>CM031235.1:109675822-110243216 GCA_018340775.1 Taxus wallichiana var. yunnanensis | reverse complement strand
TTCTTCCTCCAAAACCTTCTCTACTAACCTCTCAACAACCTCTATTCAATTCTTTTAAATATGATTTATGAAGAAGGAGAGGTAGTTAAGTTTCCACCACGAAACCTCGCCCCTCAGTAAGAGAAGCTTACCATAGTGAGTTTACATCTTGCACAATAAGAGAGAGGTTTATGACATGACCACCTTATGTTATTAATTTTAGACTTATACTAACACCTAAATGACTAACATTATAACACCTAGGTCTAGGATGTAGTCTGAGGGCTAATTTGAATATTTAAATCGGGTTTTGGAGGGAAACCTCCAAAATACCACTTATTACATCATCAAGAGTCCAAATGGACTAGATATGACCCATAAGCATCCTGTGATGACAACCTATGAGACCTAATCAAGCCAAAATTGAGCTTTTGCATTGATGCTTCTACATCATCTCCATTTTCTTTTTTAGAGTTGCAGCCACATGAAAATTTCATTTATATAAAATTGTTTTGTTCTTGTTTTATGTCATGGTTTGACAAATGTGATTTCCTTTTTTACTTTAATATCAGTATTCACGATATATAAGTTTTCTGAATTGTAATGTTTTCCTCTTTCTTTTAAAAAGAGTAGTTGCAAGTTGCTTCCACCAAATTAAAAATTTCTATTTAAAAGGTCTCAAGGTTATTTTCCTCTATGTTATACGTTTTTGTGGAAATTGTTGCTTGGGTAGATGTCTCCTAATACATGCAAAAAGTTGCTTTCAATAACCTCATAGAAAATAAAGTAGTAGATGTTTCCCGGATTATTCATATTGCCCGTCCTCGGAAATTCATGCTTTTCTCTTACATTGTTCCTTCACTTTAGACATAGTGGTATTTTCTCAAAGTTCATAATTATGTCCTTACGTTTTACTAATACTTATGCTATTTGACTATGTTGGGCATCGATTACAAAATATTCTTCGAGGTAAGTATTTGTCTTATTTTCTCCATGGGCACTACTTAAAATTGCAGTTATTTTTGGGCCATGCCAAAGTTCAAATGAAGAACATATGCTCATCTATTAAGGAACATGAAGTGATCCAAAAAAATTATGATGCCTTCCATGGTGTGGAGCTTTAAAATTCTTTAGTTAGATATTGTTTTTTCCCGTGAAGACCTAAATACACAATTGTGAATCCTATACATCTTTCTTTTTAACCATTTCTATTATCTTCCTATCGAATTTACATTATATCATTGAAATGTGTTTGACCATATTTCGAATGTGTCTAACTTTGCTACAATACTTACAATGTGTCTAGAATTTTCTCTCGAATAAACACTATATATTATTAAAGCACATGATAATGTAATTGCATAGTAATAATAAAAATATAACACACTCTTTTATACAATTTTGATGACTTTTGAGGAAAAAAATTTCAGTATAGAAACATGGATCTTTATGGATGTTCAATCATGCACAAAGACTAATGTAGGGCCACATGCAAAACAAAAAGCATCCATTTGACCATTCAAAAATTACAAATCTATGCCTAAAAAGAAACTACAAGAAAAATTAGGAAATGTAGAATCTTTGATAAGGTCCATTAATCATTTTTAGTAAAACTTTTCTTTACAATAGTAATTTAAAAATGTTCTCGAAAATTTAAAATAAGTGGTCTCAAATTCACAACAATAAAGCCATACTAGTTCGGGTCCTTTCAGTATGGTTTTATACAAAAAAAAAACTTTAATAATATTATCAACCACATAGTTCTATTTTTATTTTCACTATGATACCCACACTTGCATAACTCTAAATAAATTTCTAAAAATTTAACGATATCAACAACAACAAAGGTCCCTTTTCACTTGAATCTAAGCAAATCGACATGCACATATATAAAAAACAACAATATAGAGCACAAAAACTGATCCTCTCTAACCTTGTTTTTAAAATCAATATAAACCAACAAGGCCCTAAATACATGGCATGTGAATAGATGATAAATGTCAAGAGTTCTCCAAAATAGATAACAAGAGGATAACATAAATTTCCTTTAATCAAATTATTTATTAGTCGTGGCCTTGATTGCCAAAAATCATGATATTCCACTTTTTTAATCACTAATGATCTACAAAAAAATCTCTAATGTAAAATCCCATATAATAATTTCATCAAAAATTTAAACAGAAGAGCATACTTATAATAGAAATAACTTTTCTAAGATTTAGGCAAGCCAAATAAAGCCATATATTACAAAATTGACATACAATATACAAGGGACGCTACCATTGTCATGAATATGAAACCTCGCTAAATTGGCTAATAGGAAAAAAATAAATTAAAGTTGAAGAGACAATTGAAAATGGTCGTATATTGTTGTTGTCGTGTGTTTTCGCAAGGGCAAAATTCAAACTTGAAACATGAAAACTTAACCCTAGTGTCGAAAGTTTTCTTGAAAACCCTCCTAAAACCTCTCCAGATTAGTCTTCCTCTCGTGTCATGCCTATCCTAATATCACAGTGTCCTTATATGTGTTATACAAACTTTCTTTAAGTATTTAAAGCATCACATAAGGTCATCCAGCTTCTTTCAAGTGGTGAAATATTTGTAAGTTTCATAAAGGCTATTTTTAGTCTTTTCTAGATAGGTGTGCATTCTTCGGGATAGATCAAAAAGCCAAAAATCATCCAGCAGAGTTGTTGAGGATTTTAGTGAGTGATGGAACTGATTTTGGAAATTTTAGGTTAGTTTAAGAGGCTAAGGGACAATTGCAGTAAAGAAAGTCGGGATTTTAGGGTTAAGGAGCTTAAAATCTAAAATGGTACTTGAGCTTCAAGAAAGGATTTTGGGAGCTTCGTAAGGAGTTATGATTCAAAAAATAAGTAATTGGAAATATGGTTTAACCCTCTATATGATGGAATTTTAAAATATTTCACAAGAGATGTTCATTGCTTAGGAAGATCAATTTTTGCAGACATACCCTATCGTCCCGAGAATAAAGGATAAATTTCAGGAAGAATTGGAAGTTGAGACCCATCCCATTATATTTTGAATGATATTGGGAGTCAATTTTATATAAGGGTTTATCAAAACAATCTTCCCCGAGCTCACGATAACGCCATCAAAATTCTCTCTCTCAAAGGTACATCTTTCATACTTAGCCAATTTCGAAGAGGACACTTCACACTCCAACTTGAAGCACATTTTCTTGTCCGTATCCCAAGGGTATATTAGGAAAGTAAAATTCTCCCCATCCCAACTTGTCCCTTAGGTTCTTCACATGACCTTGTTAAGTGCTCCATATGGCTTATTTTCCTTCCTCTAACCCCTCTTGTCATGCAATAAAGTTGTGCCACTTATCATCACCAAGGAAGGGTAAATTTTTCTATTCTTTCTATCCCTATTCTAAGAGGACATAGTGGTTAATAAAATGTGCCCCACTCTATCCTTTTCTTTGGTTTGTCATGTGATGAGGTTTGAAGCTCTACAATGCTAAAATATCCCTTCCCTCACTTCCTCCGCACTAAATCATACCTCGCCACTTGCCATCACCACATGAGGGACCATTTTTCTATCCATAATATCCCTATCCTAAGGGGATAGAGGGGAATATAAAAATTTTACCGCCCATATCCTTTCATGTTCCTCCATGTGACCTGGCTTTCAGCCCTGGTGTTAAATAGTTGATTTTCCTCCTTCCTTCATCGAAAAATCATGTAGTACCACTTGTCAAGCCCACATTATGGGACATGTTTCTATCCTCTTAGCCTGTACTAAGGGTATAGATGGGATAAGAAAATTCACCCCATACCATGAAGTTTGATAACCTAAAGAATAATTTAACTAATGCTACTTGCTACTACCCGCTTCTACCTCTCCCATGAACCAAAAATATTGTCAAAGTTTTAAAAACTTGAAATAATCTCTCCTCACCTCATTTTTTTCACAAATGCTCCTTGTTGCTGCTTCATAACTCCAAAACCTAAATTTTTACCGTAAACCCCGTCAAAATTTCTCCAGGCTACTACAAACACCAAATTCAAGAAAATATCATATTTTTCAAACTCGTAAGTGGAATCAAATGACATTTTATCATTCGTTCTTTATAGGGAAAATTTTAGTGGTGAATCTTTGTTAATTTAAAAATATTCTAGTTTATGAAATTTGAAATTAGTGAATTTTTAGGGTAGGAATTAGGATTGGGCCGCCAAAATTTTCTAGGTACAAGTTAATTTTAGGGTTCAATTCACCATCCTCGCAAAAGAGAAATTCACAATATTCACCTTATTGTTGTCAATCGGTAACATAAAAATATGCTAATGACCGACAACATCTGGTAGCATATTTTTATGCTATTGCTCGACAACATAAAATATGATATCGACTAAGAGCATATTTTACACTACCAGTCAATAGCATAAAATATGCTACTAGCTGAAAAACATATATTATGATGTTGGTCGGTAAAGCATAAAATATTATACCAATAGTAGCATATTTAAAAGCTACTATATGGTAACAATAGACTAATTTTTTTAAAAAAGAGTATGGGATTTGTTTTTGCTTATGCCATATTTTGGGAGGATATATTTCTTATTGAGATAGTCATTTTAATCTTGCTAACATAAAAAAATTCAAAAAAATTCCCATACAAAATTAGTGAAATTTGTATTTTTTTACAAAAAAACACTTTTTTATTTTTTTTGTTTGCACCATATTTTGTGAGGACAGATTTCTCATCAAGCCGATCATTTTAACTACTATTGTCAAAATTGATTTTTTAAAAATTACATATATTTTTGGTTAAGCATCATATGCTATCACGACAAAGATAATATATGTTTTCGGTTGGTAGTATAAAAAATGCTACCGGCCATCAACATATTTACATTTTCTTCATATTCACCATTAGCACGAAAGTCAATTTTCCCAGATTTGCCAACGAATTTCTACAAATTTTATTGGGGGGTATTAAAAGTTTCCCTGGTTCTTCATCCTAGTGAATTCAGAAGGTCAGTAATAGCAAAGTAGATGATGCCCTGATTTTTTAATGGTAGAAAACCCTATTTTCATGCCCTGTGGCTACTTTTCGCCAGCAAAGCATTCAAAGGGATGGATCAAGTGAAATTTGGAGCACGAGTCCCAGAAGGAAACTAAATTTAGTTAAAGTGTTACTTATTATAATAGTAAGTATCGGGTACCCTCACTTACTAAAAATAGAAACTTACATAAAAATCAAGTCTTCTCATATCGGTGAATTCATTGAACAATGAAGATGACAAACTAGAAGAGTTTTTACAAAAAAGGAGAAAAGAAAAAAGTAACTTTCTAAAAATAGAAACTGTAAAAAATCACCAAGAAATAGCTGTGAATATATTCTTAGCATGTTAAGGGTTTCATAAAAGTGAATTCAAGAAAAAATAACTTTTTCCAAAAATAGTAGCTCCTGAACCCTAATTGCTAAAAATAGAAAGTCTCTTATTCATCTACAGAAGTTGTTTTCAATTTCATTTTCACCCATATTGTTGGATTTTGCAAGTATGAAGTTCAAATTTTATGTTATAGAGCCAATCTCACCTTGGTATCGAAATACCCAAGTGTGTGTGATAGCGATGTTACTCATATGGAGTTGGAAGATCTAAAGAATCGAATGCTTTAGGTGGTCTCGAGAGAACTAGTGGAGGATAAGGTGTTCAAAAGTGGATTGTATCTTGCGAGTGGCCATCTTATATCAATTTAGAGCATAATGTTTGTATTGAGATGTGCTCATCAATATGAGCTGAGACAATAATCATAAGAGCAGATGATACCTCAATACTAGTGGTGCTCACTCATAAGGGAATCTCTAAGTGCATGTAGTCATTTTTACCCCTATTATAAAAGAAAGGAACCCCATGCGCACACGGCCTATCACCCGGCCGGCACTCACCGAGGAGGCATGAACGGGTGCCGAGTCTCTCTTTTATGTGAGTTTAGTGGGAAACATCATCTATGATCCATGTTTAAGAGATTTGAAAGGAAGTAAAACATACAAGCACCATAGAGCTTCGTAATGACTTCTAGATCTTTGCAGCAGCAATTTCCTGCATGAAAGAGCTTAACAGATTTTATAACTTATACCAAAATAGAAAGAAGTTGTACAAGCATCCATACTTAATCATAAACATAAATGAAAAATAACTATGAGAAATATGTATGCATCAAAATCATCAATGTTCATATTCATGTAATTTGGTAAACTCATTGCAGTATCATGTAGCCATTAAGGAATGTCATCGTCAAAGCAAGGACTCATAGTCATGCATTATATCTAGACTCCTATGGGTAGGCTATTAAAAGAATTTTATAATCCCCATACCCTTGATACATCCTTTCCTAAGAAAAATTACGCAAACTAACAGAGTTCTTGTAGTATTTCTACAGAGCTCCACCCTCTATCTATTTCTCTCTATCTTTACTTCTATAGGTGCTTGTATATATAGGATTTCTAGATCGCCAACTAATCCCGCAGGTGGCCTCAGATCCAATGCCAAGTGTCTAAATGTGCTCCTCCATGTGAGAATTCTCCTCCATGCCTGGGCTTTCCACTTTTTACCATGATGTGCTTCTAGAAGCTTCTACCGCATGCATCCACCTTCCTCCGGGCCAACTGTCACCAGGATGGCACCTTATTCACCCCGCATGTGCATTCGGTCATGATTTTCACATGTTCTACCCAAAATTCCCAATATGGATAAGTCATAAATCATTAGTTTTTTCCATGTGTGTGCCACGGTTTTCCTTAAAGCCTTCAGAAACCCTACCCCTACGCGCTTTATCCTTGCGCACCTTTCTTCAACTAGGCCTTGTGTGCCTATGCACCTTTTTTTTACTTGGGAAAATTTTTAGGGGCCAAACATCACCCCACATCATGCCTGCTTCTCCATCCACAGAACACTTCTCTAGTGAAAAGAAAGAATACAGTAGACTTACACCTTGGGACAAGAATAAGGGGATGAAAGAATAGGGAAAGAAGAAAGAATGGGGAAGTGATGGAATCACTGCAATAAGCTAGGAAAATCCTTTTGCAAGTCAGCCTCCAACTTTTTCTAGGCATCGACTTCGTTTTGCACTCTCTGACAGAGGTCGCTGACCAGGGTGCTCACCTTCTCAAAACTTAGTCCATTTCCATGTGTGCTTATGGTGTTAGAAATTTTCTCTAACTCTTTGCCTACATCATCCAGTGCATCCATTCTTCATGTAATATGCAGTATAGTTACTTTCAACCAGCTTTTGATTGAACATCTTGAGGTTTCAATGGCTTGTGTTTTCTTTTGACCTCGCAAGGATTATGTCCCTTTCTGCCCTATTTCCCTTATTATTTTCTTGAAACTCCTTGAGTCTTGCTTCATGAGTGACGACCAAGATGCCTACCACTTTGTCTCTGTCCGCGTAATTGCCATACGTGGCATCAACAGTCTAGGAAGCAACTTTTATATTAGCAAGAACCTTGTTGTACTCAGCTATGAATGCCACGAATTTTAATTTATCTTCTTTCTCCAAGCGCGGACACTTCTTCTGTAGATTCCAAGGTTAATGGTTGCCTCTCCATGGTGAGGATTCTTGTTAAATCCTCCAGGCATCCCAAGGTAGATCCATACTTCTACGTGGGAGGTGCTAGGTCTGGATGCTTCAATACTATAGCATTGTTAATGGACTCCACCTTTTTGTATATTGTAGATAATTTACCCTTCTCGCCTTTTAACTCATGATGCAACAGGGCACTAATTAGTTTCTCTTGACTTAGATCCTTTGTCCTTACAACTAGCTCTTCCTCTTTCTTCTTCAAGTCCTCCTCCAAATCTTTGATTCTATTATTATGCTCGAAGAGTCTAGCTTCGACCTCAACAGACCTTGTTGAGTGTGCTTTGCATGCTTTTTCATCCAAGAGATGCTTTGAGCATTCACCACTGGGTTGTCTTCTCTTGGTCATGGTAATGTTATTATTGCCTCATGGCTTACTTAAAATTATGGCTCATCAAGATGGGACTCAATTGCCCATGAGAGCATATTCCTTGTCCATGGGTATGTAACCTCCTTATCAAAAGATGACATTGCCATGAGCTCCTCTACTGGAATCATGCTTTGGAACCGCGTGTGAAACACTTTGTTAGGGTCATCAATATAACCCATCCCCGCCCTCTCTCCCTACGCGCCTTCCTCTCGTGTGTATGTCGTTAGGAATACTTATAGTTAAAATGGTGCCTCCAGTGCGGCCGTGGTCCCTTTTTGTGCTCTCCTCCTTATCCTTGTTCAACACCATCTCAGCGTTGCGTTCCAACTTCTCCTCCACCAAGGTCTCAATGTTCTTTTTTTCTTCTCTCTCTGCCACCTTAGTTATTTGTTCCAACGTAAGGCTTGGAGCCTTCTGCTTCTACATACCATCCTCCTCACTTCTTCCCATGCCTTGGGCACCTTCCTCCTCTGCTATCCTTGCGTTGTGTGAAAAGGAACCCTTGTTCCTCTTCTCCGCCTTCTTCTTCTGAATCATGCACATTGAAGACATGTGGCTCTTGATCTTTTTCAGGTTTGTCTTCCCCACTAACATCTTCTTCACCTATGTATTTCTCCAAACTCCCAGTTTCTTCTGAGGAGGTCTCCTCTTCTACCCTCTACTTCTTAATTGGGAATTCGGGTGTAGGTGACTCGCTTCTTCTTCTCCCGAGGACTCCTTGTCCTGACAGATTTTCCGCTCCGCAGTCTTTTCTTTGACTATGGGCCTCTTCTTGCGTGAATACATACTTGTTATGGTGCTTTTCCCAGGGGAATCTATTACCTGTGTATCCACCACACTTGGTATTTTCATCTCTGGCTCTTTTTCCTCCTATTTGGGCATGGGTCTCTTCTTTCCAGTTGGGTCCTCACCATAGGGACCTCGTTCTCTGATACATGCTCATTTTAGATTTGGGTCTTATGCAGAGGTATATGCATGTTGCAGATCCTCCTGCAATGGGAAAATTCATTGTACTTGTTCTTTGAACTTCATCCGACATGTACCTCTCCACGTACATGCACTTTCCAAGGTAGACCAACCATTTTTACATTTCCCTATGGTCCTGGTCCAGATTACCAAGGTCCAGTTTCAACTTCTTGGATTCTTTGAACCTATTTACTCCTGCTGGAAGTATTGAGCTATGAAGGAAAAGGGGAGCTTGTGTAGACACCAAATTTGTGTTTTACGAAACCACGTGCCCCGCATCCCATTTCGCAACCTAACCTCATCACCTAAACCTTACACAATTATTTATTAATTACCTTATAATTAATAAATCCACATTGCCATACCTGCCACCTCATTTCGCCACCTCATCATGACCTAGTCTTAATCCTAAACTAACCTAATTAAGACCTATAACTTGGTCCACATCCACACCCATGATTGATTACTCCTCACCCGCACCTAAAACTGACCTCATAATGACTTGACCAAGCCCGCAACTAATCCCTCGGGAGAAAAGGAGGGAAAGCTAGCTATTTTACCAAAAATAGCCCGCTTTGACCTGACCGATACCGGTTCCTACTCGACCGCCGTCGGTTGCGTAACCGCCATCGGTTCCCTATAAATGACCACCTCCAACCAAAAACAAGGGATCGGGATTTTCATTTTGATCGAGAAGAGGAGAAATCATTGAAAGAATCCAGATTTTGCTTGGCCGAGCAGAGACAAGTCAAGAAACAAGAAGAGTTTGCAGAGAAGGACATCAAGCCCAAGATTGCAACTAAATAACCAGAGCCTCAAATGACACTCATCCAAGCATCAAGAGGAGATAGCTCATCTTGATTGTCGATCATCCTATTTGAGCCTCGCTTTGTCATCACAAATTCCCTAAACTCGCATCTTCATCAGGAACGAGTAAGTAGTGTCTTGTATGTTTCTAAGCACCATTTCTTGAGCCTGTGGATTGATAGTAATTATAAACTCATTCCTAGATCTACCACCTACCAACACCCGCACTTAACCTTCATCCATACATCCTTGTATTTCCCAGAAGACCATTTTATCACACTCTGAGTCTTCCCTGTCCTCTCACTATTCCCCTCAGCCATCCGCTAGTCTTAATAACCCCACAATCACCCTGCAACCAACCTCTATCCAGAAGCACCTAGATTGCTGACCCTACTAGTGTCGTTTATCCCCTACCAACGAGCGGTTCTCTAACCGCGGTCGGTTAGCCAGTGACCGGCATCGGTCACTGTGACTTATACCCCAAAACCTCCCTCTCGCCTATTTTGTCACCTAACAACCTCGTGAGGTCTATTCGGTTTATCCTCGAACTCAACCTAGATGTATCAACGACTCAAGAACCGAACAAACAACGTGACTCTTTATTATTGATAGTTTAGCCTCTATTGCTTTGTAACGAGGTACCTAAATCGTGATTTTGCAATAGCTTTCTTTGTTATCATTTGTGTTAATTCGTATTAAAAGGGGAACCACCACCTTCGAAAGGAAGTTTTATATTTCCGGGCATAAGGCACTCCCTCATTTTTCCCTAATTAAAATCTGGTGGTCTTGTATTCTTACTTGCAGGTAGTCCTTCCAAGACAAAAAGGAGTTCTTAGCAGTCGATCTGATCTTTCTCTACGGTACGCGCACACCATCTCAACATTCAACAGGTATTCCTCCTAGCCCTAACCCTTATCTGTTTCTCAAAGGAATGAAAGGATAGAAGCAAGTCTATTCCTCATAGCCAAAACATTCTGCAAAACATTTTGGCACTGCACTGGTGGGACCCATTTCGGGTTTCTGTTTCTTTCTCTTGCTTGCTTTCATTTAGGAAGCATACTTGCTGTTTGCTGCTTTTTGTTATATTTAGTAAAAGAATTTGTCTTGCTTTCCCAGTTTTGCTTTAGTAAAAGTCATCTTATTTGCTTCATTGAATATCATTTTTCGATTTGGGTTTAAAACACGTGCATTACATTCTTGCTTGCTGTTTTCAATTCTAGTGAACATAGACTAGGTAACAGGTCATACACGTGGGGGTGATTTCCATGGTATTGATAGGAAATTAATCTTACTTTCACTACACAACACATACCAAATCACTTCATAATTAACACAACACTCAAAACATCCCCCTTTTCCGTGGTATTCCTCCGCCTAATTAAGGTAACCTTATAAGCCAAAACAAACTTGACATTTCCCCTAAGTCTTTTGTTTAGGATTGACATCATTCTGCGTCTAAAGGCATAAGCCCAAATTGATTAAAATTAACCCTAGGGTTAGTCTGTTAATTTGTTTGTGCATTCTTGCTTGTTTTCGCCTGCTTTCTCTCATCATCCACTCAAGTTTCTACGTGATCACTACGTAATGCAGTTTGGTAGGCATATTAATTACTATTAACACCAAATCAACAACTTCTTACTGTTTCTTACACCAGTTCTATTATACCGACATCGGTTAGCTTACCGACGCCGGCTATAGCCTGACCGACATCGGTTATCTGGCCGATATCGGTTACTGTCTTTTACAGTTCCTGACAAACCAGCAACCTACCAATTTCAAACATCTTCTTGTCTGTTTCTGTTCCTGATAGAAAGAAACCCTACTGTGTACTCCTGTCCATGGTTGTTATCACTCGAAAGCAAGCCGCCACCATGGTTTCACATGCTTGCTCTGTGCCTTTGCCTGAATCACCCCCTTCACATTCTGTGGGGAATCCTACGGACACCAGCGAGGTTCCTAAAATTCCTGTAGGAGATAAAGAATTTGCCAAATTTCTGGATGCTAATCCTAGCGCTGTACAATACTATTTGTCTCATGCCCCTGACCGTACACCCGACGGTCAACTCCTTGTTGGCATGCCTATCAGTATAGCTACTCATTTAGCTCCTTCTCCACCTGATAACTCCGCTTTTCCTTCCGCATCCTTAGTCCCGTCTCCTAACTCAGCAGCTTCAGGGGTTCATACGGCATGATTGGCTTTCCTTTGGTTAATCTTGGGCCCAACATGTCATTATCGCCGATCGCTCCTACTCGCTCTCTTGCATCGTCCTGCTTATGACTTGCTCTCTCGCCACCTATCCACACGAGCTTTCCTTCTCAAGCTCCGCCCACCTTTTCATTTCCACACACATATCTGGTAACCTCAACGTCTTATATAGGACATCCCTATTCGTTTGCCTCAACACATTCGTCCTCCATACCTTATCAACATTTAACCCCACCATTATCTAGCGGTGGCCCTTGGCCCAATTTTCCTCCGTTTACCACAACCACACCATCATCTCATCCGACTACCGATTTAATTAAACAAATGATGGAAAAAATGCAAAATCTGAGGCTTTTGTTTCGTGAAGTCAGTAGCGCCTTGACATAAGAGCAAGTTTGTCAGAGCCTATTCACCCTTCAGTCCCCCTTCATTCATATCCTCCTCAATGGGAATTACCAAAATTTACCCGCTTTAATAGTAAGGAGGACCCTCAACAACACTTGCGATCATTTAGACATGCCTGCTATCTGATTGCTCACGACGATGCTTTACTACTCCGCACCTTTCCCATGTCCTTATCAGGACCCGCCTTGGAGTGGTACAGTGCTTTAACCCAGCACTCAATCTTCTCTTTTAACCAGCTAGCCCAATCTTTCTTGGATCATTTCTCCATTAACATTGCCAAGAAAGTATCTATCACCGACCTCTATGCCATCCGACAATTTGAAGACGAATCTATCGCAGATTTCATTGGACGATGGCGGGGCCTTATCAACCAACTTACGTATGCCTTGCCTCAGAGCCGAACTTATCGAACTGTTTACGCGGGCCTGCGCTAAGCACATCTCTCCTACCCTCCAAATTCAAACTTTCCGTACATTTGATGAGGCCTTTACTATGGCTCGAAAACTAGAGATTCGAGCCTTAGAGGAAGAGAAATTGTGGTTGCGCAACAAAAACCCCACTTTCCGAACCCAAGATTCCACCAACAAACCTAACACCACCAATCCTCACCCATCGACTGCTTCGAAATCAAAAGGGGCCGTGCACGCGGTGATGGTCAAATCCCAACCACCATCTAATACCCCGCCAAAAACCACCTATAAGTATAAAGCAGAGCCCATCAACTACACTCCCTTGGGAGAAACATATGGTGTGATATTGGAAAAATTGCTTAAAGCAGGAGCCATTACCTTACCTCCTATTAAACCTCACTCCGGGTTTGATTCCACTCGCGCCATACCTTCTTGGTACAAAGAAAATGACTTCTGTAACTTCCACCACATGAAGGGACACAGTCATGAAAACTGCAAGATGTTGAAAAACATAGTGCAGGAAATGGTTGATGCGGGGGATATAGCCCTCGATAATCCTAATGCCCCTGCTAACCGAAATTTGAAAATATTCAACAAACCATTCCCGAATCATTCTTCTAATAGTAACATAAATCAAGATATCTTAGCCGAGGAGAGTGTTCATGAGATCCATGCAGTCTTCGATTCCCAGCCAAAAACCTCTATCGAACAAATTCTGAATCAAGCCTCTTCACTAACGCAGAAACCGAACCCCCTTCCTCGCCATCAAGACAAACTCAAATCCTTTCCGTTCCTTTACCCATCAAGGAATTAACTCGCCTGAGTTCCTTCTCACAAATGAGCCTTCTTACACCACATCCTTGCAAGACTAGTGAGCGGATGTTATCTAATTTATCTATTTCCCAAACGTCTCCTTCTACCATTCTTGTCAGATAGGAGGAAGGCTCGCCACTTCTTTTGTCATCCTTAGACGAGAAACCTCTTGAACCGACATCACCACATTCTTTAAACATGACGGATCCTCTCAAACACGCCCTCCTACCTATTAGTTCTTCATCACCTAAATCTTTTCAGTGACCGGTTGACCTCTTAACGCCCATTGATACAGTGCCTCATCTACCCCCTGTATCACACCCACAGTGGACCGGAATCACAACCCACCTTTCTTCCATACAAAAGTTCCTATTCACATGTGATGACTGCCATTCCCGTAAGATAGACGTGTCTATGGGAACATTTGAGTACGCCATATTCTACTCAAATGCACGGATGACCGATCCAGATGCCTCTACCATATACCCGAAGTGTTTACGTGCTTAAAATGCCTATGTCCTCATCTTCACCCCCCTCATCTCTACCAAATACCTCATCCACTTCTATTAACCTAACCAAATCTTCCCCTACGCTTGGGACCTCACCAATACCCAGTCTAACACACCCACCTAAGTGGCTTGATTTATCTAAAAATAAAGCCGTCCATCCCATTAGGAGACAGACTCAATCTCCTCAATCTATGCTCGCTATCACAACTAAAACCCTCGTCGTCACACCTACCTTCCATATTGGGACCCCATCCTTCTACCTTGCATCAATATATCATACCTCCTGCGTTTTCTTTAAAGTGACCTACGCCTTCTGCACCCATATAGAAATCCAAGGGTATAGCAACACCGTCACCCCACGTATCCTGTCCACCTACCAATCTTAAACAAATTCCATCATCAAAAGAATTGTTTTCTGTCACTCCTATTTCTCCGTGGTTGTTTTCTGATACCACATCATCTGTGGCCTCATCATCTAACCAATAAACATAGCTTCAAGCGCTAAAGAAGCCACGTTTAGTTAAAACCCATTATCAAAACCCTCGCTAAACCACCACCCATACAAACCAACCATACCACGTCATCACCAGGAATCGACCTACTAATAGCCTCCTCTTCCTCTGACTTTGACCCACTCAAAAGGCCTTATGCCAAAATCCTTGCTATGTTGGTAGAGAATGCGACCATTTCCCTACCCCCACTTAGACCTTATGATCCATCTAAACCTCGACCTATAGGTTACGATGAGTCTAAAATCTATGCTTACCACCGCACACCAGGACATGACGTAGAGGGATGCAAAGCGTTGAAAGCCATACTTCATCAGTCACCTCTCTCAGATAGAAAAGTTAAGAAAGACAACTTACGAAGAGAGAGACCTTTAGCTTCAATTCCCTCTCCTATACCACCTGTCCCCACCTCACCAAGATCTATCATTATTACAGCCCCACCTCTCGAAGACCATGACCTATCCCTACTGTCTTCCTCCTCTCGTATTCACGAGATCAATATGATTAGTGTTGCTACTCGAGGGCAGAAAAACAATGGGAAAGCAAAAGAAAACACACCTGCGGCATCTCTTTCTCCGTCCACCATCCCGATGGCACCACCACCTAAAGTGGTTATTCGTGGACCCGCCTATCCCGTCTCTAATGGAATTGCCCACCGAACCATGATCAAACAACTTCACCAATCACCTATAAAAATGACACTGTATGATCTCATTCAGACTTCTGAATCTCATCGACAAGCTCTCGTTGAAATCCTTCAAGGGATAGAGGTCTTACCTAATGAAACCTTGCCTGTTACCTCTATTCTAACACCCAATCACGTTGCTTCGCTCACCAAACAATCTATCTCCCCAACCACTTCGTCTCTCGTACAAAGAATCCACTGCCGGGCCCTCCGAAGACGAAATTATCGACTTTGGTGCTGAAGATCCTGACCCTGCTCTTTTCATCTCAGCTTATGTCCGGGACATTCGGTACGTCATGTTATGATTGACGGGGGCGCTAGCCTAAACATCATCTCTTCAAAAGCCTTCCAACAAATGAATATCCCTTCTAGTTGCATGTGTGCCAACCCCATCATGTTGCGGTCATTCAATGATGCTATTACTTCTACCTTAGGCACCGTGATCCTTAACATTTGTGTAGGGCCACGTACTTTACCCAAACTCTTCTATGTCCTTGAGGGAGAGTTCCAATACAATATGTTGTTAGGCCGCCCTTGGATCCGGGCTATGGGATGCGTTCCTTCCACCTTACATAGATGCATAAAATTTGAGTACGAGGGGAAGTCCTACACCGTAAAAGCTGATCCTCCCCCCTTCAAAACCTGCAATATGTTGTATCACCCTAATGATGTGCTTGTACCAGTCAAGACACCCATTCATCCAACCCAACCATCCACTTCAACCGCACCTACACCTTCAACCAATGAAACCGCCATCACAAATACCACTTCCTTTCCCGCAGATAACATCCCAACCTCCGACCCCTTAGTAGATGTTTTTCAACGCCTTACTCTGGGGGAGTACCGCCTATATAACGTTAGCTCTTTCCATACCCCGCAGGAGTACGGACAGTTACATGCGCATCCTACCTATGACCGTCGCGTGGGGGAGGTAATCTCTTACGGACCACCCCATTACCGCACCAACCTAACGTATGGGGGTGTTGACGCATCTTCCGCTACCCTCAACCTCTTCTTGGTGTGGTTCCTTCCAATCCGATTTTCAATACTTGACAAATCGTCGTTTCGCCCTCACCTTCTTGACTCGCTGTGCTTGGAAAGGCTTTGGTTTTGGTCTTTATGAACAAGGCCGACATACACTCATTCCCGTGACTACACGCAAACACAATGATCGTAGTGGTCTCGGTTTTCCTGAAACACTTACACCGGAGAAACCTCGTGTCAGTTGTATCCTGGAAGATGACGACATCACCCCTACCAAACCATCATCACCCACAGAGTCGATAGACCCTGAATCTATCCCTCCTAACTTTTTTTTTCATAAATGCTATCTTCCTAGGTCCTCTCACTTATCAATGCGATAATGAGGACCCATCTTCTCTTCCCCTTCTGTATCCAGACATGATTGAAGAGGATTCGCCTTCGATTAATGTTGTTGAGTGCCAGGATGATGACTCCATCCTCACTTACCTTGGTGCGGACGACTCCTATATTCAACGCGCCTTACCGTCTGAAACTCAAACCATGTTGAATGAGTCGACTATAGAAATCAACATCCACACAGAGGAGGATCCTCACATTGTGAAGATTGGACAATCCCTTAGCGCATCAGAACAAGTCGCCTTTACTACCTTTCTCTGTACCCGCAACCAAGCTTTCGCTTGGTCCTACGCTGACATGCCAGGAATTGATCCTGACATTGCTGTCCATAACATCACCCTAAATCCCGATTCCAAACCAGTCAAACAAAAACTGAGAAAAATGCATCCACGCATTGCCCTCTTGGTCAAAGAAGAGCTTCAACGACTCCTTTTCTGTTTCCTTCATCTTGCCTATTGACTATCCTCAATGGATTTCTAACATCGTACTGTCACTAAAGCGACGGGGGACTTTGGCTATGCACGGATTTCTCGAGACCTTAACCTTGCTTGCCGCTGAGGATGACTTCCCCCTCCCAAGTATTGATCAACTTGTTGATCTCACTTGAGCCATGAAATGCTTTCTCTCATGGATGGTTTTTCGGGATACAATCAAATTTTGGTAGCCCTGCCGATCAACATAAAACTACCTTCATAACTCCTTGGGGAACCTTCATTATCGTGTCATGCCATTTGGCCTTAAGAATGCTGGTGCGACCTATCAGCGGGCTATGACTTACATTTTTCATGACATTATGCACACTATCCTTGAGGATTATGTCAATGATCTTCTTGGCAAATCTAAACATCGCAGTGAACATCTCGATGTTTTAACCATTATTTTCGATCGCCTGTTACAATATTCGGTCCGGCTTCAACCAAAGAAATGTGTCTTTGGTGTTCTTTCGGGAAAACTTCTTGGCTTTATCGTCTCTTTGCATGGCATTGAGGTCGATCCATCTAAATTCAAAGCTATCCTAGAAATGCCCCCACCCAAAAACCTCAAACAATTGCGTAGTTTGCAGGGTAAACTTCAATCCATCCGGCGTTTCATCTCCCAACTCTCGGATCGATGTCAACCTTTCCATCACCTTCTTAAAAAGGACATTTCCTTTCAATGGAGCGAAGAATGTCACCAAGCCTTTGAAGCTCTCAAAGCCTATCTCTTGCAGCCACTGTGCTTATCCCACCACAGACGATCACCCTTTCTACCTTTACCTTTCTCGCCACCGACCACGCCGTAGGAGCCATGCTCGCACATCGTGACTCTGAGCATCGAGAACAAGCCGTTTATTATATAAGTCGTACTCTCGTGGATTACGAGACTAGGTATACACATGTAGAAAAATTGTGCCTAGCCCTATCATTCATAGCCACCAAACTTCGACACTACCTCCTGAATCACAAAACTTTTGTCATCACCAACGCGGACCCCATTCATTATATGTATGCCAAACCACATCTAAACCAACGCATCGCCCGATGGCTTATGCTCCTCACTGACCTCGACCTTGAGTTTGTACAACAGAAGTCAATCAAAGGACAAACTATTGCGGACCAACTTGCAGAGGCCCCTTTACCTGGGGAACAATTTACCAATTTTAATTTCCCCGACGAACTCATCGCCACTCTTTCACTCAGGGAAGAGTCGTATCCAATGACCCTCTTCTTTGATGGATCCAAATGCCAGCGCGGCGAAGGAGCCGACGTTGTTCTCATTCCTCTTGACACTGAACCTATGCCTCTTTCATTCCGGCTCGATTTCCCCTGCACTAATAATACAGCGGAATACGAGGCCCTTGTTTTGGGTCTCCAGGTTGCGTTACACTTAGGTGTCAAATCTATTAATATTTTTGGCGACTCTCAATTGGTAGTCAATCAAGTTATGGGCATCTACCAATGTAAAAATGAGGAACTTCAAAAGTACAAACATTACGTGGATTCACTTTTGACCTCATTTACTCGTTATTCCATCCGCACTATTCCCGCTCCACTAACAAATTTGCGGATACTATGGCTTGCTTAGCCTCGCAAATTCCTGCCTCACCAACTGACTCTGACATATTCGTCTTGGTCCAACAACTCTTTGCCCCATCTTACTCAGCCCCTGGTTGTTTGTATGATAAATAATGTGTCTGCTAATTCACAGGATACCTGGTACCACCAATTTCACGACTACCTTACAACCTCTGTTCTCCCACCTGACCTAACTAGTACCGCAAACACGCACTTTTCTTAAACGTGTTTCTCATTATGTCGTCATGGGGGGACTCCTTTATAAACGTGGCTTTGATGGTATCCTCCTTCGATGTCTAACCGGCGCAGAGGTCACCTATACCATCCAACAGGTCCATGACGGTATTTGTGGCGGACATTTTAGTGGCCTTGCCGTGGCTAAACGAATCCTTCACCTAGGTTATTATTGGCCTACTCTTAATAACGACTGCTACGAATATGTTAAGCATTGTGTTATGTGTCAACAACATGCCAACCTTCAACATACTCCTAGCCATCCGCTACAGGTCGCACGAGATCTTTGGCCTTTCTCACAATGGGGTTTAGACCTTATTGGTGAGATCCACCCACCCTCTTCGCAATGTCACCGTTGGATTATCACAGCAACCGAATATTACACAAAATGGGTGGAGGCCATTCCACTCATTTTAATCAAAAAAGAAAAAAATTTCGAATTCGTTAACCATCACATTATCTGTCGTTTTGGTATTCCTCATCGCCTAATAACAGATAATGGTAAATCTTTCAAAAATAAGTTGTTACAAGACCTTTGTGACAACTTTGGTATCAAACTTAGTTTCTCATCACCTTACTATCCACAAGCCAATGGTCAAGCTGAATCTTCTAATAAAACCCTAACCAAAATCCTCATGAAAGTTGTCAATGAGTCCGGAAGAAATTGGCATGATCACATTCCCTTTGCCCTTTGGGCTTATCATACTAGCATTCGTACCTCCACTAATGCCACACCATTTTCTTTGGTATATGGTACCGAGGCTGTCTTGCCTCTTGAAATACAAATACCCTCCCTCAGAATATCTCTTCAGGATATTCTCACCAATGATGATTTCCGCCAAGAGCGGTTAGCCCAATTAGAGCTTCTTGACGAGCATCGTCTTACGGCTCTTGATCACCTTCAAATCTACCAAAAACGCATCAAGCGTGCTTATGATAAACGACTTCATGAGCGTACCTTTAAGGTTGGTGATCTTGTCCTCAAAGAGAATCAACATGTAACCAAACTAGAAAAGAGCAAACGTGGAAAATTTGCTCCTAATTGGATTGGGCCTTACATTATCACTCACACTTATGGATCAGGCACTTATCGTTTAGCTTCGCTTAATGGTAAACCTGAGCCTGAGCCCCTTAATGCCTTGCATCTTCGACCATTCTACTATTGAAATTAGTGTTATATCACTTCTTATCTACCTTACGCTTGTCCCTTGAGCTCATTTACCACCGCATACACTTTGTTTCTTACATCTCAAAATCAAATCAAGCTCACATGGTTTGATTATCACCTCCCCTTAAAGATGCCTTCCCCTTTTTAGTATAGTCCATGACTTCAAAGTATCAAAATAACACATTCTTAATTAAAATACTTATGGGATTTTCTTGAGTCAAACTTCCTACAAAACTAGATGCTTTATGCCCAACGGACATCTAGACCTCTAAATTATACAATAGACTGCTCCCTTGAAGGATAGCTATATGCCAAACTATTGCTGCTATTATATATAGACTGCTCCCCCGAAGGACAGCTATACATAAACACCGCATCTGCTACTATAAATAGATCTGCCTCAAGGACAAATATACATAGTCCAGCCTTTATCAGAAGCTTCTCGCATTGATCAGCTTCGTGAAGACCTCAAGAACAAAAAAATACATATCCCATGTAGACTTCCCGCATCGATCAGTCTATATCCAGAAAAATAAAATAAAAATAAAAGCAGTATTTCAAAACACTTTTGAGTCATGGACTTGTCTATTTAGGTTTGGTTCTCTTTTGTCAGAATAATCATCTTATAATAAGTTCTCTGCACCTCGCCCACATCAACCACCTCACCTCACCATTTGTCAAAGCAACAAAACTCAAGGGACGTGACGTATATCCGATATATTGTGATTATACCACTCTTTTCACCTATCGACTTCTCGCTTATGCAAGGTACCTAGGGACTCAGGCTCATCCTACATTAATATGTGGTTTGTTTAGCTCTTCTCAACTACGGGACACTCTGGCCTCTTTTGCTCGACTCTAGGATTATGTGTTGACCTTAATCAGGACACGATTCCATACTGCTTAGGTATGCTAACTTTCGCTTTACCCTACCAACACCAACAACATTACCCTACCAACATCAAATTTTTACCAACCAACAAATTGCCTAACCACAACCAAATTGCCTGAATTCACCTCTCCCTGGTCCTAAGGGAGAACTACATTGGTCTGAGGCCCTTCCTTGCTTTGTGTAATGGGCTATGTAGGCAACACTTAGGAGACATGGGGTCTCCCAAGGTTAGCTCGACCATCCCTTACCATACCCTATCATGTGTTGTAAATATAAATATTTTTTGTGTATTTCTATTTGCCAACATTCATCTTTATCCTTTTTCAAACAAAACAAAAACAACATTCAAAACACAACCATTCTTACTATTATCATCACTCAAAACCACATACATATTTAGTTTTATTTTAGATGTTAAACAAATACATCTTCTCTATCATCGACTCGCAGGTCGGCATCCTTATTTATTCTTATATTCCTATTTTATTCACTTAGACCCTTGCACCCCTCCCGAATCGGGTGGTGATCATGATCGCGATGCCTCTCGGTTGGCCTCTCCATCCTCAAAAGTGCCACCGCCATTGGTTCCTCCCATTGATCCGTCAACATCTCCTGTAACATACGAATACGTCCTCTCGCGTGGAGGAATCTTGCCTCCAGTCTCTCCACTCGTAACTGTGAAACCTCTAACAATCCCATTGTCTCATTCACCTGTGTTTGAAGCTGGTGAGCCAAATCCTGCAGACGATCTCTCTCCGCTGTAATCATAGCTATGTCAGGGCACTCACGTGCACCTCGCAGCTCTGCTACCCACCATACTCTATAGGCCTCTGTCGTTCCCGCATCCATTACCCTACGATCGGCTGCTATCTCTTCTGGCCCTTCTGGAGGTGTAGGCCGGGGAGGTGAGAATGCTGCCTCGGCGTCGATCCTCATGTATGGTCTATATGTCATAGGTATATCCTGAACGAACCCAAATTGTCGCCGCACGTGATCTAGAGGAATCCTCTCATACTCACCTGGCTTGTGCCCTGCGATCCACCTCAATCGCTCTACACCCCTCAACTCCTCAGCTATGTGCTCTGTCACCATATAGTTCCCGTAAGGCCTCCAACAAATATCTGCAATCGTCACCATCTCCCATACCTGTCTATAATACTCGATGTCATCTATCACGGCCTGGGATCTCGCTTCTTGTTCTGTCTGGACCCATCGTCTGAATCCCAACCTTTGCACTCCTGCCTCTCCCGACTCGATGGGTCGGCCTATTGGATGCACACAAACAATATGCTCATAGGCCCAACAATGTAATAAGTACGAACAATCTAGTGTCGTCCTGTGTTTTCGCTTGCAGGCCCATAAACCCCTATATAACTCTGCCAGATATGCGGGTGCCCATGCAAAAGTCACGCTCATTTCTATCATTTCCCAAATAACACTCATCAATGCTTTGGGAAATCTTCCACCTTCCGCCCTCGGTAATGCATAATACCCCACCGCTATCATTAATAACACGGCCAACCTTGTCTCCTCAGGGTGTGTTGCATACATTGTACCATACGTAAATGATAAACCTCATTGTGTCAAATATCGTGCAAAATGAACCGAATCTTTGTTGTTATCGCTGCCCGCCCACAGCTAGGCAACGCCGATACACTATTTTTCCTATCATTGGGAGTCTCAAAATACGGAATACATCTTCCAAAGTCACCGCTCATCTCCTGTTGGCGGATAGAAGGTATTCTTTTGGATTCCATCTCTCAATCAACGCTCCATGAACATAGCATGGTCACCTACAAACTCACCCTGCCCCAAAATTTCTTGACCGATGCCGGTCGCTTAGTGACCGGCATCGGTCACTGAAACATCACGGAGCCGAACCCGACGCAGCCCCCCCAAATCCTTTTTTTTTTGCCTATTTATACCTCTTTACCCACCCAAACACCCTAAAAATCTACCCACCCTGCCGCCTTGCCCTCTTTCACCCATCTACCCTCTCCTTTTTTCAAATAATTTCCATTTATTAATTATTTTCTCAAAAACATGGATTCCTACCCAAACCCCCAAAAATAGCTTAACAACATCAAATTCATTCCGTGAGAGGTTTCGAACCTACCGGTACGACGACACGTCGTCATGGTGGGATGGGTGGTGGTGGTCCAGCTGGTCCAGCACCTCCTGCTCCTCCTGGCTGAGCCATGGCTATAAACTCTCCTCTGCTGGGTCCTCCACCAATCAAATGCTGCCTCCTACTCACTAGGGTCCACCAATCACTCACTTCTCCACTCCAATAGCGCCACCTCAACCAACAAATGCTCCAATCTCAACAATACACCTCAGACAACTCAAATTGGGTTTCAAATTGACAATATGACAATGACAGGCCGTATTTTTTCTTTTTATAGGTTTTCGACCTATAACCGATACTGGATATATTGTGCCCTAAGGAACCGGTATTGGTCACCTAACTAATATCGGTCATAGAGAATCGATATCGGTTTTCTCCCACCTCTTCACCAATTTCTGACCTTATTTACTAATCGCCTTTTCTCACAACATCGCTATATCCACCTTGGTCAACACCCTTTGTTAACCAATTTGGCCCGACCAAGTCGCATGACCAATCATTTGGCCCAGGCCACCCAAGGTCAGAATTCAACCAATCTGCCCGACCTAAGGCCGTAACCAACCAATTTGGTCCGACCCAAGGTAGAACCAACCATTTGCACCCGACCCAAGGCCGGAACCAACCATCCTGCCCGACCAAGGCCGCACCAACCAATTTGGCCCACCCCAAGGCCGTAACCAACTCATTTGGCCCGACCCAAGGCCGCAACCAACCCATTTGGCCCGACCCAAGGCCGCACCCAACCATTTGGCCCGACCTAAGGCCGCACCAATTAAATACCTTGCCCACAATCAACACAATACAATTTTATCCACCCATCATGTAGCGTTTTGTTCAATCGAGCCCACCTATTCGTGTTTTAGCATGATTAGGGTCCTTGACTTGATCAGTCGACCAACTTTTCCTAGACCAAGACCGTGACGTTTATCTCAACCAAACCAACCATTTGGTACTGCCGAACATGCCTAAACGTTCCTGTACCTTACCCGTTATATCCCCTGGAGCTACTTCCTATGCCTTGGATACCAGGATTATATCACCCTTGTTTGGATAAACTATCGACCTTTGCCTATGAATTGCTTGTTTGCTCTTCAAATCATGTACCCTGGTCGCACTACTGCATTTCAACGTGCGTCTGCTTCCTTGGACCTACCCCACCATCTTACCATCATCTAAACACCATTTACCCTTTATCAACCCTATCCCTGATTTCACGCTACCTCAATCTGTGATAGATTTGAGGGGGATTACCTATACCCTTAACAGGGGTAACCACTTCTTATTATTGTCCATGTAGCTTTAACAAAGACAAGCTACACGACAACAAGGGGCTAAATGTAGACACCAAATTTGTGTCTTACGACACCCTGTGCCCCGCATCCCATTTCGCAACCTAACCTCATCACCTAAACCTTACACAATTATTTATTAATTACCTTATAATTAATAAATCCACATTGCCATACCTGCCACCTCATTTTGCCACCTCATCATGACCTAGTCTTAACCCTAAACTAACCTAATTAAGACCTATAACTTGGTCCACATCCACACCCATGACTGATTACTCCTCACCCGCACCTAAAACTGACCTCATAATGACTTGACCAAACCCGCAACTAATCCCTCGAGAGAAAGGAGGGAAAGTTGGCTATTTTACCAAAAATAGCCCACTTTGACCTGACCGATACCGGTTCCTACTCGACCGCCGTCGGTTGCGTAACCGCCATCGGTTCCCTGTAAATGACCACCTCCAACCAAAAACAAGGGATCGGGATTTTCATTTTGATCGAGAAGAGGAGAAATCATTGAAAGAATCCAGATTTTGCTTGGCCGAGCAGAGACAAGTGAAGAAACAAGAAGAGTTTGCAGAGAAGGACATCAAGCCCAAGACTGCAACTGAATAACCAGAGCCCAGTGACACTCATCCGAGCATCAGAAGAGGAGATAGCTCATCTTGGATTGTCAGATCATCCTATTTGAGCCCTGTCTTCGTCATCACAGTCCTGGAACCTGCATCTTCATCAGGAACGAGTAAGTAGTGTCTTGTATGTTTCTAAGCACCATTTCTTGAGCCTGTGGATTGATAGTAATTATAAGCTCATTCCTAGATCTACCACCTACCAGCACCCTGCACTTAACCTTCATCCATACATCCTTGTATTGCCCAGAAGACCATTTTATCACACTCTGAGTCTTCCCTGTCCTCTCACTATTCCCCTCAGCCATCCACTAGTCTTAATAACCCCACAATCACCCTGCAACCAACCTCTATCCAGAAGCACCTAGATTGCTGACCCTACCGGTGTCGTTTATCCCCTACCGGCAGCGGTTCTCTAACCGCGGTCGGTTATCCAGTGACCGGCATCGGTCACTGTGACTTATACCCCAAAACCTTCCTCTCGCCTATTTGTCACCTAACAACCTCAGGTCCAGTCTGGTTTATCCCTGTAACTCAACCTGAATGTATCAACGACCAGTAACCGAACAAACAACGTGACTCTTTATTATTGATAGTTTAGCCTCTATTGCTTTGTAACGAGGTACCTAAATCGTGATTTTGCAATAGCTTTCTTTGTTATCATTTGTGTTAATTCGTATTAAAAGGGGAACTGACCACCTTCGAAAGGAAGTTTTATATTTCCTGGGCCTAAGGCAGCTCCCTCATTTATTGTCTAATTAAAATCTGGTGGTCTTGTATTCTTACTTGCAGGTAGTCCTTCCAAGACAAAAAGGAGTTCTTCGCAGTCGATCTGATCTTTCTCTACGGTACGCGCACACCATCTCAACATTCAACAGGTATTCCTCCTAGCCCTAACCCTTATCTGTTTCTCAAAGGAATGAAAGGATAGAAGCAAGTCTATTCCTCAGAGCCGAAACATTTCATGTGAAACACTTGCACCATGGGCTCCATGTCTCATCCATGAGTCTCCGATCCGCCGGAGTAGAAATGCTTTGGTACACAACAAATTCAACATGTCCTTTGGTGGCCACTCGATAGTTTTTCAGATTTCACCCCAAACGTGTTCCTCAGGTGCGTATACCATTTCTCCAAGCGCACCTTGTGCATGGTCGTCATAGTGTCACAAGCGTATTTTTCAAATCTCTTTATGGGTGAAGGGTCCTCAGTAGGGTACTCCCACATGAATTTTTCTGATGCATCAGGTACTCCAATCTCTGAAAACACAATGGTTAGCAGGACATTACCGAAAAGGATTCTATCACCTTCCTTTGCGCAGCTGACAATCTCATCCGTGATGAATGCAAACAAGTTGTAGATGGTGCCCTTTGAAATTTTCTTGCAAACATGCAATCATGCTTATTGACCTGGGTCCATCTCTCCTATCCATTTAACTTTGTCATTAGGTGCGCGGCCATCTTCATCACCAGGTCCTCGATGTCTATGATATCATAGTACCTTGACCCCTTTTTATATGCATAGGTGGCAACCATCTCCTTAATTTCCTCTTTGTCACTTAGGTCATCCTCCAAACTATCTCCTTCACAGATGAGGCCTGTGAAATGTGAAATGAGCTAAGGGGTAATGCGCATCTTGCACCTGTGAAGTGGAAGTAGTCTTCATGCACGTGTGACATCAGCCATTGATATAGGCACTCAGGCTTCCTAAAGTAGGGCAACTCAAAGAGTTGTAATAACCCTGCCTTCTCCAACTTGACCTTCACATCATCGTTATAGATGGGAAAACCCTCTGGTGTCCTTTTATTTGTTGGGTGCACTAACTCCAGCGCCATCTCCTTCTCGATTGTGCTCGTATGATGATTGTAGTCATTTACAGACATGTTTCTTAGATGGGACTCCCACTCCTTCCCCAACAACACTCTGCTAGGTACTGCATTTCTACATACCACTCTTTATTTGTATGTGCATTAGTTTCTTGTTGTTTTCCCTTTCCCTTGCCTTTTCCTTCTTAGGTGTGCTAACTGGTTTCTTGGGTGCCATTGTCTAGGTCCTCTTCTTACTTCAATCACTTCTTGTAACTTTGTTCTTCCACTCTTTCCCACCTTAGATCTTGAATTTGTGAAGAAAACTCCTTAAACCCATTCCCTAGTTCTTCAAACCCTAGCTGGGATAATCCCTTCACAAGACGGCACCTTCTCACCACTTCTCTTATGCCTGTGAAATCCCTTCCTTCTAGTTCGCAGATCCAAACTAGTTATTCACGCTCAATCTCTTCAATTTTTTCTTCACACAAATCAGTTTTTAGAAGCCCTAGTTTGTAAAGATGCAAAAAGTACTTCTTTCTCCTTATACATAAAGTGAATAATGAAATGCCTTGACCCTTTATTTATAGTTTTTCCCTTTTAAGCATTAAATGCTACTTCACCTACCACCATACTTTTCATGTTTAATGTGGCTTTTTCAAACAAATTCTGACTTTAGCACTTTAACTCACACACCCAACCCTCGTGCGAGATAATCTTCCAACCTTCTGGCATGCAACCAATCCATCTAGATAGGAGACTCTTGTGTGTGCATCATTGGCACCGAAGGCACTTCTTCATCTGATTTTTTCTCTTGCCTACCTCATGTTGCTTATGCACTTTTTCCTCCTTTGTACGTGGGATCTGAAAGTAGCCTTATCTTGACACCAACCATCCTTTTCCATATTTTCTTTCCATGCACCTCCTTCAACAGGGCCATTCAACTGGGCTTTTCAACACAAACTTCCTTGGCACTTTACCCATGCTCTCCTTCACATCACTCCACCCCACACTAAAATGATGTGCGGTCCTCTGCGCACTAAAAATCCTCAAAGTAGTAAGGTTACCAGCACCCAAGGCACAAAACAAAACAATAACACGAAAGGGAAACACAAGAAAAGAAATACATAAAGGAAATTCTAAATTAACTGGAAAAACTACCTTATTTACAAACACCAAGAAGCCTTATTTATAGTAGGGCTTCAACCTACTCCCATTGAAGTGTCCAAGAAATTTCGTTCCATCCAACACTTGTAACTAGCACACACCCAAATCAAGGATGTATGATATTTTATAGGGACCTAACCAATGGACCTTCAACTTCTAGGATGGCACGAAACTTAGAATCATACAATAAGACCATCTGCCCAACCTTAAACTTCTTGTTTCTGATGTGGTGATCATGCCATGATTTTTGCTTTGATTTTTTTGTTGTTTGGCTCCACTTGGCAAGTGATCATCTTTCATCCAGCTTCATTAGTTCATCAATTCTCTCTTCCAGCACTTACTCATCAGCCCGGCCTCCTACGCGTGCTATTCGTAGAGAAGGTAGCATGAATTCAACCCGGTAGAGCCACTTCCGTGCCAAACACTAATTGGAATGGTGTGGATTTGTTCAACATTTTATAAGTTGTCTTGTAAGCCCATAATACGGCTGATACCTTGTCATCCCAATCTTGTCTTCCGACATCACAAATTTTGGTCAGGGTGTGACTCAGTATTTTGTTAAATTCTTCTACGGTTCCATTTGCTTGTGGGTGATAAGGGGTAGTCTTATGATGAGCTACCATGAAATCTGCTAACAAGATCCTCACGATCTCATTCAAGAAATGTGTACCCCTATTGCTAGTTAAACTTAAAGGACATCCATACCTTGTGATAATGTTCTCCCACAAAAATCTTGTCATTGTGGTTGCTTTATGCAGTCTTTAGTTGGGGCTGCCTCTACCCACCTTGTTAGATAGTCCATGTAAGTGATTACATAGCGTGATCCGGTCCTACATGCTACTGGTGCAATAGGGCCTACAAAGTCTATTGCCCATTTCTCAAAAGGTTCAACGCTAGGGATAGGGTGCAAAGGCATTTCATCTCTCTTTCCTAGCTTTCCAATGCATTGACAATGGTCACATGCTTTACAATAGTCCTTGTAATCCTTATATAGAGTTTCCCACCACAATCTTGCCATTAAAATTTTACGGATAGTTGTGTCACCTACATAATGTCCACCTGCACTTCCTCCATGTGCTTCATCTATGATGGTGAGGAGCTCATGCTCTAGTACACACTTGTGTAAAACTTCATCATGCCCTAACTTGTATAAGTCCCCACTAATCAACATGTAGGGTGTGGCACATATGGCTAGTTGCTTTCTTTCTAATGCCTTCATCGCTTCTAGCGCTAAACCTTCCTTTAGAAATGCTACAATCTCCTCCAAATATGAGGGCGCGCACCACAACCTGAACATTTTCACATCTAGAATAGTCTCTTCAATACTCTACGCATCCTCCCCTAAATCAATTATTGACAAATGATCGTGCCCACAATTACTTTTTCCATACTTCACAACTACGTGAACTCAAACTCTTGAAATAATAACACCCACCGACATATGCGCCTTGCGCAGATGGGCTTGTTTACCAAGTAATTTAACACCATATGGTCGATGTAAAATACAAAGGGAGTTGCAAAGCAGATACATCTGTCGAACTTAAAAAGAATGTAGATCATTGAAAATGCTTCGCGATCAGTCATAGTGTAATTCTGCTCTACCGGTGTCAACCTCCCGCTTGTAAAACACATAGGATGATCAACAATTCCTTCACTCGGTTGTGTAAGAACTTCTCTAATGGTGGTTTCGAGGCATCTACATGAACATGGAAGGGCTTGTCCCAAGAGGGAAAACGTAATATAGGCATGTTAAAGAGCCTATCCTTCAATGTGTCAAATGTAATCTGCTACGCCTCTCCCAAGGTGGAAGGAAATTTTATGTGTGAGCAATTATTCCAAAGGCGTGATGATTTTGGGATACCCCTTGATGAATTTCTGTAATAACCCATATGCCCAAGAAATATGCGCACTACGCTTTGGCTAGTAGGCTCCCGATCCCAAAATAATTGTAACCTTGGCAGGATTTACTAGCAAGCCCTCCTTACATACGATATGCCCCAATAAAGTCCCAAATGGTGTAGTAAAGACATACTTTTTAATGTTGAGGGATATCCTTAACCACTAACACCTCTCAAACATCAAGGTTAAATTATCACAATGGTATTTCACTATCCCATACACTATCCAATCATCCAAATAGACCTAAAAAAATTGTGGATGAAGTCTTGAAATGCCTATACCACTATGCATGAGAAAATAGTAGGTGCATTCTTCAACCCAAAGGGCATGACCGTGTATGCAAAACTTCCCCATTTAGTGGCAAAATTTGTCTTCTCTTGGTCTTCCTTTGCAATCCGAACTTAGTGGTACCTTGAAAATCCATCCATAAAGGAATAGATTTCATGCCCAGTGACTCCCTCCAAAATTTCATCAGTGAAGGGGGTTGGAAAAGGATCGATGAAACACACTGTGTTTAGCTCCCTATAATCCACACAGATCCTAATCTACCCATCCTTCTTAATGCTTATTACCATCGGACTTATCCATTTTGATTCTTCCATAGCTTCAATGATCCCAGAAGCTATCATTTTTTCTATCTCTTCCTTTACCTTTATGCACAAATTGGGATTCATCTGGTAGGGTCTCTTCCTGACCGGGCACACACCATCCTTTAGCTTTATCCTCATCTCCCCCAAGGAATGGTGGACACCTTTGAGCTCATGGTACCCATGCGGGAATAAATCCTCAAATTCATGAAAAGATCAATGATCTTAGAGACCTCCTTCTCCCGACCAGTAATCTCTAATAATAGCTTCCTTAGGTTCTTCTCTTGAGCCGATGTTAACCTTCTTTGTCTTTAAGGGCTCATGGTAGGCACGTGCACGAGCATCAAAACTATCCACTACCTCACACGTCCCTACAGAATGGTTAACATCTAAGCTCTCTGCTTCCTCCCCATCAATAACATATACTAATTTCCCTTTCTCCTTTTCCAAGCACGTGCACTCAAGCTAGATCTCTTTTGCTTCTTCTAGCTTCTTCTTCAAAGCGCACCTCCAAACCTAGTCCACCTAGCAGTTCCAATAGCCTATCTTCGCCATGGCACTATCCCCCATGGTAAGGCACTTAAAAACCTACAATGCCTTATCAACTAATGGCTTGGTACTTCGGTACTCAAATGTTTGAATGAGGTCAGCTGCTAGCTCTTGCCAATTTCTTGTTTGGTGGCATGTCTCAGAATGTATGTACCATGTACATGCGTAACCCTGTAGTGTAGAATACAACTTGTGTACCTAGAGGGATGGTGGAAAAGATTCTACGCCTTCTCTCTAGACCTTCTCACAAGCTTGGATGTGGAAAGAGGTGAGTTCCTTACCATGGTAGTCCTTGATGGTAGTGGGCACATTGCTTCTAGAAAACTGACAGAGAGAGAAATTCTCACCTTGCACCATTCCAAAAGGATCTCCTGATGTGTAGACCCCACTGTGCTATTGTGCCAAGCAGGACATAACTTAACATTTCCTCCGTTCCTTCTCCTCCTTCCACTGAGCTTCCATCTCTTGCAAAAAGATCTCAGGGAAGGCCCCTCCTGAATACTTAGGTAGCTCTTTTCCTCCTAGGTGCTAGACTATACATGCCTTTGTTACTTTTTTTACCAATCCTCTCAACTATTGTCTAATCAATTCATAAGTCCCATGTGCCCAATTATCACATGCTAGACTGGTGGTGTCACTTACTAACTGAGCATCCTCAAACTAGATAACTCCATCGGTAGGATGGATTATCTCTGGATCCCTGATTGAGCGCACATATATCCTATCCATGACCTCTTCCCCAAAGGTTTAGTATAGGGTGTTGACTTCCCATCAACTAGGGGTATAATGACCGTTTCTCCTTATTTTCAAAGCTGATGTACCCCTTGTTGAACCGAAGGTCCGCATTGTTCTTGTAACACCATGGGCACCCAAGTAGTGCTGGGAAATTGTCTACCTCGGTGAGTGCCAAGACTTTGAAGTCCCCAATAAACTTAGCTCCCTGGATAGTGATAGTTACATCCTTTAAGACACCGATGGGCATTTCCTTTGTCTTGTTTGCCATATACAACACATTCAAGGATGGCTGTAATGTAGGTCTCCCCATCTAATGCCATGCATCCAAAGTTAGAACATTGACTTCCATGCTTGTGTCAATGAGGATATTACTAAGGAGCCATCCATCTATGATTGCATCCAATGTGATCTCTTTGTCATAGTCAAGGCTATGAGGGGGAAGGTTCACATGCAAGACATGCCTCTCACGCTCTCCTCTCGGCGATGGTACCTTCTCCCTCAACCATGCCCCTAGCAAGGGAATAACATTCTCTTGCCTTAGCATTTTACATACTTCCCTGACCTCATCCAAGTCATCTCTTGGTGCCTTGACCTTCCTCCTTTGCTCCTCCCTCCTGGAATGCTCCTTTAGACACTAGATTTCTCCTTGTAAAATTTGAATGACATCCATGGTATCTTGATACACTTCCTTTTGATGTGCAGGGTCTGGGTACTTCCCATGAACTACTTCCTCTCTTGAAACTAGGGTCCTATACCTTGGTATTTCCTTTACACTCGCAGCCTCTCTTCTCTTGTTGTTACTAAACAGTTCCAAGCTCAGTATCATGTGTCATCCACGACATCCATTGTGTGTCTGTCTTCTTATTGCTTGCCATTGCAGTGCCCTTGTCTTTCTCGGTGCAGCTAATTCATGTGCTCAAATAACTCAGGGAACTCCTCATACTTGTGCTTCTTTCCACACCATGAGCACTACAATAGGTCTGGAAACTCTCATTTGTAATGCTCTGTAGACCCACAATTAAAATAGGTTCCACGTGGGAACTCACTTCTTCCCCCTCAGTGGTTACCACAACCACATAATCCTCTGTAAAATCCCCTTCCGCATGCGCCTCCATCTGCACGCTCTTCATAACGGTGATCATCACCCTTAGAACTACTAGCAATGCTGGTTTGGCACACCCCATGATCAATGGCCTCATGGATCTGATCGATGAGCCTACAATACTTAGTATCATGGGTTGTAGAGGCAGAGATCTTACAGTAGCAAGACACATTCTTCCTAATTGCGCATTATAACAAGGGGAATCTACTTGCATCATAGTCCCCATGAAAAATTTCATAGTCTAATGTCACGGTGCATACTCTCCTCCAGGGATAACTACCTTTGACATGCCCCTCTACTTCACAATCTGTACACCATAAACCATCATGAGTTTCATGGGCTAAGTTCACGAAAAATTCTCCACCGCTTAGCCATAGCAGAAATTTGAGCCTCCAGGGAATGCGCTAACACCAAAGATATCAACACTACCAAAACCTCGGTGTATAGAGCATCTTCCAATGCTTCACATGGTTCTATAAAAGTTTTATGAGATAAGACCCTTCTAAAATGTGTAATCAATCCTCCAAAAAACCACTAAGCATGTTGTGAAGGGTGAATATCATATGATAACTTAGACAAGATAGTTTTAAAGTGTGCATCATACTCCCGCACATTCTCTCGCCATTCCCTATTGAATCTCCTTCAGGGCACTGATGCTCTTCTGTTCAAACTTAGGGATGTGGAATTCTGCTAAGAAGGCATTCTTTAAAGCAATATAATCCACCACCGTTTGATGAGGTTCATATTTCCTATACCAGCTATGCACGTGCCCCTGCAACGTTATTACAAATTGACTAGCCTTTCGCTCCGAGGTTGTGATCCCCTTTGTGCACCATAGTAGCTCACACTTGTGAACATGTTCTCGCAAAGATATTCAATACCTCTCATGTAATGTGTAAATGTAAAGACATCTCAAAGAATACTTGAGGGGGTGGATGGGGCCCTTGTCCTCTTGAGCCAGAGCCTTGGTTTCCTCTGGTGTTTCCTCCACCGCCAGATCCACCAGGTCCACTAGGTCTTGCACCTTCGAACCACTAGATCCAATAGAACCACTAGGTCCACCGTGTCCTATCCTTTCGACCCACAGATCCACTAGAACCACTAGGTCCTATAGTAGTCATGCCAAGTGTCCCCAAGGTTCTATTGAACTGTGTGCCGATGGTATGTGATAATGCCCCACTACCATTATTATACCCCACGTCACCCCTGCACGCAAGACCAAATTCTTGTATACTTGCTCCTTATCTAAAGACTCCTCTAAATACTAGAATATGTGTAGCCATAGAAGTGGGAACTAAAAAATTATACCTCCTAGGTGTAGATCTGTCACTTCCACTGATACCAACTAGGTCAATGATACTCCTTCCTTGATTTGGAAAACCAAACGCTAGGGTTCGCCTTTGGGTGGGTTTACATATGTGCCAACGAATATTCTCTCTACACATGATGAACTCTCATTAGAATCTAAAGGGGTCTCTCTTACGCACTTGCCAAGATGTGGTAGTGCAGACTACTCAGTTCCACATCCTCCGCATGAACCTCAACTCCTTCCCACAACATCTACCTCCATATATCCATCACACTTATAGCTTCACATCATCTAGCAATCTCCCTTTCATGCACTTCACTATACTTGAGCCGTCTCTCCTCCCTTTCCTTCTCTGTCCTAATATCTTCCATCTTCCTCCACCCTAGCTCCCTCGCCAAGTGCTCAAAATGGTTTAGCCAGCCATTGGAAATGCCTCTAAACTCAAAGTAACAATCAAAATCTTCATTTCCAGAGGGATAACATGTAGAAATGATCCTCTAGGATCCCACATAAATTCAAACTCAACAACTTTTGGGAAAGAATATGTGGAAATAGCGTACTCCAGAGTGTAGCTAGCTAACACACCCTCCCACCAATGATCCATAACACGAGTCCACGTCAGATCTAGCATCCTATAAACTTTAGTATTCTTCTTGGGTCCACGTGTGTGATCTAGAATACCAGCTTGATCTAGACGCATATGCTGAGAGCCATTCATACATTTCTACTAGGAATAAGTAGAAAAATGTTTCATACAAATCACGGTAGAAGTTCTCTTTTACCCATCTATGTGCATCAAACTCAGGTCTAGTGTTGAATCTATGAGAAAATTCATCCTCTGTGCTCTTGAACCATGATTCAACACTTTCCAAAGTTAAACATTCTGTCATTACTCATTATACAGATCATGATGTATGTCATTTCCCACTACAACTTCGAAAAGAGGTCCCAACAATGGAACCAAGATGTAGTCATTTTTACCCCTATTACAAAAGAAAGGAACCCCATGCGCTTTTGACACCTATCACCTAGCGGGGCCTTTGGGCACTCACCCGAGGCATGCGTGGGTTCCGAGTCTCTCTTTTATGTGAGTTTAGTGGGAAACATCATCTATGATCCATGTTTAAGAGATTTGAAAGGAAGTAAAACATATAAGTACCATAAAGCTTCAGAACGGCTTCTAGATCCTAGTAGTCATTTTAGATAGAAAAAACTTAAAAAAAAATATATCTTATACCAAAATAGAAAGAAGTTGTACAAGCATCCATACTTAATCATAAACATAAATGAAAAAGAACTATGAGAAATATGTATGCATCAAAATCATCAATGTTCATATTCATGTAAGCTGGTAACCTCATTACATTCATGGAGCCATTATAGAATGTCACAAAGAAGTAGACCGCAGTCATGCATTATATCTGGACTCATATGGCTAGGCTATTAAAAGAATTTTATAATCCCCATACCCTTGATACATCCTTTCCTAAGAACAATTACCCAAACTAATAGAGTTCTTGCAGTATTTCTACAGAGCTCCACCCTCTATCTATTTCTCTCTATCTTTACTTCTACAGTGCTTGTATATATAGGCTTTCTGGATGCTAACTCTTCCCCAAAGGTGGCCTTAGATCTGATGCCAAGTGTTTGAATGTGGTCCTCCATGCGAGCATGCTCCTCTAAGCCTAAGCTTTCCACTTTTTACCATGATGTGCTTCTAGAAGCTTCTACCACAAGCATGCTCCTTCCTGGGCCACCTTGTCACCAGGCTGGCACCTTATCCACTCCGCATGCGCAATCAGGTCATGCTTTTCACGTGTTCTACCCAAAACACCCAATATGGCTAAGTCCTGAACCCTTGGTTCTGTCCGCACGTGCGTGCCACGGGTTTCCTTAAAGCCTTCCTTAAACCTTGCCCTACGTGCTTTATCCTTGTGTGCCTTTCTTCAACTAGGCCTTGTGCACCTATGTGCCTTTTTGTACTTAGCCAATATTTTAGGGGCCCAATAGCGCATGAAAATCCCGATTATGGAACAACATGGTTATCACCAAAAAGGAATTTACATTGGGTTAATGGTATAAAATAGAATCATATCTTCAAGGCCTTGCATTTGGGTCATGGTTGAAACAGGGAATAAACCCATCTCGCATGCCAAAAGCTCTATCTAGGATTTATTTCCATGAAGGGTTTTTAGATGCATTTATCCTAGTGAGCAGGGGTGATGGGAGAAGATGCTACGAGGTATTTTTAGGATTTAATGGCACAGTTCATTTTTTTGTCAATGAGGGTAAGCGATGATTGATTGGGGGCATATAATTTGTAACAAAATCTATCAAAAATTACTCTAGTTCTTGACTATGAATAAATTTTCAATGACATCCTACTTGGTATATGTTATTTTGAGCATAAGACCATTCGTAGGACTGAACCTCACTTAGAATATTTCTCGAAGGCTCCTATCTATGAGAAGTATTCTCAATTGACCAAAGGAAAGAAACCACCATTTTGTAAGAGTAAACAATGTTTTCACTATGTTTTTCATACGGTTGCTGGAGGGAAATCATGAATCAAGGTTATCTTCACAAGTTTCTACTTTGATCAATAGGTATGGATATTTATTCACATAGTTCTCAAATTTTTCATACGTTAGAGTAGTTGGGTTTTATCTTGCTCCATGTATGCTACCAAGGTATCTCGAAACAATATCGTGATTTTCAAGTTGTGTAGGCAACATGCTCACATCAATGGTAAGCTCAAGAATCAAAATAAGAAAAGTGTTTCATTCCCTATCTTCCTTGACATATTCTCCTCAAAAAAATGCTAATGATTCTACAAACTTAGAATCCTCCTCTACTCCTTTGAACCTCTATTCATACACACCAAGGGTGGACTTCGACATTTAGAGAAACCCAAAAACATTCCATCTTTTTTATTTTCACCATGTTCTCGCAAATTGAAGATTATAGGGTGAATTTTTAAAATGATTATGTGATCGGGAACATGATGACATGAGGATGATAGTTGAATGATGAGAAAATTCAAGTTTGATTAGTACAAGGATGGAATTGAGGATGATGGTACTAAAATGTATGATCTTGAGTATTAATATGTAATGGCCTCACCCCTCTCACAAGTATCTTGGAGCATTCATGTATCGGGGAAATAAATGGGTGAACCAAAGTGGTAATCGGAGATCTAGGGAATGGTTCAAAAAGCATAAATTTTCCCTAATCGAATCAGAGATTTCCCAACTCTCAAAAAATAAGCATCCTACCTTCCCTCTTCAAAATAAATTGAGAAACATTCAAGCCTTGCTCAATCTAGAGAGATCTCAAAAAGGAATTCAATGGAATCCAAGACTCGAACTACAAGATACTAGAAAAAAAGATAAGAGAAACACAAGATCATGTAGAAGGTTTGTAAATCGTGAAAAATTAATGGGCATCTCATCCATCAATCCCTTAGTAGTCTCAAAGTATTTCCTTCTTTGTAACTATACTAGCTCAACCAATGTCGGATGTGCCATCTAACTCGGATCAAGAAACAAAAAACATGTCCAATGTTGATCCTGAAGCAACTGAAATATTCCCATGGGTGCAAGCGATGATATTAGGAGAAATCTGCATGGTCCAACAAGAATCATTTTTGGACTTCCAAATCCAAGATGGTGAAAATGAAGAAAGGAAAGTTATTCCAAGTTGCTTCCCACTTCTTCAGTGGTGTTTCAGAAATCAATGCATGGATGTATTCTAACTGAAGGTAATAAATCTTTTTTGTGAGATGAATTTTTATGAATATGAAATGAGCACCATTCCTCTAGGACCGACAATACATTAGGGATATTACCACTTGTTCAAAGAATCATCCACTTTCCTTCTTACAAGAAACAAGGAGTATAAGGAGAAAATTGAACAATTGGAAGGCCATGTAAGAACCCTCACCTCGTATGTGTAAACCTTCATGGATCCAAATGTCATTCTATCTCTTCCATCTAAGGAAGTTACTCCCATTAGTATATTTGATCCATAATCCATTAGAAAGACTCAAGGCTTCACAATGTAGGGTAATGCAAATGATAAGTGGGTGAGAAATATTTTAGAAAAAGGTAAGACATTACTTCCTGAGATTCTCTCATTTTTTGAATACATGGTTACAACTTCTACAAAGGTAACGATGACCAAATATGTTTCCATTAGTGGTTGAAATGGGAAAATTCAACTCCTCCATACTGGCGAGAAGAAATGTATTTAACTCTGCATCAAAATAATTATCTCAATTTTTGGCTAAAACTGTTTTTGTTTGATATGATATGATAAACCATGCTCTTGATGAATTGGACTTGTACAAGGAATGTACTTCAAATATGCAAGAACATTTCAATGTGGAAGTACACAAAATTTAAGTACCTGTGGTGGATGAAAAAAATAATGGATTATCTAATGAAACCATTTGAAGAGTTGGTCAAGAAGGAGTCCAGAGATCCATTCTATTTCAATGAAGACACACTCTGGGGTCTCTTATTAAGATAAGGGTTTTTATATCCAAACTTATAAAGGAACATCAGACATGGTTCATGAACTTAATATAAATTCTACTTCAGATAATTGGCTCAAAGCTTTGAGTTTTGTACACATTCCCCATGTTGAGACGTTGATACACCAACATATTGGTATAGTAAAGATTTCAAAGGGATCGATATTTTCCCGAGAGAAATCTCCAAAATTCCATCAGAAAATGAGTCTCCATTGACAATTACATCATCTTCATCTAAGTAGCTATCTCCTCTCCTTTCTCTCTTCCCTACCCCTTCCTCTCTTCCTTCATGTTCTAATTCTTCGTAGGGGGTTTACTTTTCATTTTTGTCTTATTCATTAAAATGTGATCTATAGATGTAATTTGTAATGAATTTCCTCTAATTAATAAAAAAGGACTCAATTTATTTCCTAGGAATGTGAAAGGTTGTATGTTGTAAAGGTTAATGAAAAGTCATGTGGGGGTAGGCGAAGAGTCATTTTGAAAAACTATATATTTTAATGACTTCCTCATTTTAAGGGGTTGTCAATTTTGTGATTTCATGAGTAGATAGCTACAAAGAACAATAAAATATAACATATATTTGATTTCCCTTCCATATGTTTCCTCTCTCTCACACACTTGCAAATTTTTTAACATGTCAATCTTGTATGACCAAGAAGAGTAAATTTTTTTATGAATGAATGAATGATATTTTATATTCATGGTTCATTTTGTCTTGTCATAATTAGTAAAATTATTTTTATTTCCAATTGTTTGTCAATAAAATTTTTTTAATACTTGGAATCTATTTAATCCTACTTGTAATATTAACCTCCTCTCTCTAAATTCTCACTCCCAATATCTTACCTTCCTTGCAAATTCTTTCCTTGCACAAGGTGTAATCATTTTCCGCATGTGCAATGGAGTGTTACTATTGGATCCCGCCTATTAGAGAACCAAAGATTTATTTTTAATTTTCATACAATAAAGGGATCCTCCCCTTTCCCAAGTAGGAGGGACCTTGTCCCGAGCATTGGTCAAAATCGACCAATTTTTCCTAGTGACAAATTATTTCACCAACAATTGCAATAGGTTACAAATCTTATATCGATTCTTCATATATAAAGGTATATTATACAGCCACTAATTTTGGATTGGATATTATTTGTATATGAAGCTTGACTACACACTAACATTTTCTCTATATAGTAAAAATTAATGAAATCATGCACAACCATCGCATCCACCCATCAAATCTGTAGATCTATTATATTTTTACTCTAAGAAGTCTACGAAATGGTCACAATTTAGAGTTATGGATTTTACATTACAAATTACCTACATCAAGGGACAAAAGAGACCCACATAGAGCTTTCTTTGACTCTCATGCATCCACATAGGCCTACACATCCCACATATTCTTCCTTCCTTGGTTATGATGACATTAGTGTTCAAATCTATTTTCTTACCATCCCTACAATTGTTTTAATTTACCTACATTGTATGAATCTCTCCCCTTATTACAATTCCATAAAATAGGGTTTCTCCACTCTCTCTCTCTCTCTCTCTCTCTCTCTCTCTCTCTCTCTCTCTCTCTCTCTCTCTCTTTTGAACATTAAAAATGTGGCTTTTCCATTTATAGGGTTTCAATTACAATCAAAATTTTGTTTCATTAAGTACTTCAATGTTCATTCTTTCCTCTTCCACACCATCGATCACACTAAAAATTATCATTCGTGGGAGGTTTGACTCCACTTTGGTAGAAAAATACTTGTTTTCCAAACCCTTTACAAAATACCACAACATTATTATTTAAACATTAGAAAAATTAAAAGTGAGGATTCCACTCTACTTTTGTTAGTTGTGGCTACCAACAACCAAAAATGCAATCAACAGATTATATGAATCCCTATTTCAATGTCTTCCTAAGCATTCACCTTGACCATTGATTAGTCTATTGTGTGTCACCGCAGGAGTTCTCTTTCCCGTTTGGAATACGCCTTTCCACGTAATTAAGTATTACTTTATAAATAAAATTCTTATAAGTAATTATACAATAAAAGTATTGGTTTATATTTGAGTTGTTTTATGCTATATTTTTAGATAAGGAAAATAAATTTTGGTTCTTAAGAGACCAAAAACCTTTGCAAAAGTGAATCTAGGTCACAAAAACCAACCAAAATAAATAAAAGGGAGCCAAGTCAAACATGCTTGACAAGAAGGATTCTCCAAAAGAAGATAGACCAAACAAAAGCCTACATCATTATATAATATATTATTTTTGACATTAATACAAAAACAAAATCCTTGGCTAAGATTAAAGAAGACCAACATAGAGAATTTCCTAAGGGTCAACCAAAGGTTCACCTTCATTTCAATTTTTAGGAGGGTCTTTGTTACGAGTCTGTGCTTGGGCCGCTTTCTTAGAACCTCAGTAACTTTAGTGATCACCCTTTTAGGCCTTTTGTTGTCTTGTCTTTGAACTCAATGTCGATAGATCATTTTCTCGACCGAGCTACTCAACACGAGTATCATGTCTTGCTTACCTCCCTTGACCTTGTCAACTTGGTCTTGCAAAATTGAGATATTTTTTCTTGCATTATAATTTTAGCATTCAAATCCCCAATCCTTTTATTCTTTACCTTGATTTTGTGATGACAATCCCTTACTTCCTGAAAAGGTTTTTGCTAACAAGAAGAATGGTATCCACTATGGATTTAGCCCTTGGAAATCTTTCCTCCAAGTACATATCATCTATCTCTCTATCTTTACTACCGAACATTCACCCATTTCATTGAAATCCTATTCCAAGTTGCAGAGAAAATCTCCTATGCCATCTCGAGTTATCCTCCCCCTTTCTTAAGACGTTTCATGGAAACAAAAGGATTAATTATAAAATTATATTTCATTGGTGGTTGGGGTTGGGGGAATTAAGGGCTTGACACTTTGAAAAAGTAATAAAATAATACCTTGATGTAAGGGAATGTCCACCTTATCATTTTTAAAGTTAGAAATACAAGTAAATAGGGATCGAAAAGGAAAAATGGAAAACTCGTGGCACGGTTTCTTCATATATAGTTGAGAATAGATAGGTGATATGAGAAGATATTTCGAGCTTTCCTTCTAAAGTGATATACTTCATAACCACAAAATAGACATCATCCCAATGATCTAGAAGACAACTTCTTGCAATGTCATCATCATGCATCAATATTATCTCACTAGGACCAAAAATGTGGCTATTTCGTGTTTATGCCTAGTTTTATATTTAAATATTTTTTGTCCCTCCATGGATAACCCCATAACATCATCTATGGTTTGCTCCATAACACCGACCTCTACCCCCTCAAATTAAAATAACCTTCCACCCACACATTACCAAAATCAATTGAGAGCTAAGGGTCATTACCTTTGAGATGTTGGATGTAATTTGAAAAACCTCTTCTTCATAATAGTCTCCAAAGGGTGGCGTCATTCGTGAGATGAAAGAAATAAGTCAGCTTAGCACTTATTAAGTCTCATCCCATCCTAAGTCAAACACCTTGCACTTTTTTTGAAACAACCAATTTAGAGCCATAAGCCCATAACAGGAGGATTAAACAAAAAAATGAATTATTCATTTCCCTTCCCGAGATATGAAGGGCCTTCTCATGGTACAAAGCATGTGATACCTAGGTACCATCATTACACAGTCTCCAAGGTCTTGTCATTATTAACCAAATTTAATATTTTCGGCTAAGGTATGAGGTCCCTTGACCATGTCAACATTTCTAACACAATGTTTCTATAATTTTCAAGGCCATCATCGGGTTTATTTCCCAACCTATAAGTATGATGAATCTCCATTCTCTCGAATGATGTTAGGAAAATATTGTCTTCCATAATGATATTGTTTAATCTCCAACCATTGTTTCTTGATTTCTTAATGGCTTTGAAAATGCATAGCAAGTATTCTTAAATGATGAGGGATTTTATGTTCATTGCTATACATTGTTGTATACCCCAAAGCATAGCCATTTCCTCTGCATAATTATTTGAGTGATTGCCCAGGGGCCCCATATAAGCCCTTATACACTCCCCCAAAGAGATCACGAACAAGATCTCATCCCCTAAATGATATTATAATTCTATCATGATCACCAAGTTTTTGATTGCAACTACTCACATTTTTTTGGCATAAAGTATGAGTCTAGGAAAATAATCGGGATTAGGACAATAATTGGGTTTATATGGTAGAATCATCTTTTTGATAAGAGAGGAGTGAATTAAGGATAGTGATAGTAATAATTTTGATTTGTATATGTGACCCTATAATTATTTTAGGTGTATTTTCAATGAAAAATGGATTATCTATAAATATGGTATTCCATTAAAAGAATTAGATCTAATGTGTTCAATGTATGTGCATATATTTAATAACCATTAGAAATTTTATATTAACCCATGTGAAGTAGGATTATTTTTTATTAAAATTTTGTTAATGTAACTAGATGTGAATTTATGGAAAAGAAATAAGTGTAATTAAGAGGAAAAGTCTTAATGAGACCTTAAATTTTAAAATCAACCTTGATATATGAATATAGAAGGGAAATGAAACTCATTATGTGTCCAAATATAAATTAAGTTTATCAAAATATTTTTATTATTTTACACTAGTGCATAATATAAAAAAATCATTATATTTTTTTATATGATAGTATAATTAATTACATTTAATTTATGTAATTTAGGTAGTTTATAATAATTCATTGAATGTATAACCAAAATCAAATGTAATTAGAGCATATGAAGGGAAAAAATAACCAATTTAGGCTCCAAAACATATAATCGTGTGTTAAGATGTTGAGAGAAGATGAAAAGAAAATTATTAATACTATGCTCAAGAAAAACAAGCATATATAATTATTATGCAAACATCAAAATTTCTTGAAAACTTCATGTTCGAACCTATGTTTCTTGGACTATATGGGACCAAATGTGTCTAGGAGATATAAGTGTATAGGGGAAGATCAAATGTTTTTCAATTCTTCTATACATATTCACATGGATTGAAACTTCAATTATATGAATATGGAATGTTACACAATTTTGATAGACTTGAATAAATGGATTTTCCTTATGCCAAACCATAAATTTTGTGTGAGGATAAAAATTAAGAAGGGGATGTCATTTTAGATTGGACTATTCCCAATACACCCCTTGGTGAATGAACATTTCTTATGCACTAATCTATGAAGAGTGTTTGAATCCACTTAGTATTCTAATAATCTTATAGACACCTAAATTTGGTAATTAATCACTTTATAATGTCAATATTGGCTCAATCCCTAAATCATGACTTGTGTGCAATGTTTGAGATCAATTGCTTATCCTTATCACTATTGCACGATTGTATCTCCTCATTACACTCGCTCAATTTTTCAATGCATTTCTTGCATCATTCCACAATAGTATATCACTCCCAAGTTTAAAGCCTAGAAATTTCCAACACCTCTCCCCTTTCCGGTAGGGGATTTCCATACATGGACCAAACCTATAAACGGTTTGGTTTAAAACTATAATGTTTTTCCCAAGCCACCAAATGGTCATTTAGTCAATTGGATATCGTAAATGGGTCAATAATTTTCATATAGGTAAACATTAATGTGAAACTAAACCTACATAATCTTCTATGAGAATTTCAAATGCAATTATTTACTCACCTAGAATTTTCAAGAGCATTTCTAGAAAATATAATTTTAAAAGCATTCAAAGATATTATAAATTTCACTGAAGAAACAAAAATAAAGAGCATCCCCACATATGTTTGAGGCACTCCCAACATTTTTCAAGATTATATCTTCCCATGTCTCAAACCCTCTAAGCCAAGTGAAACATAAGTAAATCAACCAATTTACAAATCAATATCATTAGAAAAAGTTGTGCATGAGGGGGTTACTTTCTAAAAGTCCAAACATGTGTGATAATCCGATTCTAAATAGTACCCTTATTTCTAGTAACTACCACTACATACTCTCATTATTTAGACCCCTTTTACACTACACCAATATCTATACTCATATAGTGGTGCAAAATATAAATGAAAAATACCCCATGTATCATTACGCATCTTATTTATCACCTTACCATGGTGACCCTCACCACCTCCCCGTGAAGTTGCCATATCGATATCACATCTATATGTGAAAAACTATGTGCGCTTTGATATCTCTTTAGAGTAGTGATAATGTATGTGGTTGATGAATTACACTTCAACCAACCACTAACCCTTTTACACATGTTTTTACCAACAATTATGGTTTAATATTACCATACAAAACTTGAAACATGTATAGAACTACTAAATAGTTTTGGAGATAAGTATTATTTTTTTCTATTCTCATCATGTACCTTTAAAACCATGAAAAAATTATTACGTGATCATTCCAATATTTTCATCCTTCTCGAAAAATCCATAATAGCTTCTAGAATATCAAAATAGCTAGGTGTATCCCCGCACTTGTGTCATCCTCTTTTTTTGCACACATTCTTATTGTTTTATCTTACAAATTGGAAATATGAGTACATTCTGATTTGGACATTAATATTAAATCAATGAATTTGAAAATATCTATAGTTTATAACCCTAATCTCTAAATGAATTAATTGAAAGGAATTAACCCCCACTTTTAGATATGTTTTAAATAATTTTATGAATTTTTTAATTGATCAAATTCCACTTAACTCTAAAGTTAAGGTTTTCAATTCTCATCTTTTAGATTTTTATTCATATTTATTTATGTTTTCTATCTACTTCATATGCTAAATCTGACATTCTAACTTCTCCTATGGTTTAACACTTGGTCCTCTTTCTAGGTTTTTGGTGTCCAAATCACCCTTCAAGACATATCAAAAACACAAAGAATTATTTTTAGATACCTTGATGGTTTGTATTCCTTTTAATAAAAATAAAACTTCATTTTATATTTCATAATTTGAGGATTTTTTTAAATTCAAAATATTTATTTTTCTTACTAATGGCATAATAGGTGAAAGACTAAGTTAAAATTCCCTAGAGGTTTTTATCCATGAACTTGAGGCTACAAATATCATCTTTTTTGTTTTGTATATTTCCTAACTTACTTTTTCAAATAGAGACTTTTATTATTTTGATAAACATAGATTTTCTTAAAAAACCAATTTTGGGCCTAGCTAACTTTTCCACTTTGAGTTTACTCTTATACATATTCAAAGTGTTCGATTTTTACTCTATTATCTATCAACTATGTGAAGTTATCCTTCCATTTTATTCTTGGCATGTGATTCCTTTCCTAATCCTAGGAATTATTCTTATTTTTCCTTTCATGGATTTGTAACTAGTGTTAAAATTGCCTTAGTTAGAATACTTAACAAAATTCCTTCACATAAAATATATTCTCCATCAAGTATTGCAATAAATAATGATTCCTACTAATGTAAAACAATATTATGTGGAATTTGGTCTCAATACTGAAGCTTTGATTTAGGTTGCAGAAATTCAACACAAATCCTTCTCTCTCCATTTTTATTGCTCACAGTCTACATTAAAAATCCAAGATAAATAATGAATGGGGAATATAATCCTAGCATTTGGCATCATTTTAACGTCTTGGTAACTTGTACTAAAAATATTGGGAATATATTGTTTCTGCTTCTTCGTAAAAGGTTAGTACCGGTTTCAAAGGAATATAGTGTTATATTTGTCTTGGATTGAAATTTTTTATATCCTCATAGGAATATGCTAGCATGTTATTGTAACTCTTCAGTAAGCTCACATGTATTTTCTTTTCTTTAGTGGTACAACATTTTCCAATGTTGATTATTTTGGGATCTTTGTCAATTCCTATATTTACTTTCTCACACACAACTAATTGATTAGTACTTTCTAATGCCTTACTTTTGATAAAACGGCCATGCTTGTCAAAAATCTTCTAGGATAATTAACCCTTTAGGTATTCTATTTTATTTCAATCACACCCAATTCCTTCCTCGCCTTGGATGAGAGAGACTCCTATACCCCACCTCACTTCTTTCAAATTACAATTTACTAAAGTTATATTTTAATTACAAGAAGGAAATGAGGTGTTGATCATCATTGAAAACTTTACGTTCTCAAAGCATTATCAATACACCGGGTTTGTAGATCATTTCAATGTTATACATTTTTTAATCAAAAATATAGATGAGGTACTAATAGTGATCCTAAAACTACTAGAGTGACTACTTGTGAATTATTCTCTCTTGGTACAAAAACAATTGAAAAAACATCAAAATATTTAATTAAGTCCCACACCCTATTCCCGTAGTGTCTTGATATTTCATTTTTAACCTAGAAAATATTTCGTACTTGCTTTTCCACTAACTCATCATCACCTCAAAATTATATATTTTTAATCCCCATTTATTTAGCTACTACCAAACCAATAAGATGTGCCTTATATTCAAATGGATTGTTGGTATTGGAAAATTCTAAATTATATGAGAATGAGTGTATTTTTCTAGAAGGTAAAATAAGCATCACCCCTAATTTGAAACCCTAGAAGAAAAATTATTGTCAAATACTAAAATCAAAATAAAATTTGTATCATCATTGGAGACATTTGCAAAACTAAATCCTACATCATAAATAACCATATAGTTCCCATGACTAAGATCTTGATATAACACTTCACCTCTAGGATCATCTATCTTTTGAATGATATATTTGTCTTATTTCTCTCGTAATATTTTCTTCATCTATCCTTTTATTAGGATTAGATAGTGAGAACAATCCATCTGAATTTCTCCTTTTATGTCTTTGCAAAAGGTTATACTCAAAAGCATCCCATAGGAAGCTGGAATATCAACTACTAGAATGGTAGTTTTCACTCGTTTTTAAGGGAAAGTAGAAAAGACACTTGAGCATACTTTATTTAACCGACTAATGACACTTCCTTAGTTTCCATAGACTAAAATGAACCATAGGATTGGGTGAGGATAAGGCCAAAATAATGAGAAACTTGTGTATGAATAACATTTTCGTGAGGCACCAAAGTCAATAATGCAATTACGCAACTTATATCCTGCTATCAATAAAGTTACATAGAAAAGGCTCAATTTTCTTTGATGTAGAAGGAGTGGAGGCCTAAAACTTTTTTGAAGAGGGGATGGTAGGAATAGGTAGGATGCCTTTGGAAAAGGAAACATTTTAATGGGATTTAGTATTAACAAAATAAGTAACTTGTGGAAAAGCTTTATGATGAATTTGGTAATACTCGCCTCAAAAATATGAACCTTAGTTTTCTTGATATGATCAATAATATAAAACTAACCCAAAATTAATGCTTCAAAATAGAATGAAATTTTTTTGTAGGTTTATATGACTTAGAGGCTACATGAATTTTTGATACAGGAGTAGAGGGAACATAAGTACTTACTTGGTATGGGAAATCCATGCTTTATAACTACATGTATCACTTTTAGAGTCAATGTTGTAGATGAATGGATACGTTGTGTGAACATTCCATGCTCAAAGAGTACTACATTAATCCATAATTACTATAAGGAGGATACACTTATCCTCAATATGAGTTCCAACAATAGGCACAATTTTAAATACCCATTTACAATGCATGTATAAACATTTTCTCAAGAGAAACACATACACTAAATGTTCTTATTTCTGAAAAAAAAAAAAATAAACAAGTCATTATGGGGGGTTTGGTCTCCTACTAAACTGAGCCCAACCCTTTGGTCTTCAAAATATTATGGAAAATGAACCAAGTGATCATTATCTTCTTCATCATCCATTGCAAAAATCCTCCCAAAATGTGGCACTTTATAACTTAGTGTGTTTTACAATATAAATAGAACCAATGCGTGGGAAATTAAAAATATGAACTTTTTGTAAAAGATGGCACTCAATTTCGAGCTATTGATCAAAAGTTATTACAATAATGATTTCCCATAAATAAGGCCTATTTTAAATAAAATTACACTCAAGCATTAAAAAAATGCACTAAATGAGGATGAACCTAGCCTTCCAACCACTTGTTGGAATCAACACGGAATGTAGATTACAATGGTTTAATTTGTGAGGGGGAATTGGCCTCCTACGAACCCATGCCTCACCTTCTTCTTTGTCAGGTGAAGATACAAGCTTAATTAAACACTTAATTCCTTCTAATGCAATTTTTTCCAAATGACTTTGTTTTCCAAAAAAAAGAAAATAATGTTAGGTTTTGAAATAACTTTAGAGTCAAAATTGGAGATAATTGCAATAAAATAAAATACCATATTAGCTTGGGCATGTTGGAGTCTCAAGACAACTTACCAAGGGTCGTTTTTATCAGACCAAGGGTAGAAAATAGGTCAAAATTGAATGTTTACATTGTCAAGGAAGGGAAAACGCCTCTCTAATGGTCTGTAGAGCTCCTAAAATAGTAAAAATGCCTTTAAATAGTAAAACTCCCCTCTAAACCGCAAAAAACGTGGCTCCAAACAACAAAGATTTCCTTCACACAACAAAAACACCCTCCAAATTACAAAAACATGGATCCAAACAAAAAAATACCCTCCAAATTTAGATTTAGAAAGTGAAAAGAGGACACCATGGGTTTGATTTTAGCAAAAATGTCATCTAGCTAAAAGAATAGCACCCAGGTCTACAAATCACCAAAGAACAATAAGGAATGACACTCAACAAGGCTGAAAGTGGTGTTGTAGGGGCGTTTGAATCCTCTAGAGGTCATAAATTCCCAATATGGGTTGTATTAATCCTTTATAGGTATGAAACGCCCACTATGGGATGTATTTAAATGTTTTTCAGATCGGTAACAATACTTCGAGGGCTTGTAAAAAATCCACCACATACTTGCAGATCCGTGGAAGTATTGTTGGGTGATGGTCACCAAGTTGAAGGTCTTTGTGGAAGTTTTCAATTAAACCAGAGATCCACCCGAACCAAAAACAAAAAAAAACTAACCCAAACAAGTAAATAAAACTAATCTACAACTTGCAAATAACCACCTCAATTGAAATAAACTTGCATAATAGAACCAGACAAGATCAATACCAACATGGATCTGATACCATATCAAGAACACTAGAGATCTACTGAATCAAAGAGTGCACTAGTGAGAAATGTGAGACATGAATTGCACAAAGGCAAGACTAAGCACACACATACAAATATGCAAGTTATGAAGAATAATGAGATAAAATGCAAAAAGAAAGAATGGATCCAAATCAACTCAATGCTCCATATTAGAATGATGCAAGTGATGTACATATAGGAGGTGAATGTGTAACCTCCTCCTAGAATAATGGAAACCTCCACCTAGAATAGTGGTAACCTCCATACCTAAAATAGTAGTCAACAAAGAACTAGTCAAGGGTAGTAATTACCACTAGCTAAAATAGTGTGGTCAAGTGTACACCTAAGAAAGCATATCCCATGAGTGTAGGAAATATCCAAGTAAATAAATAAATACAAGGAAAATAAATAGCCTACACTAACAATTATATATGATATGATGCCCTAGTTCAAGATACCACACCACTACCTCCCCTAGTGCTCTTATTGAGGATTCATCATCCCTATATGGAATAGTATTCATATGGCCACCATCAATGGAAAGGTTTAACCCCTTAATGAGCCTCTTAATAATTTTTTTGGACCTCCTCATGAGTTCATATCGTTAATGAATGTCATAAGTTCAGATTCTGACGCAAGGTTCATACCTTATCTCTAGAGAGAAAGGCCTATAATGCATGCATCGATTCTAATGCTATATATGATAATATAAGTATGTGTAAAATTATTTTTTCCTCATTTCTTCGATAGTTAATTATGCTTAAGTTTGAATTATTTGATGGGAATGTGACCCTTACCTACAACTCAAGGGATATAGTCTTTTTATGGCACCATATGCTAATGATAGGCTCTTATTTAAAGACTTTCCTAAAATATTAATAGGCCTAGCCTTAGATTGGTTTTATCACCTCCCTAGTGGATATTTTAGAACATTTCGAGAGTTTTAGACATTCCTTATTCACTTAATTTTAATAAATTCCCTAAACGTAATTCGATCATATGTATTCATTACACCTAGGTAGACCCAAACTAGTATGTCACTACATTTTGCATTTCAAATTATTATATAACAACTAATCTATTAGATAACTAATTGTAAAGTCCAATTGATATTTTACCATGTCTTTATATATCCTCTTGAAGATTCTTACTCATTTCACAATCTTTACCTTGAAGTTATTGCTTTGGAGAAAAACTTTCTCCTTAACATGAGCAAGTGCTTACGTGCATTGAAAATCATATTTATAATACACACCTAATACAAGTGATATGAAATACTAATCTTATAATTTAGCACAAGTTGAGACATTACATAGAGGAAAGACTTTCTATCATGTTATTATTCAATTTGAGATACCCATTAGGCCTCATATAGTACATAAGAGAGAACCAATTCGCTTTGATAAGCATTGAGATAGACTACATAATATTTTTCATATCTTATTAGATAAATTCTTTCTCATTATATCATTTAACCCTAATCCTCCTCCTCATTTTCTTGACAAGATGAAAGATCAACCTTATTGTAACCATCATGACATTAATGGACATCGTGTTAATGACCTGTAATGCTTTAGAACAAAAGATAAGTCAACCTGAAAATAAGGGTGTTATTTTTTTGAATTATGTTATACTTCAACTATTAAATATTGTAATCCTCCTCTGATGCATCCATATACAAAGGTTGGGATCTCTCATGATACCACTTCAAGGGAGCCACTGATTTTTGGCCTCTTATGAGCCATGTTCCTTTACATGGATTCTCCACAATATAGGTGTCTTAATCTCCTAAATCTATATGGCTACCTAAGGTTAACATATCTACATCAGATGTATATATTACAACAATAAATAATAAAAATACACTATTAATGGAAGAAAATCTACTCTTCAAAAATTAATAATCAATAAATATCAAATAATTACATGCCTTATTGTGGCCTAGTTTGACCATATATCAATTATCATGTTAGCTAATCTATACATATATATCAAATATATCATAGTCCAATAATTATAAATCTACTATTATTAATTACGTGCATCTCATTAAAGCAATATTAAGGACACAATACATGAATATAAAATACCATATATATATATATATATATATATATATATATGCCTCATCAAAGCATAATAGACAATGAGGGGCACACCCATTATAACACATTATTATATATCATCCTCCTCATAATCCTATATATATATACATCTATACTCAAATGAGAGGTTGAAGTCTCTCATAAATCCCGACATCATCGATTCGTGATCATGACATATACCATTGCACTCTCTCTCTCTCTCTCTCTATCTCACATATCTCGCCTATTTATAGCAGGACCCTTGATTAATCTTCTTATAGGGTCATGTATCTATTCAAAAATATTGAGAAATTTATGTCCCTAATAGAGAAATATGTCATATATCCAACTCCACCTACCGTCATATCTTTTCCCAAGTAACATTGTGCACATTGCCACAGATATTGATACCATATCAAAAAGGTAGGCATGATTGATACCTATATCCTTCTTGTGCTCTCAAGTCTTAATAGTCACAATATCATTGGGTATGTTCTATTTCATTGTACCAACATACGCATCAACAATCATTATCTAATACTCACCTCCTATAGTCACAATATACATATCAATCATTATATTCATTTTAATTTCACCTACTATAATTTGTATTTCAAATAACATCATACTTGCACTATGTAACAATATTTTCTATTGTGTCGATGGTAACATACCTCTTGGTGGTTCCCCATATCCTTCTTATTAGAAGCATAACCATTGTGGGGGCGGGGGTTGAATCGGCGTGCTATTAAAAACTTCATTCACTTATCACTTATTATTCATCAATGATTCCATTCAACTTAATCATAAAAACCATCTTAACATGAATCATCAAAACATTACAACATCTATACATGAAGATGAGACATAAGAGCATATGGACACCATATTTCAGTGGGAAACCCTTGAGGGGAAGAAAATCTATTGAAAGAAATATTTATTACAGTAATGAATCAAATTTAGTTCAGCACCAACCCAACAAGGAACACCAACCCCTACATTTAGTAGAGTTACACCCCAACAAAGAGCACCAACCCCTAAATTTAGTAGAGAACCAACCCTACACGGAGGCACAAAACCCTTAGATGACTTAACACTAACTCGACACCTAAATTTTTTTCACCTCTGGAATTTTTGTACAACTAATGATGACACCAATAAACCTTTATTTTCCTCAACCTTCTTCAAAATTTCCTTCTAGCCTTACTCTCTTAAGAAATTCTTCATCAAGTTGATTAGGTCATCGACCTTGAACACAATACACGAAACTTGTTATCCCTTAAGAAAATCTTATCTCCCTTCTGTTTATGGTCACAAATACCTTCTACATGTCCAAAAACTACCCTCTTACTCACACTTTTTTATCCTCTCACCACAACAACAAATAATTCTAACAACTTGCTTTTATAGACGACTTAAGCCTAGAAATAATCTAGGTTTTCCATTATATGATATATATATCATTATAAAAACATGAAAATATCATTAAAAACTATACAAAAGTCACACTAGTTCTGAAATAGCATCTAGAAACTTTAAATCCTTCATTATAACCCAAGTAGACCCAAAGCACTCAAACTTCCCTCTTGTCAAAACCAAGTCCACTTTGGATAACCTGACCTTAAAAACATATAAAACCAATTATACATGTTTTATAATTCCACTCTATGCATCCTACAATATTTAACACCTCTGCACTATAATATTATGCAATGACACCACCATTTGGAACAACTCTCCTCACTAGGTCTATGACCTACAAAACCAGTCCTCAAAGATGAAGCTGAAGCACTCATCAAATTACCTCAACCATGCAAGTATGAAACATGAATGGAAATATTGCAACCTTGAGGTCATCACCAAATTTATAATATACCATCACTCCGATGAAACACTATAAAATCACATATGCAACCAAAACCACCAAAATTGCCCCAAAACCAGTCTTGGAAAATAAATTTCCACAGACTGCTTAATGACTCAAAATTATTTTGAAAACACTTCAAAAATATAGCATAGCTTCCATAATTCCTCAAACACCAATTTATTCAACAAGACCAGTGTAAACTTTGTATAAAAATTAAATTCTTTAGAAAATTACAAATATTTGTGGGGTCCACACACTTTCATGGCACCTAAATGCCACCGGATAAATATGTAGTAGTACTCTAAAACCTATAATAACTAACCAATATCAAACAATCCATTTTGGTCATGCATGAGCAAGATCCTCTCCATTGCTTTGTAAACTAAGGTTTAAGGAGGGTTTTAGACCAACTTAGCTTCTTAATGATTGCTCATAAATATTTGTCCCTTAATCTCTCGAATCGATGCTTTGAATGTCCTATTAGGCCCATTATCTAACTACCATAAAGTGATTGGGAAACTATGTAGACTTCACACGTGCAAATGATCATTAAAATAGCCTTCTCAAGTTAGGTTTCAACTTTCTAGGAACATGGTAGAGTCAAAAACACATTTTATTTTACATTCCTTCAAACTAGGACCTGAAAATTCACTCATACCCCTAGGAAAACCTACTTTACCTTCCCAAATTCTCACCTTTTCACCTCCATGCTCAAATCTGATCTTCTCATCTTATTTGGCCACCTATGACATAGGAATGGGTCTAGGTACAGACCTAAAAAGTAGTATTATGTATATACTTGCACTTTGAAACATGTGTGAGTGTCTCTAAACCTCATATTCATGCTCCCCATGCTCGATAATACATAACCAAATCATAAATACCTGTGAACCACCATGACATACCTCATCTTGCTAACTAGACCATGCTTTTGCAACATCAATGATGACCTCCTCACAACTTCGTCACTCTTACCCATCTACAAGATCATTTAATAAGTATCATGACACACTACAACATCAACCTAACACTACAATGCCTATGTAACAGTTCTACAAGACATAACACTACTCAAGAAACCATGCCACCTAATTGATGAGACCAAGAAACTCCACTAGCCAAACAACATAGCACATGACATCAATGAAACTACCAATCAACCTTCACATGATAGCATACTCCTTTTGATATCAATGAAACCTATCTACATCAATGACAACACCAATTTCCAATAATCTCCTCCTTTTCATTGATAGTAAAACCATCGATGATAAACACGTATAGTTCATTTTCTCAATCCATCATCTAATTCTCCCCTTTTGATGTTTATGACACATACCTACAACATATTATTTTTTTCTTCTCCTATCATCTCAATAAACTCACCATCTAGTTGGAATTATCAACCAAATTATATATGGTCCATTTGACCTCTTCTTCTCATGTTTTGAATCATTAGAGAAACATATCTCCTCTCTGCATGAACATACTCCTCCTTGGCATCTCATTAAGAACATAACTATTCTCCCCTTATATAATCATTCACTCAAAAGATACAAAACATCATCATACATGTACCATTTGTAAACACATCTTTTTGCAACAAAACTCGGAACTCCCCTAACTCCTTAACAACTAGATACTAACCAAACCTTCTCAAAACAATGCAAGATACCAACTACACAACTAGATATTAATGCAAATCTTCTTAAACTGATTGACTCCCCTAAGTCCTTGATATCTCAAATAGAATCAAGATACCAACTTGATACTATAAAATCTTCATAGACTCACCCATATGATGCAACTATTATAGAACATCTCACAACAGGGATAAGAAACTTCCAAGGTCTTGAAAACATGTAATCATCAAATGAACAAGGATACTCATAAAACAGACCAATTTCATACCCTAAACCAACAAATAGGACCAATAAACTCCCCTCGGTCTAAGAACACTTACAGACCTTCTTGATACTTCATACCTTCTTAGATGAACTTTCCAACTCTGGACATTACTTTTCAACCAACACTAGGACCTCCTCCATTTTTACTTAAACATAAGCTCTTCTAATGAATCCTCATAACAATCCAAGAAATAATAGTAGTGATAAATCATTTATATATCTTAAGTAGAGCCACCCATCTCCTGTGAGACAAAAATCTCCTTTACTAGCATTTCTTGTCTCATATAGAGCTCCAAACATGCTTATCATACACTCCAACCTTCACTTTTCATCCTTAAGAATCATCGAACACAACTCTATGCACGTACATGTATACAACACACCTTAAGATGTATCACTACTTTGCTAGGCCCTCGAACATCTTATAGCATCTCTACATGATTTTCAACTAATTGATACAAGACTTCTATAGATCCACTTTTGTGTTCATTCCATTTATAATCATATAAGTTATATATTTAAGTCATTCATAATTGTTAACCTTCTTGGAGAACATATTTTTCATCTCATAGGCATTATAGACCTTTCAATGCAACTCTTTCATCTTATTACAAACCCATATCGAACTTAAAACATTTTTAACTACCTATTAATACTTCATGATTGATGATACACTACCTTTGAATTCAAGTACTTCATAAACTATACACTCGGGCATATATATGAAAGATTGAAATAAGAAATCTTTGAATACCTTTTCCAAGACTATCAAACTCCACCTAAGAACATACTCTCACTTCCCTTTATCTCCAAATGTATAAACTCAGACCCATGCATGAATATAGGAAATATTTAGAATAGTTCCAAAGTAAAAACAAGATTGCATCAAAATCTTAGCCAAACCACGAAAAAAACCACAACCAAAAACACAACAAATACATAGTAGAAAAATAACAAGAACTCAACGGATACTCAGCAAGCTTCAAATGTCTTTAAGCATTTTCACCACATTATCTTCAAACTGACTTTATCATCTTGTTTTACCTCACAAACCTTCTTGAATTACTCAACTTGTAACATTATTTTATGGAATATGAATAAATAGATCAAGTAAACATACATACCTTTTTGTTTAACTATAAACTAGTTTCATAGTTATAACGAGTCATGAATAGATCAAGGAAACATACATGCCTTTTTGTTTAACTATAAACTAGTTTCACAGCTTATACCGAGTCATGATTCATGACTCGACACCTCTCCATGGTTTCTAACTAGTTGTCAAGCCTTCAAACATACTTAAAGCATAGAAACATATGGACATAACTAAATAAATTCACCATAACTAAATCATCTTCAATTCATTCAAAGGTTTAGACTTCTTGATGTACACCATTTTATCTTGTCTTCCTTCTTGAACATTCTTATCCTATCTAGGTGCTTCAAACTTCTTGCTTTGTTTAGATGACTCATAATGACAAAATATTGTTATATGACTAATATTTTGATAGTTATAACACACAACATTACTCTTACCTCTTGACTAATATGAGCTAAGTTTCCTTCTACAATCCATAGCCTTATGTCCATATTCATTACATGAATAACAATATCTATTGAAAGAACTTTCATAATCCCATGAATACTAGTTCCTTAAGAACCTTCTACTAAATTCCATTTCTCTATGACTAAATTCATTATAAGCATAACAATAATCATTAAAATAATTTTCATATCTTATTGTATTAGGATACCTAACAAACCTTGTCTTCATATTTTTCTTGAATTTTTTCTTCTTGATCATGTCATCATCCTTCATGTTCTCCTTCTATTCTTCATTGGAACTAGGACCAACATTATCATTTCCATTAATATTTTTGAGGTCTTTAATGAATCCAAGACCTATTCTATCACCTAAAAACTTTTGAATTCTCATCATTTCATTTAGATCCTCATTGATCTTCTAAAACTTATTAAACGACTTCAAATTTTTGGGTGGCTAACCAAATTCTACTTTCAAATACTCTATTTTAGTTTTTATCTTGATGCACTCTTTTCTTTGGCCTTGAGGCTAGCTGAAAAAAATTAACCTCGAGATTCCATCTCCTTGATGATCTCATCATGATCACTATCCATACTATTGATTTTTTCTTCATACTCCTTGATCAAGGACTCCAATTTCTTATTCTTATTTCTTTGACACTTCAGTTCATCCAAGGCACTCATCAACTTAGTTTCTAGGTCAAATTCAAACTCTTCTTCATCTGAATCCACACATGAACCTCCATATACGGAATACGTCCTAGTATATTTCAGCCATAAACAAATTTTCATTACCAACAACATCAACATCATCATCAGAATCACTATTTTTATTACTTACCTCAAATGAGATGCAATCCTCTTTGGAATAAACACTTCTCTCGATTTCTTCTTGCCCTTAAACTTTATGAAATTATTTTTCTCTTATCAAACCTGTGAGACCTCTTATCATCATCATGTTCTCCATCATTATGCTTGTGAGGACACTTGTTTTCAAAATTCCCAATCTCACCATAGTTGAAACACTTAAAGGGAAATTTACCCTTATAATTCCATACACCTGTCTTCAAATTCTTAGAAAACATAGAAATTAATTCATCATCATTCAAGATCATCTTACCTTTTTAATTATTTTCAGATTTAAAGGTTACTTCCTTCTTAAGAGGTTTTTCATCACATACTCTCATCTCATAGGCTGTCAAGATAGCATGGATTTCATCCATCTGGAGTGTGCGTAGATCCTTGGCTTCCTTTATAGATGATCCTTTAGGATCAGATTTAGGAGTGATATATCTCAACACCTTCTACACCACCAAATATTCTTTCACTTCTTCTCCTAATCCTCTAATGGTATTGAACACTTGATCTTCTCTAAGAAGATATGTACTACTCATTTCTTCTTCCTTCATATTCAAACATTCAAATTAAATCTATAGCTCTAGATCTTTTCCAACTTGACCTTAGTGTCACCTTCATAAGCTAATTATAGCTTATACAATACAACCTTAGTGATAACATATTGCATTACCTTGATAAACTTTGACTCTTCTAAACCACACAAAATGGCATTCATTGCTTTAGAATTATTATTACTTGCCTTCTTACCTATTGCATCAGTTGGAGGATTTTGAGGAATAGTGTACCCATCTACAACTGACTTCCAAATATCACATCCCAAGGAAATAATGCAAGTCTTCATCATGATGCTCCAATAAGCATAATTTGTCTCATTAAACATAGGATATTTTCTAGTAGAGGAACCACTTTGTTGACTCACCATATATGTGCTTCAAAGGATCACCTCAAGCTTGTTAAGCTTACTTTAGAGGACCTACTCTGATACCAATTGATGGAAACACAACCACTACGGGGTTTGGATTAGTGTTCCATTAAAATATTCTTTCACTTATAACTTAGTATTCATCAATCATTCCATTCAAATTAATCATACAAACTAGCTTAACATGAATCATCAAAGCAATACAACATCCATACATGTAAATGAGACATAAGAACACATGAAAACCAAATTTATGTAGAAACCCTAGAGGGGAAAAAAACCCACTAAAATAAAGCTTTATTACAAAAATTAATCAAATTTAGTTGCGAACCAACTTAAAAAGAAGCACCAACCCCTAGGTTTAGTGAGGCACTAACCCCACAAGGAGCACCGACCCCTAGATTTAGTAAAGCACCAACCCTAAAATGTGCACCAACACCTAAATTTAGTAGAAAGCTAACCCTACATGGAGGCACCAACCCCCTAGATAAATCAACACCAACTCAGCCACCTAAATTTTTATATCACCTATATAATGTTCCTACAACAACTAATGATGACACTAATTAATCCATCCTTTCCTCAACCTTCTTCAAAACTACCTTCTAGCCTTACCCTCTTAATAACTTATTCATCAAGTTGATTAGGTCATATGATGTTGAATACAATATTTCTCCACCTTTTATCCCTTCCTAATATCTTATCTTCATTTTATTAATGGTCACAAATACCTTTTACACCTCCAAAATTTCCCTCTTACACGCACTTTTCCATCCTCTCACTACAACAATGAATAAGCCTAACAACTTGCTTTTATATATGACTCAAGCCTCAAAATCATATAGTTCAGCCTTCATAGGATATATATAATTATAAAAACATTAAAATATCATAATAACACCATACAAAAGTCACACTACGTCGGCAATAACATCTACAAACTTCAAATCCTTCATTAGGACCCAAGTAGCCCCAAAAAACTCAAGCTACCCTCTTACCAAAACCAAGTTCACTTGGTCTAACTCGACCTTCAAAAAAATATGAAACCACTTAGACATGTTTTATGAGTCCACTCCATGCCTCCTGTTAGGAAATAAGGGATAAAATATGCATAATAATCCCTCACGAATGCAACAAAGAGAAACTAATATGCAAAAATATTACAGATCTCAAATAAAAGTGTAGAATAAAATAACACAACACAGAGAGACAAATTATTTAACATGGTTCACCTAATTTGGGATATGTATAGAAATAATCACTTGCTCAAATTTCATTGCAAGCCACCGCTCTCTCAATACAATACCTAGATCTATTTGGAGCTATGCTAAAAAAACTCTACTGAAATTCACACCCGAATTCAAAACACATCTCGCCATGTTTTTTGTTTCCTACCATATGAACAAAACCATATAAATAGACAACTACTTAAGTAGTTTTACAAAACCATGGGCCAAAATCATCCCATAAACCTATGGGTCAAAATCCCACCCATATGAGAAAAACACGTTTCCCGATATATCGAGCATGTTTTAAGGCCAATTTTTTTTTCTCGGGCGCGCCCCCAAATCTCTACTACCGTGGGCTGCCACCCCAGGACTCCCACTCGAGGCTTGTCTCGGCCCCAAACCTTGGCAAGACAAATATGGAAAGTGTACAGTACTCTTAGTGTATAGTCTTAAACACTTTCTCACATGAAAACAGTTCCATGACCTAACACCTACAATTTTTACACCTCGTACCATCATATTATGCAATGACACCACCATTTGGAATAACTCTCCTCACTAGGTTTGTGATCTACAAAACCAATACTTAAAGATGAAGCTAAAACACTCATATAATTACCTTAGTCATGAATTTATGACACATGGATGCAAATATCATGACCTTAGGATCATAACCAATTGTATAATACACCATCACTCAGATGAAACACCATTAAATCACTTCTGCAAACAATACCACCAAATCACAAAAACAGCCCCAAAACTAGTCTTGCAAATAGTATTCCACATACCATCTATAGGCTAAAACTTGTTCTCGAAATAATCTAAACATAAATCATAGCTTCCATAATTCCTCAAACACCGATTTATTCAACATGTCCAATGTAAAACTTGGAGGAAAACACAACTTCATAAAGTTACAAATTATTGTGGGGTCTCGCACACTTTCATAACACCTAAATTCCATATGGAGAAATATGGAGGAGTCTTCTACAACATCAATCACTAACCAAAATAAAAATACATTCTAGGCATGTATGAGAAAGATCTTCTCTATCATTGCTTAACTAAGGTTTAAGGAAGGTTGTAGACCACCTTAGTTTCTTAATGACTGCTTTATAAATATATGCCTTTAATATTTAGAATAGTGATTTTATTGTCATATTAGGTTTATTCCTCAACTACCATAAAGATATTGGGCCATCATGCAGACTTCACACATGCCAAAAAACATCAAATTGACCTTTTCGAGATGGGTTTTTCACTTTCTAAGAACACGGTAGAGGAAAAAACACATTTTCTTGTACATACCATCAAACCAACACCTAAAAATTCACTCACACCTATAAGACAACCTTATTCACCTTCCCAAATTCTCACCTTTTCCCTCTATGATTAAATATGATCTACATGCCTTATTGGGCCACCTATGACATAGGACTAGGTCTAGGTACATGCACCTAGAAAGTAGCATTATCCATATACTTGCACTCTGGAACACTTATGAGTGCTTTTAAACCTCATCCTCATGATCCCGAAGCTATGAAAATACATAACCAACTCATACATACCCGTGAATCACCATGACATACATCATCCTATTGGCTAGACCATGACATACATCATCCTATTGACTTAAATATTTCAAATGCTTAGTTATAAGACAAATGCAAATATTTAAGTTTCTCTCTATCTCACGCGATTGGATGTGTTTGTATGGCCTCTTAAACTTAGTCAAAAATATTCTAAGGGCTTATTGAAAAAGTAGCATCGCCTCGAGTCATAGCTATAAAGTTTCATTGTTTAATTTAAAAATGAAATTAAAGTTGACTTTTGAACCTCACTTCATTGTTGGTAAGTTGAATTTTAAAATACTATATAATAGTTAAGTAAACTCTATTAAATTGCTTAATTGTTACCTCAAGCTTTTCCATACAATATATTCAACTCTACTTATCATAATCATGTGTCATCGGTGATGTTAGATTTTTTCCACCTACTTTAGTTTTAATATGTCATTTCAACTTTCTCGCAAACCATTGGTTTCCTTTCTAAAAATTATTTTAATGATATGCATTAATTCTATATCTCATTGTAATAAACTCTTATATTGCTGCAAAGCACAAGATTAATTCTTTCTATCACTACATGTAGACACAAAAATTTTGTTCACTAGACCACCATTTCTCGCTCACTCACCCCTTCATCGTAATTGTGCACACTCTCGCACCCATGTCCTATACAAAACTACATTTTCCTCCTAAATCTAATTTATTTCCTTCATTTCTATTTTCCTATCTTAACTCTATCTCATTAATTTGATCCCATCCCATCATTAATAGTTTCAATTATCATATTATTTCATCTCTCCTTATGCACCCTAATTACACTTATCACCCATAATCATATTAGTCATCCCTAAACATATTTATTACCTTAATTACATCCCAAAATCTCCCATTTATCCTTTCTAGACTCACCACCTACCCCCATTTAATATTTCCAACCACCCTTTCCTTTATTAAATGCACTTCCACCCCATCCAACCACTATTTCCCATCCCTATGCAACTCAATATCTCTTCCAACTTGAAAAATTAACTTCTATCCATAATCACCACCTAATTGGGCCTCATTTCTCGATTTTTACATCATCCACATAAGCAAGATCAATGGCTCGCCACAATCAACGACCACCCTATAGGGTGCTTTGATGACCCTATATATGCACCATCACCCCCATTCCCAAATGGATGAAACTTTTGAGATCTAACCTTTACCAAATATTTTGCAGTTTCTTTCTCTTTTTTTCGATGCCACTAACCTCTTAAAGCCAATTTGGAGCATTTGTATACCATTTTGAAATATTTGGAGCTTGGAGATTGTTGAAAGACCACTCTTATTTTCAACTCTTTTCATCAGTCATTTATAGGTATATTAATCATTTTGGAGCTCTACAAACACATCAAGGATTTTTTTCTTCGCATAGAACATTTGGAACCCATAAACCCTCATGAAGCCCTAATTCACCTCATCATTGCCATTGATTGTTCTAGGTTACCATAGACCCAATATACCTCAATTGTTTTCCTACATCATGTCCCTTGTTCTATCGGGCTCTCTATCCCTCGTAACACATGGATACTTCATTCTATGTGTTCTTCTTGAAATACATCCTAGGACCTCACTTTGCTATCATAGTCACCGTCAACTACCTCTAGTCACCATCGACCTCCTCTCGTCCTAACTAATTTTTCATATATTTATCACATCTACCTGCAATTTTTGTTTTCTCTCTTCACATGTCCTTGTGCCTAAGCTTAGACATTCTTAGAATCTAGAATCCTATTTCAAATATATTATTTTCATCCTTTTTATTTTCTCTATTCTCTTATCACTCTTGATTGTTACGGATCACTATCGACTATTCTCGGTCATCATCGACCTCTATCTGGCTTGCATTCTTTGTATCAATTTATCATTATATGTATTCTTTGATCATTGTTTTAGCACATCTATGAACATTTCTATTATTGTTATCTTCTATATGTTACATAATCCTTTTTTCAATCAATTTTATAAACAAGTGGGCTAACATCCTTCCTAGGAAGTTCATCACTTCTCAAGACTAGCTTTGGTCAGAAACCCACCATACAAATCTACTAATCTTTTCTTGTGTATCTATCCTTTGTGTTGTGTAGGTCATCAAGCTCACCGCAGAAAGGATTTGTGCACCTATCTTCCATCACCATCACTATCAAACATTAGAGGTAGCCTTAAACCCTCCCATATTTGGAGTTTCTTGTTTTCTAGCATGTTATTTCATTAAATTTAAAAATAGGAGTAGAAAAATTACCAAAATTTTTTTCATGCACTGGTGGGACCCACCTACTCTTTTGGTAAGTTCCTTATTCATTTTCAATTCCTATTATATATTTTATTTTCCTCTTTCCACTAACTCTGCAAGTTGGGGTTGTTTTGCTTGTGTGTTGGGAATTCACTTGCTTACCTAACAACGGGTATGTAATTTGGAAAAGGAAAAGTGTATCTAGGTATTCCTCTTTTGATTTTTTTTTTCCATTTCTTGCATCATTCTTCCCTTCCTTTGCTTTCTTGTCTTCATCAATGTCATATTTGGGTTTGGATCTAAAACGAACTTTTTTTCATATTTTCTTGATCACATAGCTTAATTAGGTGGTAACACTTTGCATTCACATTTTATTCACACACAACCAAACCACATGCATAATCTACACATCTAAACAATTTCTACCCAAGTGGAGCTATTGGGATTTCATCACCCAATAAGGAAGCCGAGATGATGTTTTAGTCGTGTAATAAATTTCTTGACTATTGGTATATAGGCTAAACATCCAATACCCTTATTTCACTAGATTACGTGAAGTGTGGGGGTAGGCCCCTATATCAGCCATGTACCAATAGTCATCATATATTCAGGCCTCACATACCTTTGGGTATATCGAGGACTCCATCCTTAAACACACCAAAACCATCCATAGAGCATCCATTTCTCTAGGTTCCCTTTGATCCTCTTCCCTCTTCACATTCTATAAATAAGAAAGATAAAAAAATATCTATTGCTTGAATTTCATGTTGCATTAATAGTTTTCATAGGATTTTTCTTATTTATTTCATGCTCATTGTTACTCGCTCCCAAGATAAGAGAATGGAGCAATCAACTAATTCTAATGACATCCCCATCTCAACCAACCCCTCACAACAAACATCCACACTCACTCTTGTTTCTTCTACACCTTTGATGACCTCATCCTTGGCCTCCCTATCCACTATTCCTATGGTTCCTCCTCATGGGCCCCATGTGATTCAAGGAAATCCCCATATTGAGACCAATCCTTTTTATCTACCATCACTTTGTCCCTTCTAGACAAGCCACACCCCTCTTCCGATACTTCCTGAGAGCACTTGGACCCCCACTATCCCTCATGGATGTTTGGAATTTCAATAACTCCTCGATGTTAACCTCATTTCCCTTCATGACTATCTAGTTTGAAAATCCACCAACATCCCTATTGATGGACCCCTCTTCAATAACTTTATATTTACCCTCACAATCTGAATCTACTGAATTCCTCACCTCCCAACTCGTTGTATTTTTCCCTAGGGCCATGAATGAGCTAGCATTATCCCAAAACTAACATGTCCCTCACAAATCCTCTATCATGGTCCCCAAGACCCAAAGTCTACAAAATTAGTGGTGTCTATCCCACCTAATCTACCATATATCAATACCGCTATAAGCATTACGACATCTTCCATTACTATTCCCTCCTCATCTACCATTATGTTAAACTCTCCTCCCAATATCTTCAAAACCCAACATACCTCCTCCACTACCCAAGAAACACTTTTAAATCTTAGTGCCTCTTTTAACATCCATTTCCATCCCAACATTGTTATCTCACAACCTCCCCATTCAAATTTGGCTTAAACTAACCAACCTCCACTCCGAAGCATATTTCACATATATTTTCCAATCAATCCCTTTAAACATCCCAACCACCTCATGCACATACCCAAACTCATCCAACACAAATCCAATCCAATCCCCCTATCACTCAACAACAACCTTCAAAATATTACCCATCCAACTACATCCCTTTACAACATCCTACTTCATAACCCACCCAATAAAAACCTTTAATTATGTTCCTTCCTATCAACCACCCCCAAAAACTCCCAATTACGCCCAACATTATCAATCTTACTCACAACCTAATCCATCTACTTCCTACAATCCACAACAACATCAATCAGGTCCCCATCCTCATACATCAAATGATCCTATGCAAGCCTTATTGAGTAGAATGGCTAACTTAGAGGCCGCTACCTTGGGCCCCAAAAGTACATTTACTTATGAGAAAATATGTAACAAACCCATCAATCCATATGTTTTTGTTAAGCCATATCCTCCACATTGGGAGCTTCTAAAATTATCTAAATTCCATAGCAAATAAGATCCCCAACAACATCTTCGTGCCTTTAGGAACTCATGCTACCTTATCATGCATGATCAAGATCTTATGCTTCATACCTTTCCCATGTCATTAGTTGGGCCCACTCTAGACTGGTACAATGGCATCCCTCAACATTCCCTCTTTTCCTTCACACAACTTATGCATAATTTCCTAGAACACTTCTCCATCAACATAGTGCATAAGATAACCATCACTGACCTTTACGCCATCAAATAGTTTAAGGATGAATCAATTGCTGATTTCATCACTAGGTGGCATGGGATTATTAACCAACTATCCTTCTCACTACCTCAAACTAAATTGATTGAGCTCTTTTCTAGATCATGCACCAAGCACATTTCATCTACCCTTAAAATTTATTCCTTCCAAACCTTTGAGGAATCTTTTACTATGGCTCGCAAGTTATAACTATGTACCCTTGAGCAAGGCCATGTTAAAATTTTCTCTAATAAACCCAAGACTGAATTCACAAATCCATTTACCCATAATGAAAAATCTAAGAATGCGGAAAATGCTATTGTCATAAAAACTTCCTCCCAATCCACATGTCATTTTTAGCCTCCGTAAAGAGAACCTCAACCATCCCCAACTATACTCCTCTTGGTGAATCATACAACTCCATATTTGACAAGCTCATGGTCATACACCTTATCTAACTTCCTCCCATCCACCTTGTTGATGAATCACGTCCTAAACCCACATGGTATCATGAGGATCATTATTACAAATATCATCAATTGCATGGCCATGACATCAAGAAATGTTGTACCTTTAAGGATTTAGTGCAACAACTTATCGATCGCGGAGACCTCCAACTAGACAATCCAAATGCTCCCCCTAATCAACCATTGGATGTTTTCAAACAACCATTTCCTAATCATACACTAAGTAACCAAGCCAACCCCCATTACATGTCAAGTGTCGGATTCCCACACAATCAACACCTTAAGTCATTATTTTACACCCACATCTACTTATACACATACATATTTACATCCACATCTACACCCATATTTACATCCACATCTATACCATCACCTACAACTACATCTACATCCACATCCACATCCACATCTACACCATCTCTTGAAACCTCTACCAAATGTACATCTCCCCTTGATTCTATCAAAATTAATGTCTCAATTCCATCCTTACCTCCAACAAATACAACTCCTATATCAACACTTCTAAATTTTACATAATCCTTAAGCCTTTCTCGATTCTACTAATAGTGTTAATCAAGAATAATCTTGATCCCCAACCATCACATATACAACACAACCTACATCCAAACCATCTGATCCCACTTCTAAAGATGGCTCCATTGTCAAAATCAATGTTATCTTTGTCAAAGATAAAAATTCACAAAAACATCTAAGAGCCTTGGTATCCCCATCCAAATATCCATTTCTCATCCACACAAGAAATTAAATCTTCCCCCTCCAAATCCCCATGAATCCAAACAACCCAATATCCAACCATCCATCTTAGGACCTCAACCATCCATTTTGGGACTATATCCTTCATCTAAGTCTCCCATCACCAAAATCTAAACCAAAATCATCTACTCCTATTTCTAAATCCAAATCTGAGTCTAAGGTCCCTAAAAAATCCCACAATAATAAATCACCAATTTTTCCTTTACCTTCCCATCCCAAATCAAATCAATCCAAAATCCACAATACTTCGTCTCCCAAAACCCCTATTGAGTCTTACTATGAAATCCTCCATTACCTTATCCAAAATTCGTGATTACTCTTCCCCTCATCAAAAATTTTGACTCACGTGGTGAATCCCAAGTGGTTTGATTACAACGCCCTCTGTCCTTATCATCACGTCCTCGGGCATGACATAGAGCACTTTGTAAGCATATTTGAATAATTATTAAAACCTCATACAAGAGGGTGATATTCTCATCAAATAATATCAACCCCTTCCATCCACTATCTCATCTACACATAAGCATAACTACCAAACCAAATCTACAACTTCCAAAGCCTTTAAATCGGCCCTCAATCCACACCTTTAGTCAAAATTCCACCACCAAATTCCACCCTTATAAAGATGGTCCCCCTCTTTATATAAATGTCATTCATTTTATCACTCGATCTCGTCCCCATGACTCTTAACAATCCACCCGAAAAAAAACCAAGAGTTATCATCATTACTTGTCACAACAAACCTATTTAATCTCTTTCTTCATTAAAGGCTAAGGTATCTATTCTATTCCATGAGCCCAATGGCCTTTTTGATACAAAAAAGCATCATGAAACAACTTCATCAGGATCTCATCGAAATTTACTTTTATGAGCTTATACAAATCTCCCCTTACCATCAACAAGATCTCATCGAACCTTTACAATGTATCCCAATCAAAACTGATGAATTCCAACCTTTCACGACCTTTTTTGAGCTATTACAACTTTTTTTGTTATTTCCTTTGATTATTCTAAGATCCCCAAGCTTCTACCCAAATATCATGACCTTCCCTCTTTATAACCATTCATATCAATGACACCATCACAAAATCTATGATTGATAATAATGCTAGCATTAACATTATTTCATCCCACACATTCAATCAACTCAAGATTTTCCACACTATTTTCACCTAATCACCAGCAATCCTTTGAGCCTTTAACGACATTGTTTCCTTTGCATTGGGAAAGGTCATCCTTCCTATCCGCATTGGTGAGAAACTCCTACTTCTACATTATAGAAGGGGAATTCCAATACAACATCTTGTTTGGACACCCATGGATCTGCATTATACATTACATCCCATCTACCCTTCATCATTTTCTTAAGTATGAACATAAGGTGAAAATATACACACTCCCCACTGATATTCCTCCTTTTAAATCATGTAATATGACCTACATGCCAAACAATGTGCTCATCCCTAAGTAAGACACATCTTCTAAAGCTTCCACTAGTTTGTTTGTTCTTGCATCTAAGCTACCCAATGATGAATCCTTTGACACCATGATATAATGCCTCTTAATGATGTCCCCACACTCAAATCCTCAATCTTAATGATGTAACCACTCTCAATCAATTTGGTAGACCTAAAAAATCTCCCATGTACCAATATAACGTTGGGGATATTATTTCCTTCAACCCACCTTACTTGAAAACCAATCTTGTTTATGGTGGCATTGATCACCCTTCTTCCCATGCCGATAATCGACCCCATACCAAGCCATACACTAATGGATTTGATTTCCTTTATAATAATTCTTTCACCTACACCTATCTCCACCGTTGTGCATGGAATTGATTTTGTCTCGATGATACAGATACAAGGTATACATGATATTGTCCTTGATCAATCCGCCAACCCCATGACAAGTATGGATTGGGATTCCAAGAGCACCCCACGAATCTCTTACACACACTTCTTCTGAATCCCCCATGAACACGAATCCATCATCCCCTTCCTCATCCAATAATCCCATGGACACGGATGACACCGTGTCCCTTCCCCTAACTTTTTTTTTAATCTATATGATCACTTTAGGACAGGTCACCTATCAGGATAAAGATGAAACTAGATCCCTTTATCTTAAATTCCCCAAGATGGTAGAGGAATCCCCTACCCTTGACATTTTTCAATACCATGATGACGACTCTATCATTTTCTATATGGGGAATAATATTATAATCTTCGTAAGGCATTACTTCCCCGACACATCCACCCTTAATCAATCCACCATAAATATCATCATAGGGACATCACAAGAGCCCCACATCCTCAAAGTCAAAAAATATTTTGATCCATGAGAGCTGGGATCTTTCACCACTTTCCTTTCCAAGCATATTCAAGCCTTCACATGGTTGTATGCCAACATGTCAGGCCTCGATCCTAGTATCATCATCTATAATATTTTCACCATCGCTAATGCCAATCAAGTAAAGAAGAAGCTACATCGTATGCATTCTCATGTATCCCTCCTCATTAAATAAGAATTTTAATGTCTTATTTCATCTAATTACATCTAACCCATCGATTATCCTCAATAGGTCTCTAACATCATTCCCATTGGTAAAGCCTTTAGCAAGTTTCGTGATCTCGCACAAATTTTGGATACTTAAATATCACTTTTCCCAAGGACAAATTCCCCCTTCCTAACATCAATTATTTCATTGACTTAACATCCACCACGAAATTCTTTCTCTTATGGATGGTTTTTCTGGTTACAATCAAATCCTTATTGCACTAGAAGACCAACATAATACATCCTTCATCACCCCTTAGGGAACCTTCTATTATCACGTTATGCCCTTTGGTTTGAAAAATGTAGGGGCCACCTATCAACATGTCATGACTTATATCTTCCATGATCTCATCCACAAAACCATAGAGGATTATGTCGATGACCTCTTAGGTAAATCCAAGTGTCGATAAGACCATATTACTATCCTTGAAATCCTCTTCACGTACCTTATCCGATACTTCCTTTACCTCAATCCCACCAAGTGTGTGTTTGGAGTTCTAACTGAAAACTCCTTGGCTTCATCATTTCCATCAGGGGTATTGAAGTTGACCCCACCAAGATCAAGGCCATCCTTGAGATGCCTTCTCCCCTCAATCTAAAGCAACTTCATACTCTCTAAACTCTGAATTTAATTAGTCCACCGCTTCATCTCAAAAAAATTGATTGTTGTCAATATTTCCATCATCTCCTCTAAAAAGAAACCCACTTCAAGTGGGATAACAATTGTCAAAAATATTTTGATGAAATTAAGCAATATATTCTATCGACACCTATGTTTACACTCTGTATGGAATGGGGATTCATTCTATCTCTACATCTCTACCACCAACCATGCTCTAGGTTCCATGTTAGCACATGCAATAAATGCGTTAGGGAAAAGTTGTCTATTGTATCAGTTGTGCTCTTCATGAATATGGAACCCACTACACCAAAGATTAAAATTTGTTTTGCACTCTCCACTTCATAATTTCCAAGTTTTGCCACTACCTTCTCAATCACAAGAGAAACATAATCACTAGCTTCAACCCCATTAAAATTATTGGGTATTGAAATATTAGCTAAGTACTAAAGGCCATGTGAGCACACAATGAGAAGTGCACAAAACAAGGGTTTAATTAGGGTTTTGGATAAACCATGGCACGTGCGCAAGCAGGGACACCATGTTTAAAGGAATTAGCCATATTTGGTATTCTGAAGGTACTTGAGGAAAAATGTGACCCGACTAGGCATGCTGAGTGGATAAGGTGCCAACCTGAAACATTAGAGGTCAAGAAAATAATATTCCACGCATGAAATATTCTTAGAAGACATCATTACAAAGAGTGGAAGGTTCACTAGGGAATAAGAATGCACCATCAAGGATCACATGGACACTTGACATGTGATCTACTCCTGAAGGAAGGAATGTCGATGGGTATTGGACCTATAAGAAGAGATGATTGGGTAGAAGAAAATGGCCTTAAGACATATAGCATGGGGAAGGTGAAGATCTATAGAAAGTATTAAGAGGCCCTAGGGTTGGAGTTTTTACACTAGGGAGTCAAAGAAGGTAATCATGTCTAAGGGATGGGTCTCAGAAAACTAATGTAATAATGGGGGCATAGCTAGGACTCCTGATATATGAGTTAGATCTCTGTTTTAACATACACTATTTGGGCCGATCATTGAATTCACCGTGTTCGACTCGCATAATCTTTTGAATGTAATTTGGTTACTTAGAACTCTTGATCGGTATATATATATATTTGTTCTGAATATCTTATTCATGGGTACAAACCCTAGCGTCATTTCTTCATATTATAAATGAGATATATTCTTCATAATCCATGTTATGTTGTTTCTCTCATTTCCATGCATGGGTATAAGGATATGGTAACTCATATTGTGCTTTTACATGAGTATCTACTTTTCTGCATTTAATCCTATAACAATGGCAAGATATTATCACAATGATGACATAAAGGAGGGGCTTGACACCCGCATGTGCCTCGAGTGAGAACCCAATTCCCATCAAGGGTTATAGGCCAACACACATGGGATTAGAAATTTGTACTTAGTGTATATGAAAAATGACTACATCTTAGTTCCATTATCGGGACCTCTTTTCGAAGTTGTTGTGAGAATGGTGCATGATGACAAAGCACTTGACCTTGGATAGTGTCGAAGGATGGTTTAAAATCATGGAGGATGGATTTTTGTAAAGATTTAGTAATGGATGCACGTAAATGGGTAGAAGAACACCTATATCATGAGTTGTATGAGACCTTATTTTTCTAATTTCCAGTAGAGTTGTATGAATGGATTTCAGCGTACGTATCTAGATCAAGATGGTATTATAGATCTTGTGTGTGGACCCAAGATGAATATCAAAGGTTGCAGGATGTTGATATGACTTGGACACATGTTGTTGATCATTGGTGGAGAAGAGTGCTAACTCTTATACCATGGAATACGTTATTTCTATGTATTCTTGTCCAGAGGTTGTTGATTTTGAGTTCTTAAGGGATCCTAGAAGATTGTTTTTATGTGTTATTCCTTTAGCCATAAATATCCTGATCATTACACTAAGTCTGGAAGTAATTCCTATGGCCACCTAAGCTCTCTTCGAGTGTTGGGTAAGGAAGTTAGGCTAGAGGAAGATGGAAAAATTGTTGTTAAAAGGAGAGAGAAGAGAGATGACTCAAGTATAGTGAATCTCATGAAAGGGAGTTTGCTAGAAAATGAAAGGTTACAAAATTGATGGATCTATGGAGGTAGACGTTGCAGGAAGGAGTTGAAGTTCACGTAGAGGACATGGAGCCTAAGAAGTCTTTTCTACCCCATCTTGGCAAGTGCGAGAGAGAGACCCCTTCAACTTCTGATGAGTGTTTGTTGTTTGGAGAAAAGAGAGTTGTCATCACGCATCTGAATCCATGTGGTAACAAACTTTTGGCACTTAGTTTTTCAAATCCAGAGATAAGTATTGCTAACCTAGTTGGTATTGGTAGGAGTGACCAATCTGCACCTAGGAGATATAATTTCTCATTTGGTACATCTATGGTTACACAATCATTCCTTGTATTTGGGGGAATAATGTTTGGAATGATATTTGGGAAAAGTATGGTTACACAAATTTTGGGTATCACGTTTGGAGGCGGCGCAGACATAATCTAGTAAAGCGGTGAAATATGAAAAATTATTGGTGTGCAATACAATGGGACACTAGGCACAACCACTTCAGGCCCATTACTGCCACAGGAGGTGGATCTGGTGGTATAAGAGCTAGAGGACCTAGTGGACCTAGAGGATCTAGTGGATCAGGAGGAATAGGACCTAGTGGATCTAGTGGTGGAGGTAAAACCGAAGGAAATCAAGGTTCTAGATTAGGTGGACAAGGACCTCAACCGACATAGATTTTTTTTTTGCAATTTTTTTACATCTACTAGACTACAAAGGTGTTGAGGATGTTACAAAGCATGTACACAAGTGTGAGTTGCTATGGCGCACAAAGGGATTACTACCCCAGAGAGAAGAAGGTAATTTAGTTTGCAATGATGTTGTAAGGATGTGCGTATAGTTGGTACCGAAGTATGACCCCCATCAAATAGTGGTGGATTACACCACGCTATGAAATGCCTTCCTGGCTGAATTTCATATCCCTAAGTTTGAACAGAAGAGCATTAGTGCATTGAAGGATATTCAACAAGGTATGGTAGAAAGTATGCCTGAGTACGACTTGTGTTTTAAGGCTCTCTTATCAAAACTATCTTATGATATTCATCCTTCCTAGCATTCTCAGTGGTTTGTTGGAGGGTTGATAACACCTTTTAGGAGATAAATTTCACACAATAATTTCACAGACTGCGTGTGAGGCCTTGAGGCTTCCATGTGCGCTGAGGCTTTTGGAAGTGTGGATATTGATGTTATCCCTTTTCTTGAGGCTTAGATTGTTGTAATGGCCAAGCAGCTAGAAAAACTATCTGTGAACTCAACGCATGAGACTCGCAGTGGTCTATGGTGCATGGATTGTGAGGTAGAGGGTCATACAAAGGAAATTTTCCTAAGAGATCGGTATGCACCATGACAAAGGATCTGTGAGATTTGACACAAATATCATGATGCGTAGGTTCTCACCATCTTTGAATCACGTAATCCATAAAAATGTGTCTTAATATTGCAAGATTTGTACCTATATTACTCATGACACCAAGGATTGTAGATTGATTAACCAGATACATGATGTAATTTATATTGGTGTACGACAAACCAACCTCACAAACAATTCCAAGGATAATGGTCGCCACTAGGAATGACATGTGGATGGAGGAACATGTACAAGAGGTTTCTAAAGAGGATTTCATGGTTGTGGTAAGTGTGGATGAAGAAGTGAGTTCCCGTGTGGAACCTGTGATAATTGTGGGTCTACGAAGCACTATAAGTGTGAATGCCCTAATTTTTGCAATGCTCTTGGTGTGGAAAAAGCCATGAGTATGAGGAGTGTCTAGAGCTATTGGAATATATGAGCCAACAAAACTGAAAGGAAAAAGGTGCCAAGATGGTAAGCATAAAGAAGGTCTATTCACAATGGATTCCAAGGGTGGCATGTGATTCGGGACTAGAACCTGTACTAGTTAGTTACACACGAGCCGAGGCTTCACACACAAGGGATATACCAAGGGAGAAACCATTGGTTATAAGAGAATAGGTGGTGCACGGAAAGTATATGAATCCTACTCATTAGAAATAAGTGTATCAAGAAACCATGGATGTGATTCAAAGCCTACAAGGGGAGATCCAATTCCTAAAAGAGTAGTCAAGGAAGTTAGAGCAAAGGAAGAGTGTTGAGGCTCCACAGAAGGATCTAGATGAGGTCAGGAAGTATGCAAGATGTTAAGGAAAGAGAATATCATTCCTTTGCTAGGGGAATGGTTATAGGAAAAGGTACCACGCACTAGAGTAGAGTGCGAAAGGTAGGTTCTACATGCTAACCTTCCTCCCCACAACCTTGACTATGATAAGGAGATTACCTTGAATGTGGTTGTGGATGGATGGCTTCTAAGAAATATTTTGATTGACACAGGTGTAGAGGTCAATGTCCTCACTCTAGATGTATGGCATCAAATGGGAAGGCCCCATTACATCCATCCTTGAATGTGATGTATATGGCTAACAAGACAAAGGAAATTCCCATTGGTGTCTTGAAGGATATTTTTATTAGTATCCAAGGGGAAATTTTCACTGGAGACTTTGAAGTCTTGGAGCTAGCCAAGGTGAACAATTTTTGACATTACTTGGGCACCCATGGTGTTATAAGAATAAATTTGATCTAAGATTAATCAAGGGGTACATAAGATTTGAGAACAATGAAGAATGGGTTATCATCCCCTTGACCGATGGGAATTCAAAACCCTATACTTGAGCCCTTGGGAGAAGAATTTATTAACAGATTTATGTGCACTCTATTAGGGACCCTGAGGTGATTCACCCTACAAAAAGAGTTATTCATTTTGAATATGCTCAGTCCATGAGTGATACAACTAGCGTGGCATGCAAAAATTGGGTGCAAGGGGCTTATGAGTTAATTGGGTGATAGTTAAGAGGTGTTGTTATGAAAGTGAAAAAGGTGCACTCACCAAGTGCCTAAGAGGGAAGAAGTTGCCGAGATACTCCTGAGGGGCCAACTCGATGTTTTCTTACAAGAGATTATGACCCAGTGGAAAAATGATATCAAAAGAAGAGTAATTCTCAGCTATAACTTGCTCAGGAACATAAAGCACGTTGGTGGGCGACACATCATGATATCCTAATAGAGTGATGCGAAGTGAGAATCATGTTCTCTGTTAGGTTTTCTCAAGCAATGCACCCACTACAATACAAGACTACCATGGGAAGGAACCCACCTCATTTCACATCCAAGCATGTGAGAAAGCATGGATGGAAGGCATGAAGGCCTTTCCACCTTCTTTATGGGTGCATAAGTTGTATTCCACCTTATAAGGTTATGCGTGTGCATGGTATATTCACTCATAAATGTGTCGTTTGAAAGGAAATTGGCAATCGTTGATGGCCGAACTCCTTTAAGCTTTCGAATATCGGAGTACTAAACCATTGGTGGATAGGGAATTTCAGGTTGTTAAGCACCTTACGATGGGATATAGTGCCATGAGGAGGATAGAATAATGGATTTATTGGGTGTCCCTTGTTTAGAACCATACTTTGATGAGGAAGAGTCATAAGAGGTGTAGCTTGAGTGCACATGCATGGAGAAAGAGAAGGGAAAGATGGTCTATTTGATAGATGGTGAAGAGATGGAGAGTTTGGATGTTAACCATATTAAAGGTACGTGTGAAGTTATTTATAGTGCTGATGAGCAAGCACACACCTACCATTAACCCCTCATAAAAATAAGGTTAACATCAGTTTAGAAATAGAACCTAAGGAGGCCACTATTGGAGACTATTGGTAGGAGAAGGAGGTTTTTAAGGTCATTGATCTATTGTGTGAGTTTCAAGACTTATTTATGTGTGGATACCATGAGCTTAAATGTGTTCACCACTCTTTGGGATATATGAAAATCAAGTTAAAAGAAGGTGCACTCCCGATTCGAAGAGGCCTTATTGAATGAATTTGAATCTTCATGTCAAGGTCAAGGAGGAGATAGACAAAATGATTGCTTTAGGAATCATTGAAGCTGTGGAGGAATCAGAATGGGTAAGCCCCATGGTCATCAATATTAAAAAGGATGGAAGGATAAGGATCTATGTTGACTACAAGGACCTGAATGCAGTATGTGTCATTAACCCTTTTCCAACCCCTTCACTAAAGAAATCCTAGAAGGAGTAGCTGGGTGTGAGATCTATTCCTTCACGGATGGATTCTTAGGATATCATCAAGTTAGAATTGCAAAATAAGACCAAGAAAAATCAACGCTTTCACCACTTGGGGAATGTTTTCCTATATGGTCATGCCTTTTGGTCCAAGAACACCTATGTTGTGTTTTCACGCATTGTTGTGCAGGCATTTCAAGACTTCATCCATAATTTTCTTCAGTCTACCTTGATGACTGGATAGTGTATGGACTAGTGAAATACCATTGTGAAAATTTTCGCTTGATGTTTGAAAGATGTTGGTAGTTGCACATATCCCTCAACATCAAGAAGTGTCTCTTTGCTACTCCATTTGGAACCCTGTTAGGGCACATCATATGTAAGGAAGGCTTGCTGGTGGATCCCACCAAAGTTTCCATTATTGTGGGATTGGGGGAGCCTACCATCCATAGTGCAATGCATGGGTTTCTTGGGCATATGAGATACTACCGAAGTTTATCAAGTGCTATGCCAAAATCAATGTGCCATTAGAGAAGTTACTAAAGCACAAGAGTTCCTTTCACTAGGGAGAGGCACATCGAAAAAACTTGATACATTGAAGGATAAGCTCATCACTACACCCATATTACACTTTCCTTCTTGGGATAAACCTTTCCATGTGCATGTTGATGCCTCAGGGACAACCATGGGAGTAGTGCTAGCACAACCTGGTGAGGGGATTGTTGATCACCCCCTTTACTTTGCAAGTAGGAAGTTGACATCAATGGAGCAAAACTATACTACAACCGAATCCGAACCACTATAAATGATCCACGCATTTCATAAGTTCATGAAGTATCTACTGGCAACACCCTTCAAATTTTACACTGATGACATGGCATTAAAGTACCTGGTAAACAAGCCTATTTTACAAGGGCACATATGTCAATGGGTCCTGTTGTTTCAAGAATTTGAGTTTACAGTTGTTGTGAAACTCTGGAACAAGTAACTTAGGACCTAACCATTTATCAAGGATTGATTTAGGAGAGGATGTGCATGGAATTAAAGATATTATTCCATATGCGTAGCTATTTAGGTTTTAGTGTGCACCCTATGACTTGGAAGATATTGTTATGTTTCTCAAAATGGGTGTGGCATCGAAGGAATGAAGAATTTGGAAAGAAAATAGTTAGCCATACGCGCCACATCCTACATGCTAATTGGTGGAGAATTATACAATTTAGGTTGTGATGAGGTTCTACGTTGATGTGTGTTAGAGCATGAGCATGTTGCAATCATGAAGGAATCACATGGTGAGATTGCAGGAGGGTACTATGTAGGGAATTCCATTGCGTGGAAGATTATACTCGCAGGGCTTTAGTGGGAAAGTATATACTAGGATTGTAGTGAGTTTTTCAAGACCTGTGACCATTTCCAGTGCCTTGGAAATTAAGGAAGAAGGGATTAAAAGTCCTTAAGGCTAATAACTCACACAGAACCATTTGAAAAATGGGCAATTGATTTTGTAGGACCAATTTCACTTGCCACACAAAGGACTAGTTCATGTTATATCATCACTTGCACTGACTACTTAACAAGATGGGTGGAGGCAACTTCTACAAAGGAATGTATAGTAGTAACAATAGCTAGATTCTTATGGGAGAACATAATCACCAGGTATGTATGTCCTTTAAGCTTGACTAGTGACAGGGGTACACATTTTTTGAATGAAATAGTTAGGATTTTGTTGCCAGAGTTCATGGTGGCCCATCATTAGACAAGCTAATGGAACTGTTGAGGCATTTAACAAAATTCTGAGTCACATGTTAACTAGAATTTGTGATGTGGGAAGACAAGATTGGGATGAAAAGGAATCAGTTGTTCTATGGACATACATGACAACCTATAAGAGATTGAACAAGGCCACACCATTTCAATTAGTGTTTGGTGTGGAGGCTATTTTACTAGTTTAATTTATGCTATCATCGTTGCGTATTGCACATGCATGAGGATTAGATGATGAACAAGTAGTACAGAGCACATGGAGAAATTAATACAATTTGATGAATGGTGATCACTTGCTAGGTAGAGTCGAAGGATGAAATGGAATGAAAAAAGCATAGCATGATCACCATATTAAAAAAAATAATTTGAGGTTAGGAAGATGGTCTTGCTTTATGACTCCAAATTTCTGTGCCATCCTGGGAAACTAAAAGTCCACTGGTTAGGTTCATACATCATCTTGTACATCCTTGATTAAGGCACATGCCAACTATAGGCAATGGATGAAACATGGTTACCAAACCATTTCCATGTGACTAGGCGTAAGCCCTACTATAAATAAGTCTTCTTTGTGTTTATCAATAAGGCAGTGTTGTAATTTAGCTTAGGATTTCCCTTAATTCATTTATTTTCCTTGTGTTTCCCTTTCTCATTGACTGTTCCCTTCTTTTTGTATTTTTGTGCGCCTTGTGCACCGATAGCCACTTATTATTTTCAAAAGGTTGTGTATGCGTAGAGGACCGTGCATCTATTTTTGTGTGGGGTGGAGTAATGTGAAGTAAAATAGAATTTGGTAGTAGAAGTTGTGTTTTGATGGCCCAGATTGAAGGTGCATAGTGTGGAAGAGCATGCGTAGAAAAGGTGGACATAAGGAGTTTGGTGTTAGGATAACTTTACAAAGACCACGTACAAAGGATGAGAAGTGCAAGAACAACATGAGGTAGGCGAGGGAAAAAATCAGGTTAAGGAAAGAAGAAGTGCCTTTAGCACTGCAAGCGCACGTGTGAGGATCTTCATCGAAGGATTTTTGTGTGCCAAAAGGTTGTAGAGATTTTTTTGCAGGATATGGCACGGGGCTAAGAGTGCTTAAGGTTGGCTAGTAGTATAAAATTTATTGCGAGAGATGAGTGAAAACTATAAGTTCGGGAACATTATTGTTTACCTTGCAATTACGATATCAAAGAGCTCTTGCAACTAGGGCATCCACGAAGAAGATTTGTGTGAAGGAAAAATTGTGAGAGTCTAAGTGCATGACAAGTGGGATTTTTGAACCAAATTGGAAGGAGTAGATGGGTGTAGGGAATAATATTTTAGGAGAGTATGTCATCTTGTGGAAGGGATATTTCACAAAGGTAAGACACAAATTTGAGTAGAGCGAGGAAGAAGAGAAAGGAAGATTTTGTTTTTAATAACCCAACAAGAAGATGACACCAAAGAAGGAAACCATTTCACCAAAGAAGGAAAGGGAAAAGGGAAACAAGCTATTTTCACTAGTTTCAACCAGGAGTGTTATGTGGATATGTAATACCTGGATGGCGCGTTGCTTAGAAAAGAGGGGGTGTCTCACATGAGTAAAATGGTTGTCGGTGACTACAACCATAGAACGAGCACCACATAAATAAAAATGGCATTAGAAATGGTGAGACATATAGATAAGAGGACACCAGATGCAATGACCATCTACAATGATGAAGTGAAGGTAAAAATGGAGAAGGTTGGATTATTGCAACTACATGAGTTACCGTATTTTCGTAAACCGAGTGGTTGTACCAATGGTTGATTTCATGCATACATGAAGACCATTTCTACTTCGTAGGGTGAAAATGAGGATAACTCCCCAAATGATCTCCAAATTTATTGGTCTTACTCAAAGGAGATTCATTTGATGATGACTTAGAGGACAAGGAGGCCATAAAGAAAACTATGGAGGCCTATGACTATAAGAATGGGTCACGATACTTTGAAATATTAGTAATTTCGACCACCGTAATGAGGATGGATGTGCACTTAGTAACCAAGATAAATGGATAGGAGAGGCGGACATAGATCAACAAGTCTTGGTTAAATGTGTGCCGAAAATTTTCATAGGGAACTATCTATAACCCATCTACCTTCATAGAACAAGAGATCATCATTGTCGTGCACAACGCGTAGAAGATCATGTTTGGTAATTTCCTTCTTCTTACATAATGTTTTCAAAATTTGAGTGCCCGACAGCCCAGAAAATTTGTATGGGAGTACCCAGATGAGAACCCCTCCCGGTCAAAAGATTTGAGAAATATACTTGTGACACCATGACAACCACCCACAAGGCACGCGTGGAGAAATAGTACAAGTGAATGCGTGATGTGTTTGGGGTTGAGTGGAGAATATCCAAAACAATTCTAGCACCAAAGGTCAAGGAGAATCAATTTGTTGTATACCAACATTTCTGCATTGGTAGGTTCTCCTTGACAAATGGGACCAAGAGCCCATGGTGTAAATTACCCTTCTCTTTCACTGCTCAATATTTCCAAGTAGGGGTCAACCACTTCAAGGAGGCCAAAAGACTAAGGTTTGACCTCAGCGAGGTGGACCAAGACCACCACAAGCTGCACGAAAGATGGTATACCCCAAGAAGCGTGCTTATGTGGAGAAGTATGTCTCCCATGAGGTACATATGATAAAAAATGTGACATAAAAATTTCTATAAGGACCGTAGTGAGGCTATACCTATGCATTAGGCCCAAGTATGAGAAAGGAACCTATGTGGAGAATGATTTCTCCATCCCAAAAGACCCCACCGCAAGGAAGAAGGTCATGCTAAGGAAGAGGGAGAGAGAGAGAGAGAGAGAGAAGGCACCAAGTGTACAAATAGCACAATTTTTTGGCATGTAGGATTCAAGCGCGAAGCCGAACACATATGCTCGAAGGAAGAAGTCCCTCATTAAGGAAAAAGAAAAGACACTTGAGGAAGAGGTGCTAGAGCAAGAATATCCCCCTTTAAAAGAAGAATCACCAAGGAAGGAGTTTCATGTTGAAGAATATGAGAAGGAAGAATCCCTATTATGGATTCGCCAGTTCGGAAGAGGTGGAAGGTAGCGGAGGAAATGGACTCAGAAGAAATAGAGATCCTAGAAGCCTATAGAGGCGAGAAGGATGATGATGAGCATGAAGAGGCTCAGGACCATCGTACATGACTTGGAGGAGGAAGGGAATGAGGAAAAGGATGAGGAGGAAGGAGATTCTCATGGCAAGGGGGAAGTGAGGAGGTAAACACTAAGGATCAAAGGACCCCAAGCCTCACTAAGGAGAAAATAGAGGATGCCATGGAAAGGGAAGTAACAGTATAATAAAATACTTGGTTGAGCAATAGGTGGAGCACAATGACGATAAAGAACTCAAAGAGATAGAGGAGGAGAGTGTAGGAAAGGAGTATGGGAGCATGGGCGGAGATCCCAGTTTAGTGGTAAGATTTCCAAAAGCAGTGCACACATGAGGAAAGAGTGTGGTAGCATTGCAAGAGAAAGGAATGGGTTACATCAATGATCCAAGTAAGGTACTATACGCACGCTTCCAAAGTACCGTGCCTACATACCAACTCCTTGTATGGTCTTCATTCGAAGAAGAAGGTGCGTACCCATGAATGAGGAAGATGTTATCTTGGGATTTTGAGTCCCATGTTGAGGAGCTGAAATTCAAGGTTGATAAAGGGGTGCTGATGAAGATACCAAATACCAAAGGAGTGAACCCCCTGATAAAATCTCAATAGTTATCCTACAAACAAGTCTGCAATGCCCTTAACAAGGTATCGGTGGAGGTTGAGGAAGACTCTTTGGAAGGAATGATAGAGTAACGTTCCTGGAGGGAGATATGGAGAATAAGAATGAAGAGATCATTGAGAAGAGAAAGGATCTAAAGCATGAGGAGATGATCAGCACACAACTAAGGCGCGAGATAAGGGAGGAAAAGGTGAAGGTGTGCAAGGTATACAAAAAGATAGAGATGATTACAGATGCCATTATCTTGAAGCATCCATACCTAACCCTGCCTGAGAAAAAATATGAGTCAACCTTATAATTCTTGGAATACTTAACCCACATCCTTACCATGGAAAGGAAACCACTCACATTGGAATCAATAGAAGAGGCATTGGTGCACTAGAAGGAGGAAGAGAAGCAGAAGATCAAGGAGACAACCACTCAATATTCTAAGCTCTTTGCCATTGTGAAGACCTCCGCACAAATGGCTGAGGCTGTATATGGTATCTACACTAACAAAGACAAAGTAAAAGTATACTAGTTGCTACACATGAGGCAAATCTGAAATAATTCCAAGAAAAGAACAAAGGAAACAAGGTAGAGTGGGATAAAATCCTAGCCAAAGTTGAGAAGAAAATGGAAGCAATCGAAACCTTGTGAGGTTCGGTTAAAAATTGGCTTAAGGAACTGTACCCCAAGTCACTCACAGAATGGATGCGCTAGATGACCTTAGCAAGAAAATGGAAGGGATTGTAGATATGTTGAACACTAAGGGAAATGAATTAAGCTTTGAAGAGGTGAGTGCTCTAGTGGGTGACCTACTCCAGTAGGTGCAGGTGAAGTGGATTTCGGGAAAATATTGAGGCAATAATGAGGAAGGATTTCCCACTCCTCTTGTAGTAATAAAAAAATTTCCCATTCTTCCATTCTTAATTCCTCCAATCCCCATTGCATCATTCTTCATTCAATTTATATGAGTCCCACCATTTTTTTTTTTTTGGGAAGTAGGATGTTTCCGAGGAAGGAGAAGAAACTTAGTGTGGGGTGATTTTGGGTCTCAAAATATTGGCTAAGTACCAAAGGGTGTGTGAGAATGCGGGGCCAATAAGAAGAGGGGCATGTGGGGATAAGATCACATGACAAGGTTTTAAGAAGGGTTTAGGAGAAATGAGGGTACGCATATATGACAAGACACCAGGTTTAAAGGAATTAGCCATATTTGGCATTCTGAAGGAACTTAAGGAGAAACATGACCCAACTAGGCATGCTGAGTGGATAAGGTACCATCCTGGAATCTTGGAGGTCAAGAAAATAATATTCCATGCATGGAATATTCTTAGAATACATCATTGCAGAGATTGGAAGGTTCACAAGGGGATAAACATGCACCATTGAAGGACCACATGGACACTTGGCATGTGATCTACTCCTAAAGGAAGGCATGGTGGTGGGTATTGGACCTATAAGAAGATATGCTTGGGTAGAAGAAAAGGGATGAAGACATATAACATGGGGAAGGTGAAGCTCTGTAGAAAGTATTAAGAGGCCCTAGGGTTGGGGTTTTTCCATTAGGGAGTTGCAAGAAGGTCATCATGTCTAAGGGATGGGTCTGTAAAACTCATGTAATAAGGGGGCATAGCTAGGACTCCTGATATATGAGTTAGATCTCTGTTTTAACATACACTGTATGGGTCGATCCCTAGCATTCGCTATGTTCAACTTTGGCATGGTATTTTGAATGTAATGCGGTTACTTAGAACTCTTGATATATATATATATATATATATATATTCTAAATATCTTGTTCATGGGTGTAAACCCTAGTGTCATTTCTTCATATTATAAATCAGATATGTTCTTCATAATCCATGTTGTGTTGTTTCTCTTGTTTTCATGCATGGGTATAAGGATATGGTAACTCATATTGTGATTTTACATGAATATCTACTTTTCTACATGTAATCCTCTAACGGTGGCAAGATCTTCTCACAATTCTCACATAAAGGAGGGGTTTTGTGCCCGCGCATGCCATGGGTGAGTTCCCAGTGCCCACTAGGTGATAGGTTGGCGCGCATGGGATTAGAAAGTTGTACTAAGGATACATGAAAAATGACTACAAAAACTATGCATTCCAAACCCTATCACAATGATCTCATCACTCAATCACTCATGATCATGACTAAGTTTGACCTAGAGTTCATCTTCTAAAAATCAATCAAGGGAAAGGCTATTGCTGATCAACTATTTGAAGCCCCTCTTCCGATAATAAACTCCCCATGAGAAATTTCCTTACGAATCCATAAACACAATCAACTATGAGTACTATCTCCTTAAAATGACATTGTTCTTTAATGGTTCTAAGTTTCTACGTGTGGGATATTATGATGTCATCATTATTCCTTCTTAAGGGACTCCTATACCTATCCCCTACAAGCTCAACTTGGAATGTACCATTAACATGGTTAAGTGTGAAAGCCTTATCTTAGGCCTCCAAACCACTATCATTTTATGTATTTAAATACTTGACATCTATATTGATTCCCAACTTATCATCAATCAAATCAAGGGAGTTTATCAATGTAAAAATGAAGTCCTCTAAAAATACAAGGACATCATCGATTTTCTCCTCGAATCCTTTGATCAATATAATATCCAAACTATTCCTCATTCATCTAACTACTTTGCATACACCATGGAATCCATTGCATCACTCATCCCTTTGACAACGAAAGAATCCAAACTATTTGTTGTTGTACATTACATTGATCAACCATCCCATACCAATGAGATTCTTCCTATCAATCTCATCAAAACCAACCAATCTAATCTCGATATACCCAGTTATTTGATTATATCTCTCAATACAAAATTCCCCCTGACCTATCCAAAAATGGTAGGATGCCATTCCTTCAATGCGTCAATCTGTTATGTTATCTTTAGATGTATCCTCTATAAATGTGGGTTTGACGATATTTTACTACGATGCCTTAAAACCCATGAATCTATCTAAGCCATATAAGAATTCCACAACAAAATTTGTGGTGGACACTTTAGCAGTTTGCCCATTGCCAAAAATGTTCTTCATTGGTCTACTATGGGCCCATCCTCAACCAATACTATTGTGAATATGTTAATAATTGCATTGAGATATAGTTTTATTTCAATGTCAACCATATCCCTAGCTAGGATTTGCAACCGGCTCAAGATCTATGGCCTTTCTCACAATGGGGACTCAACCTCATTAGTATCATTAATCCACATTATTCTCAACGTCATCATTCCATCCTCACCGCTACCAAATATTTCACTAAATGGGTGGAATCCATTCCACTTACATCAACCAAAGCTAACAAAATTGTCAACTTTGTCTATCAACACATCATCTGTCACTTCAGAATTCCTCACAAAATCATCACGGACAACAGAAAGTCCTTAAAAATAAATAACTTAAGAATATTTATGACACATTCAATATCAATATTATCTTCTCTTCTCCATACTATCCACAAGCTAATGGCCAAGCCGAAGCTACTAACAAAAATCTCAACAACATTCTTGCCAAAAATATCAATAAGGAGAGTTAGGATTAGAACCTTCATATCCCCTTTTCTCTTTGGGATTTTTAGAGTATCATCCACACCCCTATGGGTTCTACTCCCTTTTCTCTTGTCTACGATCTCAAGTTGTCCTCCCTCTAGAAATTCAAATCCCACGGTTGTGCATTTTTATTTACAACCTTGTCTCTGACGAGGACTATCACCAAGAGCATCTAGCACAACTTGAACTATTAGAAAAACATCACTTAATCACCCTCCAACATCATCACATCTATCAAGAACATATCAAATGTGCTTATAATAAACATATCAAAGAATGCGACTTTAACATTGGTGACCTTGTCTTAAAAGAGAATTAGAATGTCACTACTTTAGAAAGGAGCCAACATGGGAAGTTTTCTCCAAACTATATTAGACCATACATTATCACTCATAAGTATGGGTATGGGGCTTACCGCTTAGCCTCCCTCGATGGTAAACCTAAAAAGGAACCTCTCAACACCTTGCACTTGTGTCCTTTCTATTGTTAACACACCTACTAATGTGTCATTAGTCACATTAATGATCTCATTTTCATCATTAACCTTCTCCATTTCCCATCGTAATGATTTGGAATCATGTGGTCTTTTGTCACTATCCTATATGTGACCTTGAATATGAGCACCATGACTCTTCTCATATCATATTCCTTATGGAAGTTTCCTCCTTTGATGTGGGAACCGCACAATAATTGAATTTATATCCTTCTTATCTACCTATTGGAACCATGATAAGGATCCACGGGTGTAGCTTGTACACATTGCTTCCTCTCCCTAAGTGGTCTACTTGGCTATCCTTATCTCAACCATAAAATTAAAAATTTATGGATGCTCATATGGACTCTTCCTCAAAGGAAATCCATCAAATCAAATGTATATTATCCAAAATACAGACTACTCCCTCAAAGGATGGAATTATTACTAAAATTATAGACTAATCCCTCAAAGGATAACTATCACGTATTTTATCCTACCATCTAAAATCAAAATCCAAAAATCCAAATCAGAAATCCATAATTGTAGACCACTCCCTCGAAGGATGGATACTTTATTATATCATGGCATTAAAGGATCCCGTATTGATCAACCTTCAAAATATAAAAAGAAAAATACATCAATCCAAAAACACATCCTAGGAAAGCTTCCTACATTGATCAACTTTCCCATCGAAATCAAACTTCTTGCATTGATTAGTTTGTGCAATAATGATAAGAGTTGGGGCATACACCTAGGAAAACCACCTAAGGAGAAACTATTTCCCCCATAAAAACTACACATAAACCCCTTGTCATGTCTACAGTAGGTATATAAACACACCTTCCATATTCCCCTCATGATATTACATGTGACTAACTATCGTTAGTTATGTGTTAACACCTGCCATATGGCTACAAGTGCATTGCTTTGTTCGTGTTCCTTATCACATTTTACCTCCAATCCAGTCCCAAAGCATCTATCCTATGTACACTCCTTACTATGATGAAATTGTACTTCCTATATTTAGATCACCCTAACAAGGTCACATTCTATTCATACCTTTCAATCTAACCATTTTTGTTATCCCATCGTATCACACTCACCCACATTGAACATGGATTTCCATTTTGATCTATGTTCTAATTTATCACATCTATGTTCGTATTGAAAAACCAATATCTAAATCTAAATGAAATCCACATCTCCATTGTATCCTAAATCTATACCTATCTCCATCACATCATCTCCATATACACATTCATAATCTAATCAACATAACCTAACCATGATCCATGTACCTTCTCTACCCATGAGCCCATATCACATCAACACGTCATAAAATATTGTACATGTAACTTATACATTAAAAATCAAAACAGATAGTCATATCTATTTTGTCCATCTAAACATAGTTCAAAAAAAATCATCTCATATCCAATCCAATTAACACATCTGTGTCTAGAAAAAATCAACCCAATATCTGATCTAAATATGTCACATCATAAATCCATCACATCATTTTCATATCTAGTCTAACATATAAATCCATCACATCAATTCCACATCTAATCCAATCAACAAATAATTTTTGTATAAACTAATAAATACATCATATTAATACCTAAATCAACATCTATATCCATTAAATCATTTTCACATCCATAAACTACTCAACATAACATAATCATAATCCATTTCACATCAAAACATAAAATTAACACATGCATCTAATCTACTCATCCACAAATGAGACACAACAAAATAATATATCTACACATATCATCCAAATGTTTGTAAATTAGTGATAGGCCTAAACTGGGCTCTATCTACATCAAAATCTATACATATACAATGTTCACCCACTAAGTGGTGAACACAAAATATGAGATTTTGTCTTCTCGGGGCAGGACTCGTCCTCATGCATGTCTTCCTCCCCGCTCACCATCTGGACCCAAAACATTTTTCCATTCTTCATCCTATCTCATCAAATATACTTATCCGAATTATCTTTTCTTCAATTTTGGACTTGTTAGTCACCCATAACATACCATTCCTTTCCTTACATAGCTTATTTTTCTATTTTTGCATATCTACCTAGCTTGTAGCACATCCTTCCTCATATCTAGAATCCCACTTTGTTGCCATGTCTCGTGCTTCCTCTCGGGCATCATATCCCACCTTAAGTCCACATTTTTGTCCATTTTTCCTTTTCCACCAGGATGCATGTGTAGACACCAAAATTGGGTCACACTCCCCTTGGTCCCTCGACAAATAACCAACTCAAACACACTCACCTAACCATGGCCCCTTTCACCCCAATCTAATATTAATTTAATTAAATTAATCTATGATCTCATAATACCTATTATTTAAATATCCTAATTGGATAATGCCCACACCATCCACCTCACCTATACACATCATCTAGCCACCTCACCCTAAGACCTATTCTTAGTATGTTGCCATAACTAACTAAGACCTACCCAAACCCTAAAAATCAAAGCCTATATTCCCTCTAACCACATTCTTGCCCGTTAGAAGGAAGCTTCCATTCTAATCCATGGAGCAAAATGAACGAGATCCCAGAAAATCAAGAAGATCTACCCAGTTTAGTAAACCTCAGAAATCCCGCCTAACCAATGCCGGTTACCCTAAACTACTACTAGTCAACCTTCCAGGAACCACTTGTTGGTTACCATTTACTCCCCAAAATAACCTTATTTCAAGGTTAGCACATCTTTTGAGAGTAAGAGACGAAACCAGAGTTGCATGCAAGAAGAATCAACATTCGTACACACATTAGAGCATCCACAACAACACTAGAAGCAATCACAAAGCCATTTTCATTCACGGGATCATCCAGGGAAGTGCCAGCACCTCACTAGGTTCTTTCCATTTGATCGCTTTGTCATTGCTAACTAGACATCAATCTCGTACAACAGTAAGTTTTTATTAACCAACACTTGTCCATTGTCATTTTAGTAGACTCTTTTATTTTTGTTATTAGTTTCTACTCCCATTCCCATTCCCCCACCATTTACCTCCATGCAAACTTGATTGTTCCTTCACCCACACCCTTGAACTACCCATACCCAGATTTTAATCACCCCTGAGTATACCTAAGACCTACACAGACCTTGTCATTGCCCTTCACATTTCCAGTTAGCCTTAGATCTTCCCTCACCTCAAGTTTTTATTGAGTTTCCTATACCCCGACCATATTGTCACCGGTTACCCCCACAACCCTCCGATTCACCTAAACCGACATCATTCATACTAGAACAACATTGCTCTCTCGTGTTTTTACCCTCAGACCAAGAACAGAGCTTAAAACCTCCATCCAATACCCAAAACATCCCAAAACCTGACCCTAACGAGCACCAAGCATTCCACAGACAGAGACCTTGACCTTCGATTCAATCATACCTTAGCCTTATTGTGAATTAATTTGCTTAATGTAGTTGAATGAGATGCCTAAATCATGTTAACTACGGTAGGATTTCCTTTATTGTTAACATTAAGTTGTTTTAAATAGTGGATTAACAACCTTCAGGGAGTATCACACTTCCCAGATATAGCATACGCTAGGCAAAGTCCACTACATATACTATTTAAATTTTATTTGGTTGTCTTATTTTCCATTTCAGGTAGTTCCTCCAAGCAAAAAGGAAGCTCTCACGATCAGATGTGGATAAATAAGTCATACGCACACAACAACCTATAACCAACATTTTGGGGTATTCCTCCTAGCCATTTACCCTTATTTGTTTCATCAACATCCAAAAAAATGATCTAGAATCAAGTGAAACATTTTGCCACACCCGGTGGGACCCATTCGGGGTTCTTTTCATTTCTTCATTTCTAGGTGAAAATTTTCATGTTTATTTCTTTTCTAAAATGTTCTCACATTAAATTTCTCCCCTAGAACCTTCTCTTCTTCTATTGTCTAAAAGCAATCATATTTTGGTGCTTTAAAACAAACATTTATTTCCTTTCATTAGTATCGCATTAGGGAAAGAGCATCGCTTCTCCTGTTCATCTTTTTATGTCATTGAACTCTCCATTTCAATTTGGATTTTAAAAATCATTTCATTTCATTCTACTTTTCTACATTAGCTCACATTAATTGAGGGCAACCTATACGTTGGAAGTCATTCCTAGCTGATGGTTGACAAATGAATCATAGAAAAGCACTTCCTTTCTCTTTCTCTCTCTCTGAGTCTTACCAAACATCACAAAATTGAAAATACACACATTCTTAAACAACATCTCTCCTAGAAGAAGTTGTAGGTGATCACACGATCACGGCATAGTAGGCACCCAACTCGCTACTTCTGTCGAGTCATACTTCAGAGGAAGGCCCACCCCCGCCATAACATACCTGAAACCTCTCCTTGTAGATCTCCTTCTTCATAGGAAGCCATCCTCACCAAAAATTCTATTCTAAAGTTCATGAGTCAGTCCTTAAATAGCATAAGCTGAATAAACATAATAGCAAAAGCACTCTTAGGATCGAATTTTTCTTAGTGTTTCTGTTTGGCTTGTGTTTTGAGGTGAGAGGATCTGTTCTTCATTTTCTTATTTCTCCTTACACACTCCTCATCATAGTTGGTGTATTCTAGCTTCATCTGAGTGTGCCTGGACCCTATTTCCATCATTCCTAGAATTCTAGGTTTGATTCCATATTTGATTTTAACTCACAACCACCTTTTCTTCATCTCTGTTTCAATTCCACAAAATCGATGCTTGGTGTCGGTCCAATACCATCATCGATTACCCTCTAACCGTCATCATTTTTACCCAACCGGCATCATTTTACTATTATTTTGGTTAACCTACCCAAAAGGACACCCGCTTCACCTTCTTTTTGTTCAGAGTCTCTGTCACTCTCATCATATTCACTTTCCTGGTAAATTCCATCAACGCCTTATCTACTTAGCAGATTGTCAACCTTTGGCCTTGTTTTGACAAACTGTCCACTTTCCACAGTGACCAACCATGGTTACCTATGACCGGCATCGATTAGCCTCTGTAATTCTCCAATAACATTTTAACCCCAATCCACTTGTCACTGCTTGTTTCTCCTATCTCTACTATATTTCTATGGCATTTATAGAAAGCATTCCTACCACGCCAAGATATGTTCACATGATGCCAACATGGAGCCAAGAAAATGCCCTCATATTCCATGCTAGTTGTCAACCACTCCCACCTAGTCCTTCACCACCTTTATTTTATCACCCATGGACCCTACCCAACCTATCACTATCACCACAGAGACGAGGAGTTTACACGAATCCTTGACAAAAATCCTTCCACCTTACATTTTTATCTTTCCCACTTGTCCACTCGAGATGCCTCAGGTCAGTTGATATATGACATGCCCATATCTATCCCCCCGAAACTCACTCATAATTCGATCCAACCTCTACTAGCTCTACACTTCCCGCATCTCGCTTGCCTTGCCCCAGTCATTTCACGGTTGGGCCCTATAACTATTATGACCACCGCATCTCGCCACATCTATTACACCCACTACTTCCACTATACCTTTACCAACCACCCAAAACATAACCTCATCTACGCCTATTATCTCGCATATACCCATAGCTACACAACCACCCCCGAGTGTCGGTGACCCCTACCCCTTTTCAAAATATTGTCCTTTCTATTCCACAATCCTTAGCCCCCATTGCTACTAGGGTCACCACAACCCTTCCACCTCCATATACGTACTATCAGCAGCCTCCTGTTTCATCTATTATTCATTCTGGGTACGTACCCCCTATCTCACTCCCTCCTTCTCAATCTACCTATATGGCAGCACCATATACTAGAATGCCACCTCCATCATATGTCCAACACCAACCTCCTTATGCTATAGGAGGTACCCATACATCACAACCTACCAATGACCTAATCAAGTTAATGATGGACAAGATGCAGACACTAGAAGCATCGGTTTCTGGCACACGCAACTCTCTCACCTATGATGAGATTTGTAATGAGCCTATCCACCCATCCATTCCTATCCGTCCATATCCCATGCATTGGGAAATTCCTAAATTTAACCACTTCAATAGCAAAGAGGACCCGCAACAACACTTGTAGTCTTTCAAACACGGTTGTTATCTGATTTCCCATGATGACGCTTTGCTCTCTGAGGACCTTTCCCATGTCTTTGACCGGGCCCGCATTAGACTAGTATAGTGGGTTACCTAGACATTCTATCTTCTCATTCAATCAGGTAGCCCAAGCCTTCTTGGATCACTTCTCCATCAATGTTGTTAAGAAGGTTACCATGACTGACCTCTACTCTATGTGTCAATATGATGACGAATCTATCGTAGATTTTTTCACTCATTGGTGTAGCCTAATCAATCAACTCACATTCCAACTACCACAGACCAAACTCATAGATCTCTTCACACAGGCTTGTCTAAAAATATCTTGCCAACCCTGCAGGTGCAGACTTTTTGAACCTTTGATGAAGCATTCACCATGGCACAAAAGCTAAAGATTCTAGCCATCAAAGAAAATAAAATCCAACTACGTAATAAAAACTCGGCATTTAATTCAAATGATACATCTTCTTCTTCGAAACCATAGAAAAATTATTCAAAATTCAAGGGAACCGCTAACGCAATGGTACTCAAAGCCAGCCCATCTCATCCATCAAATCAGGCTAGCCCTCATCTAATATTTCTCTTGTCCAGACTTTTCAATTCAGATGGGAACAACGGAAATACACCCCAATTAGGGAACCTTATTCTTCTGTCTTAGAAAATCTCATTAAAGTTGGGGCCATCACCCTTCCTTTCATAAAACCACACACTGGTTTTGACCCTTCTCGCCCCACACCCGTGTGGTACAAAGAACACGACTTCTACAAATATCATGGAGTAAAAGGATATAGTGATGGCAATTACATCACTTTCAAAAACATTTTCCAATAAATGCTTGAGAAAGGTGAGTTAACCTTGGATAATCCTAACATACATGCCAATCAAAACCTACACATCTTCAAGAAACCAAAACCTACACATCTTCAAGCAACTATTTCCTAATCATGCCCCTTCTTCTGATCAAACTGGAGAGACCTAAACTCATGATAGCCATACCCGCGAGGTCCATGCTATTTTCAACGACACACCCATTGCTTCCCAATTACCTCATATTCCTTCCATAGAGGAAATCTTAGCTTGAAGTCCTCCACCTACACTTGAACCCACTTCACCTACTCCTCCACCCACAGAGGAACACCCTTCATCTCCTCTCTCACCCATGAAGGAGACTCATGTTAACATTGAAACCATTTCACCTTTGGCTTCTCCACCTAGAGATCTATCACCCGTAGTACCTCTCTAACCCACGGAAGATGCTTGTTTATCTCCTCCACCCACAAAGGAGCACCCATCATCTCCTCCACCTACGAGAGAGCACCCATCATCTCCTCCACATATCCAAGACCTAGTAGAAATGTCATTTCCTCTAGGTGACCATTCTCCATCAGTCACCCAAGATCCTGTGGACTTACTTTCCACTCTTTTACCCACCGAGGCTGAAGCTAGCGAATTCCCTGTCTCTAAGACACATTTTACGGGAATTTCCATTGGATCCACATCAACCTCACCCACTGTAGTTCTATTCTCATGCTTAGCCGACTGCCTGGATTATGTGGATAGATATTTACTTTGGGGGCGTATTCTACTTCCTGTCTCAACACAAATGTAGATGTCACTTACTGACACTTCCACTATCTACCCAAAAATATTTTGGCCAATCAAACCAAACACAACCACAACTATCACAAATTCCTCCATGATACCACTCATGGCTCAACTCACACCCCTACCCATAACCCAACATGCATCTACATCCAAACCTACACCTACATCATCTTCCTTTCCTAAACCTATTACTACCTTGGGGTCATCCCAACTGCCAACCTTACTCATCCACCCATCAAATTAGATTTAGCCACATCCTCCAAAACTAACACCAAACCTAATCCATCCCCCAACAAAAGAACCAATCCCCTAGATCTCATACCCCAACCTCGCCGATCACGTCTTCATCACCTTCACCTCTTCCATTTGTCTTAGGACCTCATCCTTCTATCCCTCGGTTAAGAAACCTCCACCTACCGATAAGCTAAAAACACACCGATCCTTCCTACTTTTCAAACCTCTAACATACCTAATTTCCCCGACACAACTTCCACCCACACCCTAATATTTTTACCACCCATACCTTTAATACCTTTGATAACTTCTTCACAACCCATGACACTACGCTCTTTCCCTCACACCTCCTACACAACCCGTGTTATCTACCTTCACAAAGACCTCGGTTATCCCCATGGGAAACTCGCCCTCTTCCACCATCCACTTTTCCCTCTAGATCTCATGCGTCCGTATAACCTTTACCCAAGAAGGTGCAACCTAAAGAAAAAAATCCATTATCCTCCAATAAGGTAGTCAAACCAACCACACTCTCTCTCCAGTTCATCTACCATACCCCTACCCAAGCAAACATGACCAACACCTAAGACCACACCAACACCTAAAACCATGGCTCAACCTACTCCCCCTCATGTAAAGATCCTTCCTCTATAGTTGGTCACACCTACACCCAAACCCACTTTCACTTCCCATTGTGATCCACTAGCGAGATCCTATGCCAAAATCTTAACCAACCTCCTTGAAAATTTTGTCATCACATTACCACCTCTCAGACCTTATGACCCTCTCAAACCCAAACCAAAGGGGTTTGACGACACCAAAATTTGTGCCTACCATCATGTGCCAGACATGATGTAGAGAATTGTAAGGCTTTGAAAACTATTCTTATCCAATTGTGTCCTCCTAAAGAAAACTTTGACGATGATGACCTTCTTGATGAGGACCCCATTTCACCAGCACCCATTTCCATAGTTCTTCCCTCATTGCCTACTCAGTGACCAAGACCTCCACCCCCACAACTCTTAGAGCCACCCCTAAGATTTGAAATTAACATGGTTCACATTAGAGAACTTGCCAAACCACCACCTAAATGTCGTTGTACCCAGCTCACTTCACAAGGCTTTTCTCCCCGGTAGGTTTTTACCCATCATGTCATTATACCACTCATCCTACACCTTCTCCATTTACCAACTCCCCTCAAATCAATATGATACACATTGTTACCCATGCTCAGAAAGATAAAGGCAAGGAAAAGGAAACCGACCCACCTACCAACCCAATACCCAACATACCATCTGCACCCACACCTAAAGTCACTATCCGCAGCCCCACATATCCTATTTCTAATGGGGTTACACATCACGCCATGCTCAAACAATTACACCAATCTTCCCTCAAAATGTCCCTATATGACCTCATCCAAACCTCAGAATCCCATCATCAAGCTCTCATGGAGGTTCTTCAATCTATTGAGGTCCTACCCAATGACCCTACACCCATGGCCTCCATTATTACACCCCATCATGTGGCCTCTCTCACCAAATTACCACCTTCATCTATACCTCCACCTACTCACCAAGTACCACACTCAGCTTCTCAGATGAAGAGATCATACCGAACCGAACCAATGACCCAGATCCAACTCTCTTCATCTCTGTCCACATCGATGATATACGTGTATGATAGGTTATGATCGATGGGGGTGCTAGCATTAATATCATCTCCTCCCATGCATTCGAACACATGCGCATACCTAATAATTACATGCATAAACATCCCGTCATGTTGCATTCATTCAATGATGCTATCACCTCTACACTTGGCACCATCATCCTCCATGTTCGCGTGGGCCCTCGTACTATTCTAGAGTTAGTTTACATCTTGGACTGGGAATTTCAATACAACCTGTTACTTGGTAGACCCTAGATTCGTGTCATGGGTTGTGTTCCTTCCACTTTACATCGTTGTGTAAAGTTTGAGCATGAAGGACACACCTATACCATTTTGGCTGATGCAGCACTCTTCAAAACCTGCAACATGCTTTACCGACCCAATGACATGCTTATACCCATTAAATTATCTACCTCCACAACCACTACCTCTTCAACTACACCTCCACTCACCAGTGCCACCACTACCTTGACCGCACCTACATCCTCCATTCCTACTACTGCCACAACCTCCACGACCGAACCGTCAGCCTCCCAATCAGTTGTCTCTACCTCCGATTCAACCTCTAACACATCGTCTATCCCAGCTACCCACATATCGACCACCAATCCCTTAGAAGGCATTTTTCAACACCTCACTCAGGGGAGTATCATTTATATAGTGTCAACACATTCCTTACTCCACAAGAGTATGGAAGTCTTCACCAACACCCTTGTTATGATCACCGTATAGGAGAGCACCTCCTTTATGGTCCTCCCCACCTTCATACCAATCTCACCTATGGGGGACTTGATACTACCACTTATACACCTGAACCACCATCACAAACCCACCCATTTTCTACCGACCTCCAGTCACTCACCAATCACCATTTCACCCACACCTTCCTGCACCGATGTGTGTGGAAGGGTTTTGGTTTTGGATTTTATGAGCAAGGTCGCCACACTATTATTCCATGTACTACTTGTAAACATAACACTATATTGGTATCAACTTTGCTAAACCACCTACCAAGAAGGCTCGCATTGAACTCATTGAGGACATCATCCCTTCTCCACCTTCTTCACCTACTCCACCTTCTTCACCACCTTCACCGATAGAGTCGATGGATCCAAAATCCATTCCTCCTAACTTTTTTTTTTTCATAAACACCATTTCCTTAGGGCCTTTGACTTATCAACGTGAGGGCAAGGCTCCCTCCTCTCTTCCCTTCCTGTACCTAAAATGATCGATGATAATACACTTTTGATTAACATCATTCAATGTCAGGATGATGAATCTATACTCACCTACCTTTGTGTTGAAGACTCATATATTCATCGGTCGTTACCATCTAAGACGCAAACCATGTTGAATGAATCAACTATAGAAATCAACATCCATACTCAGGATGACTTGTACATTCTAAAGATTGTCCAATCTTTAGATATTGTTGAATAGGAAGCCATCACTTCTTTTCTCAAATATCATAACCACGCTTTTTCTTGGTCTTATGTAAATATGCCCGGTATTGACCCCACCATAGTGGTCCACAATATCATAACCATTCCCTATGCCAAACCCGTAAAACAAAAGCTGAGGAAAATGCACCCTCACATTGCTCTTCTGGTCAAAGAAGAACTTCAACGTCTTCTTTTCATGTCCTTCATCTTACCCATTGATTATCCTCGATGGATTTCTAACATTGTCCCTGTCACTAAGGCAACAGGGGGACTTTGCATTTGCATGGATTTCCATGACATCAACCTAGCTTGCTGAAAAGATGACTTTCCTCTACCTGGTATTGACCAACTGGTTGGCCTTACCACTAGTCATGAGATGCTATCACTCATGAATGGTTTCTCAGGTTATAACCAAATCTTGCTTACCCCAAAGGATCAACACAAAAATACATTCATCACCCCTTGGGGACCTTCTACTATCGAGTCATGCCTTTTGGCCTTAAAAACACTGGTGCCACATATCAGCGGGCTATGACTTACATCTTCCATGACATCATGCATCGTATATTGGAAGATTACATGGACAATCTCCTGGTAAAATCTAAATGCCGCTCTAAGTACCTTGCCATTCTAAAAACCATCTTTGACGACCTCATTCAATATTGTGTTCGCCTTCATCCCAAGAAGTGTGTCTTCGCAATTCTATTGGGAAAATCATGGGATTTATCGTTTCCTTACATGGTATAGAGGTTGACACTGCTAAGGTCAAATCCATTCTTGAAATTCCTATGCCCACTAACCTTAGGCAACTCCGTAGCCTACAAGGTAAGTTGTAGTCTATTCACCATTTCATCTCGCAATTTTCTGATTGGTTTCAACCATTTCATCATCTTCTTAAGAAGGATGTCTCCTTTAAATGGGATGATGACCACCACAGAGCTTTTGAGGCCTTAAAACAATACCTTCTCCAACCACTTGTACTCATTCCACCTAAATGCGATCAACCCTTCTACCTATACATCTCAACTACTAATCATTCCTTTAGGGCCATGCTCACTCATCATAATGAACAACACAAGGAGAAGGTGGTTTATTACATAAGTCGTACTCTTTTGGACTACGAAACCAGATACACCCATGTGGAAAAACTTTGCTTATCCTTAGTTTTCATTGCCATAAAACTCCAACATTGCCTACTCAACCACAAAACCTATGTCGTAACCAATACCAACCCCTTACACTTCATGTATGCCAAACCTTACCAAAATCAACATGTCACACGCTAGCTTATGATTTTGGATGACCTTGACCTTGAATTTATGCATCAAAAGTCCCTCAAGGGCCAAGCTATTACTGACCAATTGGCTGACACACCTATTTTCGGGGATCAACCCTCTAACTTTTACTTCCCAAATGAGTCAATTACTACCCTTTCCCTGGACGAACCCGCTTACCAAATGAAACTCTTCTTTGATGGTTCCAAGTGTCAATGTGGGGTGGGGCTGGTGTTATCCTCATTCCACTTGATGGTGAACCCATGCCTTTATCTTTCAAACTCAATTTTGATTGTACAAACAATATTTCCAAATACGAAGTGCTTGTATTAGGTCTCCAAGCTACCTATGCCTTAGATATTAAGTCAATCAACATCTTTGGTGATTCTCAATTGGTCATAAACCAAGTCAATGGTATATACCAGTGTCGTAATGAGACACTTCAAAAGTATAAACATCATGTGGACATACTTTTGACCACCTTCGACCACTATGACCTTCAAACCATCCCCATTCAACCAACAAATTTACAGATACCATGGCTTGCTTAGCCTCTCAAATCCCCACTTCGCCCAAAATTCTAAAATATTTGTCACCATACAAAGACTCCAATCACCCTCCTATTTACCTCATGAAGTTTACTCTATTGGAACCGCTACCCCCGACCCGAGTGACCTTTGGTATAAACAATATTCAGACTACCTTTCCCTCTCCATCTTTCCTCCCGACCTCACTCATAATGGAAAACATGCCTTTCTTAAAAATCTCTCTCATTACATCATCATGGGTGGCCTCCTCTATAAGTGTGGCTTCGATGGAATTCTCTTACAGTGCTTTACGAGTTATGAAATTCCTTATACCATTAAGGAAGTTCATGATGACATTTGTGGAGGTCACTTCAAAGGGCCTTACTATTACTAAGCGTATTCTTCACCTAGGCTATTACCGCCTACCCTTAACCATGATTGTTGTAACTATGTTAAGCGTTATGTAAAATGCCAACAACATGCCAACCATCATCATACACTTAGTCATGCCTTCAAGTCACTCATGGCCTTTGGCCCTTCTCTCAATGACATCAATGGATCATCACCGCTATCAATGGATATTACACCAAATGGGTTGAAGCCATACCTCTCATCTCCATGAAAGCCGGAAAATATTTGAATTCATCAACCATCACATTATTTTTCACTTTGGTGTTCCACATTACCTCATCACCGATAACGACAAACAATTCAAAAATAACACCTTGAACAAAATTTGCAATGCCTTCAACATCCAGATTAAGTTTCTTGTCACCTTATTAGCCACAAAACAATGGCCAAGCTGAATCCACTAATAAAACCTTAAACAAAATTCTCATGAAATATGTTAGCAATACTAGGAAGGACTAGCATACGCACATTCCTTTCACCCTGGGCGTCTTACGCACTAGTATCCACACTTCTACTACTACCACACCCTTTTCTCTAGTCTATAGTATAGAGGTTGTCCTACCTCTTGAAGTCCAGATTCCCTCACTCTGCATTTCTCTCCATGACATGCTCAATGATGATGACTTTCATTAGGACCGTTTAGCACAAATTGAGTTATTAGACAAACATCATCTTAATGCTCTTGACCATATTCAATTTTACCAAAAATGTATCAAACGTGTCCATGAATGAACCTTCCAAGTCGGTGACCTTGTCCTAAAAGAAAATCAACATGTAACCAAAGCGTAAAAAAAGAAAATGGGGTAAATTATCTTCTAATTGGCTTGGACCATCCATCATGACTCATGCTTATGGATCGGGTGTTTATCATTTATCTTCACTCAATGGTAAACCCGAACCTGATCCCCTTAATGCCTTACATCTTTGACCATTCTACTATTGACTTTTAGTCCTACCTCACCTTCTTCCTCTTTCCATACTTGTCCCTTGAGTGCTCTCCACTTCCTACGCCATCACTAATGATTACACAAGAATCATGTGTGTACCATTGATCTTTTATATTCTCTTGAATATGTGTACCCCGACACTGCACATGGCATGATTCTCATGGATACTTTTTGTCTGCTTTTAGATGAGATCCCATGGTCATTTCACCTTGCTTTCTGAACAAGAATCCAATTCTTCACATTAATCTTATCCATGACTTAAAATTCCTCACATGGGAATCAACTCCTTGAGTCAAACTTCCAATAAATAGATGACTCCCTCAAAAGGACATCTTTCTCTCTACATCACTGCTATAAATAGACTGCTCCCTTGAAGGACAACTATGTAAAGTCTGCTTAAAAAAAAGGAGGGAGAGAATCTGAAGCTTCCCACATCGATCAGCTTCGCAAAGACCTCAAGGAGTTAATTTCCTCCTCCCATATAGACTTCCCACATCGATCAGTCTATCTCAAATACAAGTCACACATAAAACTTTTTCATCATGGACTTTCCCATTGTGATCTTGGATCTCTTTCCCAAATGCATGCTACCAAATACCATATAAACTACCCACTTTTCACCCTCTCACCCTTTGCACCTTCATTTCCTACCGCCTTAAGGGACCTGCTGAAACTATGAAATTTGGTGATCATGTGACTACTCTTCACCTTTGGAATAATCAATCATGTAATGTCTTTAGGGTCTTACATTCATCAGCCTATCCAAGGTATGACCTACTCATTATGATCCTTACCAATTAGGTGGCTTCCTCGCCTCCTCTTGTCTTTTAACCTTCTTCATTATGTATTGATTACCTTATACAGACTCGATCCTCGATGCTTATCTTTGGGTAATTTTCCTCTTTTTCCATAACCAACTCAACATCACCCATACCAATGTGCCCACAATTCACCCATACCTAAAAATACCTAGACCCAATCATGCCTATAACCTACCAACCCATACTCATACCTCCTCGCATTCTTCCCTAGCTTATGGGAGAACTACATTGGCCTAAGGTCCCTTTTCATCGGGACTATGTAGGCAACACTCCAAGGGCATGGGGCCCTTGGAGGTTAGCTCAACCACTCTCTACCCTAACCAATTCACCTTTCATTTTCCTACATCACAATCTACCCTTGTTAGATTTATTTTTATATCAATAATTGGGAATTAAACCAAACAAACAAGCAAATTGCTTTCCACATTTTTATCATCATCATACATACATTCATTATGTCTACCATTTCTTTACCATTATCATGCATATTACTATAAAACATCTCAAACATGACCCATATCATCATTAATTGCACAAATTAATGAATTACAAACTCAGCCAATTTTGACTCAATCCATGCCTAGACCACAACCTAACTCCACCATGCCTATGACTTGACTCAATCCATGCCTATGACCTGACTCCACCATGCCTAACACACCTATCATGACTCCATCCATGCCATGCCTATGACCTAACTCTATCATGCCTACACTACTTGGTTTCCATCACATATACAACTCAAAATAGCAAGATAACCACAACCATGTATACACATAATGACCATAATCATCATCATCTCTATAAATAAAAACATCCAAACATGTGTATCCATATACATAACTCTCAAATATCTTCAGCATGCAGCCGATGTATATAACAAAATATCTCAAAACTCTCATATACAACCTCACCATCTTCGGCACGCAAGCCGGTATATGATCAAAATATCTCAAAACTCTCATATACAACCTCACCATCTTCGACATGCAGGCCAGTATATGATCAAAAATATACAAAACTCTCATATACATCCTCACTCTCTTCGGCACACAGGCCAAAATATATCAAAAATGACTATAATACATCAAAATGGAGGGATGTACATCAAACATCATCCTGTCAGATATCCTCCATATTAGTCTCTCTCTATCTCCTACTCAACTCCTATCCGATATCCAATTAACATCTCACCACCCACCATGGATTATGGTCGGGTCCTTGCTAGTACATTTTTTTGGAGCTAGCCTCCGTGAACTAGTGGCCTCACCCTAATCCTGTCTCGGAGCTCAATGGCCCCCTATGCTCTCCATGATGTGGATACGTGATATGGTCCTCTCACTCGAGGCCTACTACGCCCTATACTCTCCATAGGATATAAAATCTATCCCGCCACCATCAACTGATCCTGGTAATACCTAGCCTCACCTAATTTATCCCATAACCTAGATATGGGTACTGTCTATGGTGGCCCCATCGACCTCTACCCCTGTACCTATCTGTGGGACCCTATCCCACCCCTGGTGCTGTGAACTAGGACCTTGTCCTTGTGCATGTTGAGGTGTCATAAGCCTAAAACCACGTGCCTGCACTCTAGCTTGTACTGCCTCAATCTACGCCTGTGCGGTGTCAATCGCCCTATAAACTGTGACCTACGCCTGTAGGGTGGCCACCTGCTCATCATCACCCTCTCCATCTCCACCCTAGGCTATCTAGGCCTACAGAATGGCTACCTACTGCACATGCAATGCAATACAGCCACCTCCACCTCTGAACTTGCTAAATGACCCCTGTACCATCCCTAACTATGTAATCAGGGTCACCACCTACCCTTGTAGGGTATCTCTCTGCACCATGATAGTGGCTAAATCTGGCTGCCTTGGCCTGGGTGGTACTACTTGTAAATGGGAAGCCCACCACTTTTATATCTATCTGTCACTTTGGCATCATCGATCTGCTGGTATATCACCTGCTCCTCCTACCCTGTAAGCACTATCGGCTATGGTAGAGGCAATGACCTCTCCACATCATCTCTCCTGTACTATGGGAAGGGTGGAGGTATATCTGTGGCAGCCCAAACTACCATCTAAACTTGTCAACTGTGATCATCTCGTGCTCCCTTGCATGGTGCCCCTCTATCCATCCGTAGTAAGGCTAAGGCCATCTAACTATATGAGGGATATCCCACATATGGTCTCCAAATAATGTCTATGCCGGATAATCCCTCCAGTAACTACCTGTAATAGGCCACATCATGTCTAACCCTGCCTGCTCGATGGTCTCCTATCATAGGCACCCATCGCCTATACCCCACCCAAAAAAACTAGGCTTAAAGCATCTGCCCATGGGCATACCAATTGGACAAACACAAACAATGTGCTTATAGGCCTAATAGTGAAGAATAAATGTGCATCACAAACTAAACTGTGGAGCCACCATATGCCCATAGCTCTCTATATAGTTACACTAGGAATGTTGGCACCCATGCGAAGTAGGTCCTATCCATAATCATATCATGTAATACCCCATCGGTGATCACGAAATCTCCCACCCTCTCGCATCCGGCGGTCAGAAAAAAGCATACTACCTCCATCAATAATACTACTAGCCTCATCTCCTCTGGATGGGCTAGGTACATCTCTCCATAGCTCAAGTTGGCATTGTGGAAGGTCAACTCCGCCAGTCCCTCACCAAATACCATTAGCATCAACTCCTCAGATGCCTCTGAGGAGATCGAATATACCTATGTCCCCAATATCAATAATCACAGGATCATATACATGTCCTCTAGGGTGACAGTCATCTCCCCCATTGGTAGGTGGAATGTGTTGGTCACGGAATCCCATCTATTGATGAGAGTGACCATCGACTTGGCTACTAGACTACATGATGGTAGTGCTTGACCCCACTCAGGCCAACATTTGTGACATGCCTCCACTCCTCGACTATTGCTGCCCCACAAACTATCACAAGCAAGGCTGCCACCCTTTCTCACATCCTCAACCGACCTCTCACTGCTCCAACAACACAATCACATTATTAAAACATGACCATATCTACATTCACTCATACCCATACCCATTACCCTACCTATTTTACTTTGCTACTTACCCATTTATCCCATGACCTACCCTCCACCCCAACCCAACCCTAACCTACCTACCTACCCAACCCAACCCTAACCAACCAACCTACCTACCCTAAACCTACCCAACCCAATATCACCTTACCTATTTACACACACCCGACCCCTCACCTACTTCCATTTTGACCCACTCCCCGACCTTACCTATTTTCCCACACATCTATACATTTTTCCCTAACAACTCAACCCTTACCTATTTCCCTTTTTTGGGCAAGTGTTTATCTACCTTCGATCGCGCCGGTCCTCACTAACTAACCATGGTCTCCCCATAACTAGAATCGGTCATCTCATCCATGACTGATTCCGGTTATACCCCACTGATGCCAGCCAACCTTCGACTGATGTCGGTCACAGTCATGGTGACAACCCACGACATCATGCCCTATTTCTACCTATATTTCACATTTCTCCTCGGTCCCCACCCCACTCCTTACCTAAAACACCTCCCACTCCTCATTTACCTAATTCTACCCTCCCTGTTCCTCTTTTACCCACTATCTTCCCTGAATTCAAATTTCATTCCCCCCAAAACCCATCTCCCTCCTACCCAATTTTTATCAATCTACTTAACAAACAAGGAGGGACATTGAATCTTACCTCATCACGCCGTCTACATGGTGGCACCTCTAGCCACTACACTGGTGGTCCCCCTAATCCTTCTCCTAGCCTCTACCATCACCGAATGACCTCTCGCTCTCCAACCAATCAAATCAATCCAACCCAGCTCGTGGATCCACCTATCAACCAACTATCACCAGCCATGTGGCTTGCCAACTCAGTCCTCCATCTCACTCTGTCACTTTCCACCTTTTCCTCTTTCTCCTGTCATTTTCTCCTCTTTTGTAAAAGACAAATGATTGGAAAAATATGGCAATTTTTCTTTTTATAACCTACCCGACTTGACCGGTGATGGTTTTATCTTGACTAACATCGGTCCTATGCCCTAGCTTACCATGGTTGGTCCATCGTGACCGGCATCAGTTCCTTTAAACCATCATCAGTTACCCTGCTTAGTCTTTCTCCTACCCCCTACCCCCAATTTTTGACCTAAATCCTTTTTTACCTCACCCACACCTCACTTGGACACTTCACTTTATCTTCTTGACCTTATCATTTACCCCCTCACCTCATCCTCATTCGGGACTCATTATTTTACCCATACCTCAGCCCTACCCATGTCGTGACCTAGATACTTGAACTGGAACATCGCTAGTGACACCGTGACCCCATGTGTTAACTATTCCTTACCTTGCCTCTTACCGTGACCATTTATCCTTACATTGCCTCTTACCATGACCATTTATCCCGACCCAACGCTTGGTATACTTGGAACATACCTAAATGTTCCTACACTTGAATTGCATCATGTTTCCTGACCATATCCTATACCTTGGATACCGGAATCACCTCAACCTTGTTTGGATAAACCTATCGACCTTAGACAATGTAGAGTTTTCCTACTCTTCAACCTAGTACCATGTTGTAGTTTATACATGTGTGTGTGTTTGACTATTACTACCTTTGACCCTGACCCATTACCTAGATTACCCGAGTAGACCTTTTTTTCCTTTTTTACCCCCTGTTTCCCACCTTCTTCTTCATCACATTCACCTTTTATCAAACCACTCACCGATTTTCCTTTTACCTCATCAGTTCCTATTTTGAGGGGATCACCTTCACCCACACATGGGGCAACCACATCTTATTTTTGTCATGTGTCGCTTACACAATACAAGCTATGCACAAAAAAAGGGGGAAAATGTAGACACCAAAATTGGGTCACACTCCCTTAGGTCCCTCGAAAAATAACCAACTCGAACACACTCACCTAACCATGGCCCCTTTCACCCCAATCTAATATTAATTTAATTAATTTAATTAAATTAATCGATGATCTTATAATACTTATTATTTAAATATCCTAATTGGATAATGCCCACACCATCCACCTCACCTATATACATCATCTAAGCACCTCACCCTAAGACCTATTCTTAGTATGTTGCCATAACTAACTAAGATCCTACCCAAACCCTAAAAATAAAATCCTATATTCCCTCTAACCACATTCCCACATGTTAGAAGGAATCTTCCATTTTAATCCACGGAGCAAAATGAATGAGATCCCAAAAAATCAAGAAGATATACCCAGTTTAGTCAACCTAGGAAATCCCACCCTAACCGACACCTAAGTTACCCTAAACTACTACCGCTCAACCTTAACTTCCATCGGTTATGATTTAATCCCCAAAACAACCTTATTTTGAGGTTGGCACATCTTCTAAGAGAAAGAGACAAAACCAAAGTTGCATGCAAGTAGAATCAACATTCGTACACACATCAGAGCATCCACACCAACACCAGAAGCAATCACAGAGCCATTTGCATTCATGGGAGCATCTGGGAAGTTCCAACACCTCACCAAGTTCTTTCCATTTGATCACCCGCCATTGCCAACCAGACATCAAGCTCGTACAATAGTAAGTGTTTTATTAACCAACACTTGTCCATTGTCATTTTAGTAGACTATTTTATTTCAATTATTAGTTTCTACTCCCATTTCCAATCCCCCGCCATTTACCTCCATAAAAACTTGACCATTCCTTCACCCACACCCTTGAACTTCCCATACCTAGATTTTAATCACCCCTGAGTATACCTAAGACCTACACAAACCTTGTCATTTCCCTTCACATTTCCATTTATCCTTAGATCTGCCCTCACCTCAATTTTTATTGAGTTTCCTATACCCCAACCATACTATTTCCAGCTACCCAAAACCTTCGCCAATTCACCTAAACTGACATTGGTCATACCAGATGACATCGACATCAGTCTCGTACCAAGAATAGATCTTAAAACCTCCATCCAATACCCAAAATAGCCCAAAACCTGACCCTAACCAATACTAATACCCTGATAGAGACCTTGACCTTCAGATTCAATCATAGCTTAGCCTATTGTGAACAAATTTGCTTATTGTAGTTGAATGAGATACCTAAATCATTTTAACTACAATAGGATTTCCTTTATTGTTAACATTAAGTTGTTTTAAATAGTGGATTGATAGCCGTCTAGGGAGTATCACACTTCCTGGATCTAGCATACGCTAGGTAGTCCACTACATATACTGTTTAACTTTTATTTGGTGGTCTTGTTTTCCATTTCAGGTAGTTCCTCCAAGAAAAAGGAATCTCTCACGATTAGTTGTGGATCAAGAAGTCATACACGCGCAACAACCTACAACCAGCATTTCGATAGGTATTCCTCCTAGCCCTTTACCCTTATCTATTTCATCAACATTCGAAGAAACGATCTAGAATCAGGTGAAACAACATAATTTCTTGCTTCCTCATATTTTAAGGACATTTCATACTATTTTTCTCTCTGCTTTGGATCCTAGCATTCTATCACATCATGCTCACATTTTTACACATACTTTCGATGTTTGTCTTTGACAATTGGTCTCAAGGCTTGCACATCCATACGAGTGGATTCCCTCTATATTACGGTGATATTATCTTACTCGCAGTCTTTAGGACATTAACATCACCTCCTTTGAGGCCATTTTATGTTCCTTTTCAATGTGTTTCTAGGATTACTACCATATTTATTTTAGTTTATCCCATCCTTCTTGTAATAGTCATATCACTCTCCACTTGGGGCATCTTTTCTCATCTTTCTCGCCCTTTCCTCCTTTCCTCCATCTATCTCAATTAAACTAGTAATTAATTTTTTTTGTCACCAATCCCTAGTTTGAGGGGAGCACCTCAACCATATTTTATCACTTTTGGTTTTTTATCTTGCAGCTTTACTTAACAAAAACCACTTAATAAAAAGGGGCAAAGGTAGACACCAAAATTTGGTCCACTAGCCACCCATTTCATATTTGCTTGCCCCTTCGTCATCATTATGCACACTCACACCCATATCCCTATTCAAAATCTCATTTTCCTCCTAAATCAAATTTATTTATCTTAGTTTCTATTTTCCTATCTTAATTATATCTCATCACTTTGATCACATCCCATCATTAATAGTTTCCATTATCACATTATTTCATCTCCCCTTATGCACCCTAATTACACTTATCACCCATAATCATATTAGTCATCCCTAAACATATTTATTACCTTAATTACATCCCAAAATAACTAGTTATGCTTTCTAGACTCACCACCTTCCCCATTTAATATTTCCAAACACTTTTCCTTTATTAAATGCACCTTCCACCCCATCCAACCACTATTTCCCATCCCTATGCAACTCAATATCTCTTTCAACTCACCAAATTAACTTATAGCTCAAATCACCACCTAATTGGGCCTCATCTCTCGAGTTTTACATCATCCACATAAGTAAGATCAATTGTTTCCCGCAATCAATGGAGACCCTATCGGCATCGGCGACCATATATATACATCATCACCCCCTTCCTAAATGGATGAAACTATTGAGATCCAACCTTGAGAAATTTTTTAACAGGTTCTTTCCTTCTTAAGAGCTGTCGCTAACCTCTTGAAGCCACTTTGAAGCCTTTTCTACCATTTTTGAATATTTTGAGCTTAGAGATTGTTGAAAGACCTCTCTTGTTTTCATAACTTCTTCATCAGCCATTTACGCTCCATTCATCATTTTGGAGCTCTGCAAACACAACAATTGGATTTTTTTCTTCACATACCTCATTTTGCACTCATCAACCCTCACCAAGGCTTAATTCACCTCATTCACTGCCGATTGTTCCCGGTCGCCGTTGAGATAATCTGCCTCACTATTTTTCCTATAACTTATTCCTTCTACTATCATTTTCTCTATCCCTACAAAAATGGGATACTTCATCTCTATGTTCTTCCCGACAGAGACATCCCAATACCTCAATTTTCTCACAAAGTCACTATCAACTACCTCTCGGTCATCGTTGACCTCCTCTACCCCAACTACATTTTCATCTATTCATCACACTGCATGTAATCTATGTTTTCGTTTCTTCATGTGTCCTTGTTCCCGAGGTAAGACATCCTTTGAATCCAAAATCCTATTCTAGATCTATTGTTTTCAACTTTTTAAATTTTTTTGTTTTCTTGTCTTTATGGATTGATGCGGATCACCCTTGACTTTTTAGTCACCATCAACATCTATTAGGATCACATTATTTTTCTAAATTTATCATTGTATATATTATTTGATCTTTTTTTTTAGCATATCTCTAAACATTTATATTTTGGTTATCTTCTGTATGTTACCTATTTCTTGTTTTCAATCAATTTTCTAAACAAGTGGGCTGGCATCCTTCCTAGAAATTAATCACTATCGATTGGATTTGGTTAGGAATCCCACCATATAAATCTATTAATCTTATCTTGTGTAGCTATCCTTTGTGTTGTGTAGGTCATCAATCTCATTGTGGAAAGGATTTGTGTGCCCATCTTCCATCACCATCACTATTAAACATTGGAGGTAGCCTTAAACCCTCCCATATTTAGAGTTTATTATTTTCTAGCATGTTATTTCATTAACTTGGAATAGAAGAAGAAACTTGATAAACATTATGGCACGCCAGTGGGACCCACCTACTCCTTTGGTAAGTTCCTTATTCATTTTCAATTCATATTCTATATTTTATTTTCCTCTTTCCATTATCTCTATAGGTCGGGGTTATTCACTTGTGTTCTTGTGATTTCACTTGTGTGCTCAACAATGGGTATGTAATTTGGAATAATGAAAAGCATATCTAGGTATTTCTCTTTGAATTTTTTTGTTTCTTACATCATTTTTCCTTCCTTTGCTTTCTTGTCTTGATTAAACGTCATATTGCTTTTTAGATCTAAAATGAACTTTTTTTTCTTATTTTCTTGATCACATAGCTTAATTAGGTGGTAACACTTTGTATTCACATTTTCTTCACACACAACTAAACCACACAAAAAATCTACACATCTAAACAACTTCTACCCAAATGGAACTATTGGGATTTTATCACCCAATAAGGAATCATGGTATTTTGGTCGTTTAATAATTTTTTTGACTATTGGTATATAGGCTAAGCACATGACACCCTTATCTTTTTGGTCCATGAATTGCGGGTGTAGGCCCCTATACTAGGCCACATATAAATATCCATCATAAATTTTGGCATCACATAACTTTGGGTATATTGAGGACTCCATCCTTAAACACACATGAAATCATCCATAGAGCGGTCATTTCTTTATGTTTCCTTTAAGCCTCTTCCCTCTTCACATTCTATAAATAAGAAAGATAAAAAAATTATTTCTTGACTTACGTGTTGCATTAATAGTTTTCATAGGATTTTTCTTATCCTTTCCATAAAGAATCTTGATGACCTTCATAACACAAAGGATAGCTACACAAGACAAGATTAGTATATTTTTATGGTGGGATACCTGACAAAAGCTAGTACCAAGAAGTGATGAACTTCCTAGGAAGGATGTCAGCCCACTTGTTTAGAAAATTTATTGAAAAAAGGAATAGGTAACATATAAAACATAACCAAAATAAAAATGTTCAAATATATGCTAAAACAAAGATCAAATAATACATATAATGATAAATTGAGACAAAGAATGCAATACAAAAAGAGGTCGACGAAGACCGAGCAGTCGATGGCGATCAAAGAACAAATAAAATCAAAAGGGTGAAAACAAAAATATTAAAAACTTCTAGATTCTCAAGATGTGTTCGCTCGGGAACAAGGACATATGAAGTAGAGAAAACACAAATTATAGGAAGATGTGATAAATAGATGAAAATGTAGTTGAGGCAGAGGGACGTTGATGGTGACCAGAGGTAGTAAACGGTGAATGTGATAGAAAAGTGAGGTCCTATGATTTTTTTCAGGAAGAATACAAATATTGAAGTATCTCGGTTATTACAGGGATATAGAGACCGATAGCAAAAGGGATAGGATATAGGAAAATAGTTGAGGCAAATTAGGTCGATGGTGAATGGGAGTGATCGACGGTGAGTGAGGATGAATTAGGCCTTGGTGAGGGTTGATGGGTGCCAAATGAGCTATGTGAAGCAAACAAAGTCGGCTAATGTGGTTACAGAGATCCAAAATGGCAAATGGACTTGCAAATGGTGATGAAAAAGTGATGAAAATAAGAGAAGTCTTCCAACAATCTCCAAGATCAAAATATTCCAAAATGGTAGAAAAAAGCTCCACGGTGGCTTTAAGAGGTTAGTGGAATATCAAAAGAAGGAAATAAACCTGTAAAACATTTTCTAAAGGTCAAATCTCAAGAGTTTCATCCATTTTGGAAATGTGGGTGATGGTGTATATATAAGGTCATCGACACCCGATATGGCCATAGTAGATTGCGGGGATCAATTGATATTTCTTATGTGGATTATATAAAACTCAAGAGATGAGGCCCAATTAGGTGGTGATTTGGGATAGAAGTTAATTTGGTGAGTTGGAAGAGATATTGAGTTACATAGGGATGGAAATAGTGGTTAGATGGGGTGGAAGTGCATTTAATAAAGGAAAGGGTGGTTAGAAATATTAAATGGGGGTAGGTGGTGAGTCTAGAAAGGATAAATGAGATATTTTGGGATGTAATTAAGGTAATAAATATGTTTAGGGATGACTAATATGATTATGGGTGATAAGTGTAATTAGGGTGCATAAGGGGAGATGAAATAATGTGATAATGGAAACTATTAATGATGGGATGGGATCAAAGTGATGAGATAAAATTAAGATAGGAAAATAGAAACTAAGGGAAATAAATTTGATTTAGGAGGAAAATGGGATTTTGAATAGGGACATTGGTAAGAGTGTGAAATAATGATGACAAAGGGGTGAGCGAATGCGAAATGGGGGCTAGTGAACCAAATTTTGGTGTCTACATTTTCCTTTTGGCAAATGATTTTTGTTAAGAAACCAATGAGATAAAAACCCATAAGTGATATAATATGTTTCAAGTGATCCCCCTCAAACTAGGGATCGATGACACAAAGGAAATCAATTACTAGGTTGACAAAGATAGATGGAGGAAGGGAGGAAAGGGTGGAAAGATGAGAAAAGATTCCTAAGTGGAGAGTGATATGACCATTGCAAGAAGGATGGGATAAACTAAAATAAATATAGAAATAATCCTTGAAACAAATTGGTAGGGAACATAGCACAACCTCAACGAAGGCATTAGTGTCCTACGGACCCGTGAGTCGTGAAATATCACTGCAATATGGAGGGAATTTATCTAGAGACAAAATTAGTGGATAGGGTTTCCCTAAATCTCCTACGATCATCAAAATAAAGTAGTAGAATTTGAGATATTTCCATTTCCTATTTGAACATGAAAAATGGACTTTGTTGGAGAAATATACCATCCACGAGAATATGTTTGTTTAAGGATAAAAAATAAGGCCAACTCATGAATTACAATGCGACATGTGGCAAAATAAAAATGAGCAAAGTGAAAATATTGGTTTCATGACTCCGGTCTTTGACACTCATTTTCAAATGGGTGGGCCCCACTATTTGTTAGCTAGGGGGAATCATCTAGGGTTGAAACACTCTTTTTTTGGAGTGTTCTTTTCCTCGATAACTTCATATTACTATGTTCACAATTTTGTATTTCAATGCCACAAATTGTATTGGTACTATGTGGGACTAATATTACCATTATTTAATTATATTTAAATGCACCAAAACGCTATAAATTTGGTGCATTATCACTACCAATTTAGGTGCTAAAAATTTTAACCAAGCCCACAATATTAAGCTTGGATTATCAAAGCATTGTTAGCAAATATTCTACTTATCCATGTTATGTCTCACGTGGAGTTACAAAGTTGGTAAAAGTGGTGGATGTGTATGCATGGATTAAAATAAATATTGAGTGGTTAACAGAATTAATAAAGCCTAAGTTTAAACTTCCCTCCACGTATTATGGGATTAATACCCATATAAAACAAAACAAGAAAATATGTGGGAAGTGGGTGTTTGGGGTGGTTTGAACTCCCAACCACATTACCCCAAAAACATGCTCCAACAGCTTGGCCATAAGGTGGCCACAAGATACATACATATATATATCAATTGCATTTTATTAAAGGTGATTGATATGACTATGTATTGGAGAAAACAAAGCACTTTTGGAAATTATATTTTTTGAGTGACTTAGGAACATTTATGGATCTTGGTGTAAACTAGAAAGTTGTCCATAATTATGAGATTCTACTATTGCATATATCATTTTCCCATTTTGGATTCTTCATGACGTTGTTCGTGATACAAAATTCACTAGAAGACAAAAATCCAAAGGGAAGAACCTCTGCAAGTACTTCGGGAAGGTGAAAGAAAAACATTAAGCTCTGTTAGGGCCTTTTGAAGGTCTTTAGGCACAACATTGCAGGTTATTGATCTATTTTTGTTAATTATAAGTTTAATTGTACTTATAGTTTAAGTAAATTTTAAAAATAGATCGGTTTATATGAACCCGAGACATAAGTAGTTGTTGAACTTCGTAAACAATTATGGTGCCTTGTTTTTTTACTATTTTTGCAATCGGTTTCATTTTTTCAGATATTTTAAACTAAAATTTGGATTTGAATACAAAATTTAATGAATATGACATTTTACAAAAATCAATAAATCGGGTATGTTAAAAATCTGAGTGGTTTGAGTGTATAACTAAGATGAATGAATTTTTAGCAATTCAATTCAATTTGAAATCAGTTTTAACACACATTTGAATCATATATTAAATCATATTTTAATCAGTTCAATTGGATAAAGAGTTGAGAACCGATAAGAATTAAAATATTCTTATAAACAGATTAAAAAAATTAGTGGATTTCTACTAGTGTTTACGGATCAGGAATCCAATGGGAATCCACTTGTATGGATGTGCAAGCCTTGAGACCAATGGGTCGAAAGTAGACATCAAAATTATGCACAAAAATGTCGGTATGGTATGAAAGAGTGTCGACAACAAAGCGGGGAAAAAGAGTATGTGATATCCTTCAAATATGAGGAAGCGAGCAATTATGCATCTTGGTGGAAAGGGGAAAATGGCCACAAAGGTGGACTTAAGGTGAGATATGGTGCCCCAAGAGGGAGAAAAAGATGGCCACAGAGTGGGTTTTGAATATGAGGAAGGATGTTCGACAAGATAGGTAGATAGGAAAAAATAGTAAAATAAGCTATGTAAGGAAAGGAATGGTGTGTTATGGGTGACACACAAGTCTGAAGTGGAAGAAAAGATAATTTGGATAAGTAGATTTGATGAGATAGGATGAAGGATGGAAAAATGGTTTGGGTCCGGATGGTGGGCAAGGAGGAGGACAATCAAGAGAACATAGTCTTGTCCCGAGAGATAGAATCTCAAATTTTGTATTCACCACTTAATGGGTGAACATTGTGTGTGTGTGTGTGTGTGTCTATATATATATTGATGTAGATAGAGCCCAATTGAGGCCTATCACTGATGTAAAAATATTTGGATGATATGCGTATATATATGATTTTGTTGTGTCTCATATGTGTTGTGATATGTGGATGAGTAGATTAGATGTATGTGTTAATTTTATGTTTTGATGTGAAATGGATTATGATTATGTTATGTTGAGTATTTTATGGATATGAAAATGATTTAATGGATATAGATGTTGATTTAGGTATTGATGTGATGTATTGATTATTTTATATAGAGATGATGTGTTGATTGGATTAGATGTGGAATTGATGTGATGGATTTAGATGTTAGACTAGATATGAAAATGATGTGATGGATTTACGATGTGACGTATTTAGATTAGATATTGTGTTGATTTTGTCTAGATGTAGATGTGTTAATTGGATTGGATATGAGATGAGATGTTGTTATGAACTATGTTTAGATGAAAGAAATAAAAATATGTAGATTTTTTAAATTTGAATGTATAAATTACATGTACAAATTTGAATTGACATATTGATGTGATATGGTCTCATGGGTAGAGAAGGTATATGGATCATGGTTAGTTTTTGTTTATTATATTATGAATGTGTATACGGAGATGATGTGATGGAGATAGGTGTAGATTTAGGATACAATGGAGATGTGGATTTCATTTATATTTACATATTGGATGGGCTTTGCGAACATATATGTGATAGATTAGAACATAGATCGGAATGGAAATCCATGTTCAATGTGGGTGAGTACGATACAATGGGATAACAAAAAGATTATATTTAAAGGTATGAATAGAACACGACCTTGTTAGGTATGAATAGAACACAACCTTGTTAGGTTTATCAAAAGATAGGAAGTACGCTTTCATCATGGTAAGGACTGCACATAGGATAGATGTTTTAGGACTGGATTGGAGGTAAAACATGATAAGGAGCACAAAAAAAAGTAATACACTTGCAGCCGTATGGAAACTGTTAACACACAACTAATGATACTTAGTCACATGTAAGATCATGAGGGAAAGATAGAATGTGTGCTTATATACCTATTGTAGACGCGAAAAGGGGTTTATGTGTAGTTTGCATGGGGAAATAATTACTTGTTAGGTTGTTTTACTAGGTGTATACCCTAGCTCTTATCATTATTGCATAAGCCGATTAATGCAGGGAAGTTTTCTTTTGATGGGAAAGATGATCAATGTGGGAATATTTCCTAGGATGTGTGATTTTGGATTGATGCATTTTTATTTTGATATTTTGAAGGTTGATCAATATGGGAAGCCTTTACTTTGCCATGATATAATAAAGTAGCCATCCTTTGAGGGAGTGGTCTACAATTATGGATTTATGATTTGGATTTTTGGATTTTGATTTTAGATGGCAGGATAAAATACGTGATAGTTTTCCTTTGAGGGATCAATCTATACTTTTGATAATATTTAATTTATTTGAACAATTTTCCTTCGAGGGAGTTTTTGTATTATGAGTAATATAGCTTTGATTTTATGTCTTTCCTTTAAGGGAACAAATTGTATTAGCACCCATAGTCTATTAATTTTATGGTTGAGCTAAGGATAACCTAATAGACCACTTGGGGAGGGTAAGTAATGTGTACAAGCTACACCTATAGATGTAACACCTCAAATTACGCTTCAACAAACTAAGGGATTTTCTTATTTATATACTAACTCATTTAATACATTTTATTCCTTCAATGAATTTAATATGCAGATATTAAATTCTATCATATGAGAGTTATAAATCCCTTAATTTATCTTATCCTAAAATGAATAACATCATATACAACAATAGGTAAAATAAGCCAACTTTAAATAGTGTTTAAAATCCAATCAAACAATCTGTGATAACCATGTGCAACTTTAAGGGTTCATATCCTACTCAATCCCCTTAAACACTCATTATGAGCAAATATACCTAGTATATCATTTGGTTAACCCTTCTTAAGGTACAGAGAATGTGTATCTTTTGAGTGCACGCCTTGCAGTTATAACACATTTTAATAGAAGAATTGGTGATTGGATAATGCAATCAGTCATTTTCACTACCACGACCGTAGTTTAGGGAATCACACTAACTAGCTTGGTTTCATTACTACACACAAGCCACATGAAACATGCCCTCTATTCACCGCACAATTGTCTCATTAATAATATTTGGATTCTTCCTGCTTCTTAAGTTATTAATTTCTCTCTTTAAAAAATTACATAATCACCAATGTCCTTTATTCATTCCTAAGTTGATTTAGATTCTTAATAATGATAAGTAAATTTATAATAACCAAGTGATCATGAAGTACTTTTATACCTCCTTCCATACCATCATGATTGGGTTGTTTAGTGATAGTACTCAACCATATAATTTTACATTGTTGTTGTTAGGTAACAACATCCTGTTTTCTATTGATTACAACATATAACCTGATTTATATCACTTGGTTAGTTTTAGTCATACTTTAAGTCATGTTAAAAGTGTAAGTTGTTGCCTCAAAATCCAGCAATTAGTTTCACAATGATTCAACCATATTATTTATTTATATCATCTTATATACCTAAGGTCGACAAATATAAGTTCACAACCTATTATTATTTCATTAAGTACACTTTGATGAGATACGCTTGTAATTATTGTTTCCATTATATATGTTTACCTTAAGTATACTTAATCGACCTTCCAAAGTGTCACATCATTAATTCGATAGAATGATTTCCATTCTTAAGTATAGATAAAATCATTAGAAATAATTTTATTCCATTTGTATCCTTTATATATTATATCCTTACTATTTCAGGAATCAATTCTATACATGTAAGATACTTTTTAACAATACATTATTACTTAAATACAAATTTTCACCAATACAAAGTTTCTAACAAAGCACTATGGAAGTCATAAAAATGTACTAATGATCGTATCATCATTTGATAACTCAAATTTATTACATGATACACAACCAACAAGAATCTATAAAAAGATCTATTATACATTAAGCCAAAAGACCTTTCCATCACAAGGAAATCCATCACTTCTCAGCAATATGATTACATTCTTTCACATCCCAAATCAATACTACTTCATACTTTTCATTCCTAAAATTTGGTACCGAATAATCAATGATAGATAATTCCTTTAATACATAACATAGATACAAAATAATAAATGCAAGAAAATCATATTCCTTTTCACAACTTGACATTACTTCTATCCCTACAACTAAAAACAATAATTTATACATAGTCACCTAATAGAACTAGCATCAAAGGCTATCCTCCACATCTTTTTAGTTTATGTCACTATAATACTTAAATGAAAAAATCTAGTAGCCACAAAATCAGAATATCCAAAACTTAGATAATGAGACCAATTGGTATTTCCTTACTCATTCATTGTAAGTTATTATTTATTCTATGAGACTTTCAATTGATTTAATGTAATAAATTATTTACCAAACTGAAACAATATTTCTTAAATTGTCTCTTACCTTCCCTTTAAATTTATATTTCATCATTCATCCTCTATTAAGCTTATGCAATAATAATGTTAGTATTATACTACTATAACCTGATATCTATTTCACAAAATGATTATCAACAATGATATAAACTAGCTCTATGTTAAAAAACGTATGACATTCATACTGTAAGGAGGATTTCCTCAATTCTTAAAAAATAGTAATCAATATATATATATAAACACACACACACACACACACACACACACACACACACACACACACACACACACACACACACACACACACACACACACACACACATTATCTTATAATGATAATCATTTCAATAACATGGATAAAAGTCACCCTTCAGGAAAAGGAAGAATAATAGGAACTCGACTAAATAAAGGTACTTATTACAAACCTTTACAATATGAAACATCTTAATATTCACAACCCATATTATATTATTATTCCTTAACTTAAGAAAAGGTAATTGTTCATATCATTTAACTATTCGTTTACATAGTGAGTTACTATATCCTCTCACATTCGATATTATTTTCAACTATTTTAGTTCATACATAACAAATTTGATCCACATATCATATCGGTAGAACTCTTGTCATTTCGGACTTTAGAACCGAGGTTCCTAGGAAGGTACTATGGCACCTGGGCCACCCCAGTCTCAAGAATAGACACCCTAGTCTCTATAAAAGCTCATAAAATGGTTTCCATAGGGTCGCAAGATAATCTAGAATATTGCATGTCATGCATGTAATCGGATATTTTGAGCTGCATTGAGTGTGCTAGAGTGATGGAAGATTAAGTAAATACCGCAAAAGAGAAGAAAGTATCAAAACCCTAAAAAATACAAAATGAATGGGTCATAATTACCTCATCTGTCACAAGAGTGGGTTTACTAAATTGAGTGTTACACTACATTTCGTACCCAAATGTACTTCTTGTGTATATGTGCCTATCGTGCCTAGGTGTTCTTGTGCTAGTCACACTTTTTGAAATAGTGAGAAATAATAACTATAGAAAATGTACTAGCATGTGTGCATGGAATAGAATAGAATCCATCCCCTTATGTTGTGTGTGTTGATGCAAATATCCTAGCCTTGATGCATGACACTATGTGGATGCAAGTGATGCAATGGATGCAACTCTAGATGGAGTGATAGTATTATGTGACGTTAGGACCCTCATTATGGTCTCATAACTTTATATTTATAGGGTTCTCTTGCTCTAATTTCGTAATTAATCCCGACATGGCCGACTAGGAAAAAGATAAGGATGAAAAATGGCTAGAAGAGGCCCAAAAAGAGGTGAGAAAGTAGAAAATGGATTAGGGCACCCCAGTGCGACCACGGCACCATGGGGCGCCCCTAATAGAGGCCCTGGAAGCCCATGTTTAGGCTAAAATGACGGGATAGTGCTCAAATAACTGGGCTTATATATGAAAATATGCGGGGAAGATGAAATTAAAAAATAAAAGAAGATAGTCAAAAGGTGGGATTAATTAGTAATTTATTTACTTAAGAACCTTTTAAATAGTAGTATGAGACCGAGCTAAATAATGCCTAAAGTGAATGATTTTTTGACTACACTACACACATAATGGGTATTCAACCAAATGAACAAGAGTAAATAAACACGCATGCTTAGTCAAGAATAATACCCAATCATTTAACTATACACGTAAATTTCTATCACCATATTTGATCCTACCCGTGTCCTCACATAGTTTCATAATATTAATTCTTTTCAAATATTTATACTCTACCCAAAAAAGGGTTTTCAAGTAATAAAAAAGAAAAATATTGATAAATATAAACATATTTAGCTAAGAATAATCACCCAAGTTAATTAATCATTCACATTATATAATAAGGAAAACTTTAGTTATATTTTGACACCAATCCCATGGACCCATCAAAACATTAAAATACATTGCGGGGAGGAGAAAATTTCATGCCTTTATACTTTGCAACCTCCCTCAACAATGAATCCGAAATAGTTGGGATGTCCTCATCAAGAAATGACCCAAAATCAACCTAGGAATAGATCACAGATTCAAATAGCTAAACTCAATCTCCAACATCGTGTACAATACATCGATGTCGGCGATTAAAACCCTCATCACAAATTCATTCAAAAATTATATAAGATGCATACGCGATTCTTGCCGCTGAAGTGTATTTTGAGAGGAAATAACACAAAGTTTGCAAACAAAACAATAAAATGGAAAATCGGGCAAGCTAGGTTGATATCTTCTTGGCTAAGGTTAATCAAAGTGAACCAAATGAAAGTTTCACTAATTCAATAAAGGTTGATTCTCTAAGTGAACCGAATGACTTAGGATAAGGTTAATCAAACCTTCCATTCTTTTCTTAGTAGGGTCATTTCGACCATTGATAATAATCCTTCTAGTTGATTAACTAAAAATGGAAATATGGATATGCTAGTTACTATAATATAGGAAGACATGTATACAAAAAAATGTACTCAAGTAGTATGTAAATGGAGTAGACAATTAAACTAATGAAACTAGAAACCCTAATATGCAAGAGAGATAAGGAAATAACTCATCTGATTTGATGAAGTGATGGGATTGTGTCGTAGGTGTGATTGGAAAATTAGGAAGCATGAACGACTTTGTAGGATCCCCAAAAGGATGGATCTAAGAAATATTGATGAATTAGAGTGCCTAGAGAAGGACTAGGGAACCCACAAGCACTCTCGTTTGAAAATTAAGTGCCCTAGTCTATGCAACGGTTCTAGAAATGATCTTTACATTCTCAACACATGGTCTAAAACCCTCACTCATCAAATTTTGTACCTTGCTTCAAGTTTCGTCGTTATTCCAAAATAAAGGGAAGACTGAAAACCCTAAACAAGCATCAATTCCTAGAAAATAACAATTCATATGAAAGGGTCAAACTAACCTCAACTACCATAATAGTGGACTTATTAACTGAGTGTTGCACTAAATTCCATACCCAAATGTAGTTTTTTGTGTGTATGTGTGATCATGCCCTAGGTTTCTCTTGTGCCAGTCACACTTTTTGATGTAAAGCTAACTATGTGTAGAAAAATGTAATAAATGGTGCATGGAATAGAATAAATCCTCCCCCTATGTTGTGTGTGATGCAGATGACCCAAGATTTTTCCCTTGTGATGGATCTATGTGGATGGAATGATCTCCAATGCAATAGATGGATGTAACTCTAGGTGGAGTGATAGTAGTGATAGTGCTTGGTCCCTCATTATGGTCTCATAACTTTATATTTATAGGGTTCTCTTGATCTAATTTCATAATTAACCCCGAAATGGTTGACCACCAAAAAGATAAAGACCTCAAATGGCTAGAAAGTTCCCAAAAGGTGGTGGGAAAGTTCAAGAAGGATCGAGGCACCCCATGTGGGACCAGGGCACCCATGGGCACCCCATCTAGGATAAAATGATGGGAAGTTCCAAAAATAATTGGGCATGTGTGTGATGGAGGTTGGGAATGACATTGGAAATAAATAAAAATGGCCAAGGGATGGGGGTTAATTAGTAATTTCTTCTCTAAAAAACCCTCTAAATAGTAGTATGATACTAGGACTAAATATGACCCAAAGTGCATGATTTTATGTCTACATTTTCCCCACTTTATTTTAGTGAGTGGAAAGCTCAAGTAACATAATTTAGATAGAGATACGTACCTTAAAACCATGTAGATCGATGAAGAAGACATGCCGAAGAACTAGACAATGTGTGGAATGACAAAAATATGATGGAGCATGGAATGTAAAGATGAAAAATGCAAAAAAATGATGAGAGAGAAGCTAGGGTGGAAACGTAAGTATATTTGTTGTTGTGTGTGTACATGCGTGGTTAGTATGTAAGGTGCGTCATTGTAAAGTGTTGTTGTTTCCATTTTTGTTGTATGTTTCCCCCAATTTTACTTGTTTGTTTCTCATATGGCTAGACTGCTAGGAGAAAACGATCAAGTAGTCAAATATATATTTATGTAAAAATTCTATGCAAAAGATGGATTTGTATATATGCATGTAAAATGCATGTGAATTTAAATTACACAAATGAAAAGTGTAAATGGAATATGTGCTCCTAATCCATGTCAAGAAGAAGGGTGTAGAATGATATCCTGTCTTGCCATGGTTTTTGTGCAATCCGATGCCATAGGACGAAGAAGTATAGGGAGGAAATGCTTTGTGTCCTGCAACCTTTAATTGCTTCCCTGAAATGTGAAGAGATATCTGTATCATCCTAGTTTTTTGGGTGATCTGAAAATGGTAAGCGAGAATAAGTATTAGGAGGAATTTCATTTTATTCTTCAACTATTCACTACTCCTCTCGAATACTAATGACACCATGTCCCGCAAAATCCATTGTGTATGAAATTTGTAGACTATTTGAACTCACTCCTTGTATGTAAACCAAAAATTCCAAGTGTGGAAAGTGAACTAAACTGAAATAGTGTAAACCCACCGAGTAGAATTTAAAAATCCTAAATGATGCCCCTTGTTTAGGGGTGAATGAGACATTGTTGATAGGAGAATGCAATGCAAAATAGGACCAAATTTATGAACTTTGTGCCATGCGGGGAAATAGAAATGTGCTTGGTATAAACCAAGGCACACACAAACAAGATGACTAGCCAAAACAAGTGTTAGTACAAAACATCATGCATGTAAAAATAAAAATTTACGATACGCAGACAATGTATACGCGTTCTTAGGAAAAGTAATGTAAGCACACAATAAGACAAGTAATTCACACAAAGTGGGTTGTAAACATGGGACATCACTCATGATGTCGTAAGACACGCAAGACCATCATGGCTGTAAACAAAAAGAAAGTGTGCACACTAAACACATGGAAAATCCCGCATACAAGAAGAAAATAATGGTAGACAAGTATAGACAAACAAAGAAGTATTCATGGAAACACGTAATCCTACAAAACAAGTGTTGTGCATAAAACACCCGTTAGCATGTTGGAGTAATAGCCAATGTAAAGTGTTAAGTACAAAATGAAACAATAAGCACTGTGAGAGTCCAATGTGGATGCCCCCAAAGGTGACCAATGTACAAAGGGTAGAAGGTGAGCATCCATGTTGTGTGCAAAGGATATGTTTTTGTGATCACAACTAAAAAAATATGTGAATGTGCATGTGTGGATGGTAAACATAATGACATATAGGAGTTTAATCTAGCATGTGTAGTAAATTTATCATGTAAAACACTACACTAGTAATCAAAAGTAAATGCCCCCAAGAAAATGTAATATGTTTTGGATGGATGGATGGAATACAAGATGGAGTGATAGGAGCTGCGTGCCTCCCGAGTGAATGAAAATGTATGAAATGAGGTTTATTTTTTTCCTCAGTAGTCAAGAATGAACCATAAACAAGAGTGCATCATCGGGAAATGGTCAAAGTGTGTGTTGTGTCTAGCGGGTTATGATGAATATGTATGTGTAGTGGTGAAATATGACCGATTGATGGTGTGTGTGTGTGTGTGTGTGTGTGTGTGTGTGTGTGTGTGTGTGTGTGTGTGTGTGTGTGTGTGTGTGTGTGTGTGTGTGTGTGTGTGTGTGTGTGTGTGTGTGTGTGACCCTATAGCTGAAGCGTATATCACAACATGATGAATAATAGGAGTGATGATTTATCCATAAGAATATATCACTATAAGATGAACAAACAGTGATGATTTAGCCCTAAGCGTATATCACTACATGATTGATGAAGGGAGGGAGTGGTGATGTAACCTAAGGTGCATACCACTACAAAATTATGTAATGGGTGACCATTTAGCCCAAAGCGTATGCCACTAAGATAATAATGTCACATGATGATACGTCAAATTGTAAATGTGTGATGAATTTAAGGTCCATTTGATTTGCAAACCCTCGGTAGTCGAGTATGGATCGAGGAACTAAAGTACATCATGGGGTGGTGAGTGCAGCACGTACGTAGAAGACAAAATAGTATCGGTGATGATGACCATGTGATGTGTAGAATGTGTAAATACTTGGTGTGTAGGATTCAATGCTAGATGTGTACAATGTATAAAATGTAATGTATAATACACGATGTAATATGTGTAGAAAGGCTAGTAATGTAGTATGTAGGATTAAATGATGCTAGACTCGTATCTAATTAGGATTAGTATAGTATGTAGAATATGTGTGATGTAAATATACACATTATATGATGTATATGACACCGATGTAGTAATGTATAGAGTGAGATGTAATATGCATAAATCATCTAATTGTGTGTTATGAAATATGTAAGATGAATAGGATGTAATGATAGATGTGTGTAGAATAATAATATAATATGGGTATGATGAGGATTAATATGATGTATGAGTTATAAATGTACAAATGTCAAAAAAATTTAAAATAAGTGTAGAATGTGTGGTGTGTGACACACAATGTATCAATAGATGTGGTTTATAATTCCTAAAGTGCGATATGTGGAGTTCAAAGGTGTAGTAATAATCCCTCAACATTCAAGTGTGAGCTGAAGCACAAGAGTGTATCATCACGTAATGATGATGCTAAAGTGTGTGATGAAAAATGCTTATATGAAAATACAAATATGATACATGCATAGATACTATGATGAGTGGGGGTATCAGGTTTTATGGCCCCCATGCCATGAATTGAACTAACTACTAATATTGAAGATTGAAGGTTTTTCATTCAATGTATGTTGTGATGAAGGTGTATGGCTATGAAATGTAAGTATATCGATGCCCAGATGAGATGATATTAGGATGAATTATGTGTAAATATGAGGAGTGTGATATAGTACTATGTAAGGATGTAAATGATAATAAGAAATGTGTCTATGATGGTGAATGAGGGGGATGTTAATATTGTTCCCCCAATGTATGTGTGGAAAAATAGGGTATCATGTAATTTCATATAGAAGACAATTTCTCTCAAGTTCATAGTTGAATGGGTAAGCATTAGTGACTTTATAAGCAATAGTGTTTGGTGTATTGCATAATGAACCACTGATGTGTGAGTTGTACATGCCCGTAACATACTCCTCATTGGTGAATGGAGGAAGTGGGAAACTTTGGGCATACCAACGAGTGATATTTTGTGTGTATCCTAGGAAAGAGATATTGTATATGAAAACATGCCAAAAAGGCATAGGAAAGGAAATTTCTATATGAACCGATTTTAGTGTACACCCAATATAATCAAGCCATGATTATCCTAATGTAAGTGATGAAGAACAAGGAGTATGTGATAGATAAAACATAAGATGAAAGACACACAAACCATAAGCATCATTGATATGAACAAAGCCATAATAAAGATGAAGAGCACATGATGTAGGATAGATGTCCTCAAAATCAAACCCTAAACGAGTTAAACCATCATGTGTGCATATAATTTCATCACATGTATGATAAAATGGAATGTGTTCCCAATATGAGTCGTTCATGATGAACATGCAAGTAAATGGTGGGCATGCTGATGTAGGTGGTGTAGATGATGGTGTGGGTTATAGAGTGACATCCCCGGAATGGATAGGCCCCGATATGGAATCATATTGGTAGTAGTAGAAGATGGCTTAGAAGAAACTACATTTTTCAAACAAATGGTACCATCGAGTGGTGGTAATTGAGGTGGTTCTTCTATAGGTTGGGGCTCATCTGTAATGTCAGACGTGGAATAGGAAGATTAGTTTTAAGGGCATGGTCACAATAATGAAAGGGATCACGGTCATAAAAAAATGTACTCAATGCCTTCATGCAATAAAATGACACAACTATGCACAATAGAGGTGAAATCTTGTATGACATGAAGCCATGGCCTACCTAATAGACAATTGTAAGATACGGGAAATATACAACAAAAAAAGGTAGTGTGGACAGTCTTTGGACCAACAATGATAGGAAATGTAACATGACCAAGACATGGATGGACAAAACCATCATAAGCATGTAATGAAATAGAATATGGACTAACGTCATAAGTGGAAAGACCTAAAGCTTCAAGGAATGACATGGGACACAAGTTGAGTTCATATCCATTATCAATCAAAGTACGTTTAATGCCTACACTATGAAGACAACATATGATATGCAGAGAGGTGGGTAATTATCAAAAGTATGAACATCAGCGGGAAGATTAGACTTGAACACTATATGTGAAGAAAATGCATCAATGAATGTATGATAAACCAGTGCAGGTGCATGTCAACACGTATGCAGTATTAGTAAGAAGATGTTGTAATCTATGAAGTAAATCAGGATGAGCAAGAAAATAGTCATTGATGGAGATACTCATGATGATAAAACCCTAGGATGACAAGCAATGAATGAAGAAAAAGTATGCATGAAGGAAGTGTTGAAACGTAAGGTTCACCAAAATGATTAACTAAAAAAATGGAAATATGGATATGCTAGTTAATCTAATATAGGAGGACATATAAACACGTAAAACAAATGCATTGAATCAATATGTAAATGGAGTGGACAATTAAACGAGTGAAAATAAAATCCCTAATATGCAAGAGAGATAAGGAAAGAACTCAACTAATTTGAGGAAGTGATGGGATTGTGTCATAGGTGTGACTGGAATATTAGGAAGCAAGAACAAATGTGTAGGAGCCTCAAAAAGGATGGATATGAGTAATATGGATGGACTGGAGTGCTTAGAGAAGGACCAGGGTGCCCACAAGCACTTTGGTCTGAAATGTAGGAACCCTAGTCTATGCAACAACTCCAAAAATGATCTTTGTAGGCTCGGCAGATTGTCTCGAAACCCTCACTATATATCGCATCAGATTCGTTGCCTCGCTTCAAGTTTCACTATTATTCCAAGATGAAGGGAATACCTGCAAAACCTTAAACAATCAATTCCTAAAAATAAAAATGCATATGCAACGGTTAGATTGACCTCATTTGCCACAATAGTGGACTTACTAACTAAGCACTACACTACATTCTAGACCCAAATGTAGTTTTGTGTGTGTGTGTGATCATGCCCTAGGTTGTTCTTGTGCCAGTCACACTTTGTGATGTAGTGAGCTAACTATGTGTAGAAAAATGTAATAAATGGTGCATGGAATAGAATAAATCCTCCCCCTATGCTATGTGTGATGCAGATGACCCAAGCTTTGTCCCTTGTGATGGAGCTATGTGGATGGAATGATATCCAATACAATATATGGATGAAACTCTAGGTGGAGTGATAGTAGTAATAGTGATTGGTCCCTCATTATGGTCTCATAACTTTATATTTATAGGGTTCTCTTAATCTAATTTCGTAATTAACCTCGAAATGGCCAACCACAAAAAAATAAAGACCTAAAATGGCTAGAAAGTGCCCAAAAGGTGGTGGAGAAGTTCAAGAAGGATCGAGGCACCCTATGTGGGACCAGTGTGCCCATGGGTACCCCAAGATTGCCAAGAGAGCCCCAATCTAGGCTAAAATGATGGGAAGTGCCAAAAACTGACTGGGCATGTGTGCGGTGGAGGTCGGGAATGATGCTAGAAATAAATAAAAATGGCCAAGGGATGGGGTTTAATTAGTACTTTCTTCTCTCAAAACCCTCTAAATAGTAGTATGATACCAGGACTAAATATGACCCAAAGTGCGTGATTTTATGTCTACACTAGTTTGTACTTTATGGGATTGACTCAACCCACATAACTCATGTTATTCCATATATATAAAATAATTCTATGAACCTTAGTATGGTCACATAACATATTATAGTAAACCATGAGGATCAAAGATGGATAATCAAGACTATAAAAGCTCAAACATAATATTCTTTTTATCATGGTCATAGGCCTTAATGAAAACCACATTTTTATATGCCACTATATGGTCCTAGACCATTTCCACCTTTACTCATATTACCACTCGTAATCAAATATTTATATGCTTTAGGGTCAATGACCAACTTGGACACATACTAATAACAACTTCAAGTTTTTCAAGTACTTATCAAGTCTAAGTTAGAATTTTATGATCATCACTATGATAGAATTCTTATTAATATGATATAGTCAACTATGGTACTTATTCATGAATCTTGTTTTATCAAGAAAGTAAACAACAACCGATTAGTAATGTGTAGTATTCTAACCATGTTTTTATGATGAGATAGTTTTCTATTGCAACCCTGCATAATTCCCTTCTGATATGAAATCATTATTTCAAGCAAGAATATAAAATTATCAATTTTCAATATCAGGTACACCAACCAAACCAAGTATCCAATTATTGAAATCATCCTGTTCAGCAAGTTAACTAACACAACATTATATTTTATAGGTACAACTATCAAATAGTCCCTTGATATATCATATCATCATACCCATAAAGTATGTACATACAACATCAAAGCCAAAACAAGAATCTGAAATAAATGCAAGGTACATTATGATTGTTAAGCAACAAGCATTGTTGTGCGGCCGTAAATGTAGCTACAAGTAACTATGAAAATCCTTTTTAGGATATGCATACACACATGTGGCTGCATACACATCTATGCAACATAGTTTATCCTCTAGCTCTCATAGCCCACCCTTCATTTAAAACTTACCCCTTTCGAGAAATAGATTGAAATTGTGGGGTGTGACAATGAACCCTTATCATGGTTCCAGTAGGTAGATAAGAAGGAGATGAATGTAATGATTGTGAGGTTACCACATAAAAGGAGGAACTTGTCTAAATAATATGTTATGAGAAAATCCGTGGTGCTCATATTCAAGGTCACATATAGGATAGTGAAAAAATACCAAATGATTCTAAATCATTATGATGGGAAATAGAGAAGGTTAATGCTGAAAACTAGATCGTTAATGTAACTAATGACATGTTAGTAGGTATGTTAAAAATAGAAAAGACACAAGTGCGGGGCATTGAGAGGTTTCATTTTTGGTTTTCCATTGAGGGAGGCTAAGTAGTAAGCCCTAAACCCATACTTATAAGTGATAATGTATGGACCAATCCATTTTGGAGAAAACATCCCATGTTGGCTCCTTTCCAAAGTAGTGACATTCTAATTCTCTTTTAAGACAAAGCCACTAATGTTAAATTTGCATTCTTTGATATGTTCTTGATAGATGTGATAATGTTGGTAGGTGATTAAGTGACATTCATCTAATAGTTCAAGTTGTGTTAGATGCTCTTGGTGATAGTCCTCATTAGAGATGAGGTTGTGAAGAGAAATGCAAAAGATGGGGTTTGAATTTCAAGAGGGAAGACATATTCAAAGCCATAGATAAGAGAGAAGGGATTAGTTCTCATATGAGCATCGATGTTAGTCTGGTAAGCCCAAAGAGTGAAGGGGATATGAAGGTGCCAATCCCAACCTGCCTTACCTTGCGCGTTTTGTAAGACTGTTGTTGAGAGTTTTATTAGTATATTTGGCTTGGCTGTTAGCTTGTGGATAGTATGGAGAAGAGAAGTTAAGCTTGATATTGAAGGTGTCAAAAATATTCTTAAGTTATTTATTTTTGAAGGAATTTCCATTGTCCATGATGATTTTGTGAGGAATGACAAAGCATCAAATGATGTGTTGATAAATAAAGTTGACAATTTTATTAGCTATGGTTAACACAATTGAAATGTATTTGACCTATTTAGTGAATTATTTGGTAGTGGTGAATGGTTTGGATAGTGTATTGATCGAAGGATTTGAGGATAAAATCAATGATGTCCTTGTATTTTTAGAGGACTTCATTTTTACATTGATAAACTCCCTTGATTTTATTGATGATAAGTTGGGAATCACCATAGATGTCAAGGATTTGGATGCCTAGCATGATAATGGTTTGGAGGCCTAAGATAAGGGCCTCATACTCAGCCATGTTATTGGTACATTCAAATTTGATCTTGTAGGTGATGGGGATAGGATTATCTTGAGGAATAATGATGATGTTGGCACTTCCCCTTGCTGACACTTAGAACCATCAAATAAAAATGTCATTTTAAGGGGAGAATCCTCATGATTTATTATGTTGATGGATTCATCAGAAATTGCTCATGGGGAGTTTATTTTTAGGGAGAGGGGCTTTGGAACCTATGGTACATTATCTCTATCTCCATGTGATTCAACCGATGACTCGGATTTTTCACCACAATTTTTCTATTTTCTCCTCAATTAGAACAAATATGGAACTTTCTACAATATCTCTCTACTTAAATGAATAAATAATGTTGACACGTACACTTTTTTTCACCTTTAAACTAAAAATTAAATTCACTATACTAAAAACGGGGGATAAATAGATGCTTCACTTTGTCACAAAGTATTTGTACATAACACTTTTGGATAGATTTTACATATATGGATCTTATACATTGAAATGAGTATCTAGTGTTGAAATTCCTTTTAGTTTTTTGTCATTTGGCTTGATTGTCTAGCATTTGTTGTCATATTCTTTTCTCTTTCACTCTATTATATCATGACACGAGATTTTTTTTTTTTTGATTGGTTATTTGATTGTTCTTGGGTCTCGAGGAGACCATTTTGGACAAAAGTATCCAACATTATTATCAAAAATGGATGATTTCATCCATGACTACTTTTAGGTAATTTTTATCATTTGTCCTTTTGTTAATTTTATTTACTTTCATTTCATATTGTATGGGTTAGTCTTTGTGTGCCACTAGGTTCTAATTTCAAAGTAAGATACCCTTATATATACAAGTTTATTAGGAGGTCTAATTTATCTATGCATTATCTAAATACTATATAATAATATCTCAAGAGCACAAGTGAAAACCATAGTGGAAAATATTATAGTTCAAGCATTCTACTATTGCATATTGTAGACACAAAATCCATGCACTTGGGTACATTTCTTGGTCCTCTACAAAGATACCAATATATACATGATTCCTAAGCAATAAAAATAGTGGTTTACAACTCTTTTTGGTATTTTGATTGCCTTATCTATTGCAATTTACTTGGTTTACACATCTTACAAATCTGTCGACAATTAATTTATATTTTGATGACCTCGATACACTAGCACCTAGGTTCTCCTATCCCTTATGACAACTTTTGACTTTCTCTATCTTCTTCCTTTCCTTTTGAGTCATTTTCTCTTCTTTGTCACCTTTTAATACTTTGGGTCAGCATTTCAGTCTTCAATTATGAAATTCAAATAAGGGAATCATATATATACTTGGTTATTTCTCTCAAATAACAGGGACAAGTAATATAAGCATTATCTATCACCACCTATGCTTTCAAAAAGGCATAAGAGAACTTAAAGGCATACATATATCACATCTATACAAGGGAAAATGGTTGTATTATTCTGCATACATAGCATAGGAGGGGAATTCATTCTATTCCATCACACACATTCTTACATATGTGATATAATCTACATCTATCTCTCTATCACTGTAACTTCCCCAAGGGAAACCTAGGGCATTATTACACTCACAAACAAAGAGAACTACGTTGAGTCGAGATTTAGTGCAAAGTGGTTGGTTGTAAATTCACTCTTCGGGTGTCTATCGGGGTCGAGTATGAATCCACATTATATATCTTTTTATTATATTTGATGTTGTTTGTGGATATGTGTATGTAGAATTTTTTTATAGATTACAGTACAATTGATGCCATAACAAAGAAACAAAATCGACAAAGAGAGATCTAAAAGTGAATCTCTTCTAACCTAAAAAATGCCATACTCCAAGCATTTGAGTAGACACAAGCACACATATCAGTCACTAGCGCACTCGGGGTGCTCCTATCCTCATGTGGCTACTTTTTCTATTACATTCTTAGGGTTTTGAACCTTCACCGAACCTATTCAAGATTATTTCTAGCATGTTCTAGTAGATACTCGATCCTGACCACTTCCAAAGTTGCACAAAAATAGATAATTCACCTCCCTTTCTCATTTTCTCGGGGTTTTACATTGTTAAATGCTTATTTCTTGTGCATACTATACATAATTATCATAATATCATTTTATACAACAGTTACTTTGAAATAAAGGTTTAATTCAAATTATATTAAATCCTTTGGCAAACCCTACCTTCTAAAAATATATTGGATTCTCTCTCCTTCTAAATTTATGGACCAATCCTTTTATCCATCATATTCACCTACTAGGGTTTCTAGCATGAATGTCATTTATGTTGATTATATGCAGATCCATACCCAACATCCTCCCCACTTCAACACTCCAATTCTTGACCTAACTATTAATTTTGTCACATATTGATGCAATCAGGAACCCATTGATCCACCTGTCTCTATTCTCCCACCCATCACCTCTACATTTCCTACCGACACCTCTAAAAGTTATGATATTATTGAACAAATAAAGAATATACTAGCCAAAATATCTCGTTATGATATTTTACGCACTACACCAGATTTTTGTCATATACTAGAGGTTTCCCTATGTTCCTTCCAATTTTCAATGGACAATTCCCTCATTTCATTTTCCCATCTTATTCAATCCCTCAAAAACCTACCACATGTCATATTTTTTTAGTAATGAGAATATCTCTCCTACTATCACAGTGATCCTTCATCACCCATTCTTATTACATCTACTATTGGTTGTCATTATATCAACTCGCATACTAATTAATAAATCCTCTGCTATAAATCTATGTTCCCTCTCATTACTCATGTAGTTACAAATTCTTGATAGTCAAATCACCAAATATTCTACCCTTTTTCATGGCTATGATTCTACTACTTGAACATGCATTAGCAACATCACCTTACCTTTATATGGGGGCCCCAAACCCTTCCCAGTTTGTTCTATATCATTGATACATAATTTTAGTTAAATTTTTTACTTAGTAGACCATGGATCTACACTATGAATGTTTTCCCTTCTCTAGTTCATTAGTGTGTCAAATTCTTACATGATGGATATGAGAATACTATTTCCACCGACCCCAACCCATTCAAATTTTGTCTAATAGACCCACCCCTTCTATGCCTATATGCCCACCTAATCCAATTCCATACCATAATATTGATACATACGATGTTGGTGAATCTAGTGCTTCCATTACTTCTTATGCCTCCCCATTCACCACTTACATCCCTACACATACTACTGATCTTATTTCCCCTACTATATCTCCCTCTATCACTACCACTATTCCACCCTTTACTATTTCTCCTAGCCCTACATCTGCCACCATCCTAATATCCTTGATAATGTTATCCAACAAGATAATGTCCACACCAATGATTTTTATGATGAGGTTGATTTCATATAACTTACTGATGAAAATTTGTGTAACCTCAATTTTAATCCTCTTGAGATAGACAAATCCTATTTCCACGACAGCTTAATTTCTACTCGCCTAGTGAATATCAATTGAAGAAATATCCTCCCTCTACTACAACCATGATTCCTTTTCGGAAACTATACATACATTGGATCTCATGCCACCTCCTCCATCTCCTCAAGTTATATCTGCTCCATAGTTCTATCCATTCACATGCACCTTACTCATACATGACTCTTATTGGCCTCATATCCCATTCGATCCCACTTTTTCTAAAATTTTTTGCACACATGAAGGCTTATCACAATTAGGATTCACACTTTCTAATCTCCTCCCCCACCTCATTCTCCCCACCTATATCATGGATATGTACTCATTACTGCTACTTATGGCCTTTGTATCTTCCATTTATCAATCTTCCTTACACATAAACATCATTCCTCTCCACTCACCCTCAGACAATCTTGGATTGACTATATTGGTGGAACCCTCAACCCCACTCATACTGATATTTCCTTCCTATTCCTTTTGTCCATAACTCTTTTTGTAATTATTCCTTCCTTGGCTATATTAAAACCCAACTCACTAGTATGCACATGATTTTCTACAACCCCCTTTTACTGATGAAGAATATGCTATGGGCATGTATAATTTATGCCACATGGGATATTTCTATGATCAACCTCACATTATCACATACTATTTCTCCAATCCAAATCCTATCGATTATGACCCTAACACTGACGACCTCCTTGATGATTTTACTTGAATCCTCATCTTGCGCATAATTGGGGGCACTTGACTTCCCCCTCACTAGTCACATCTTAGATAATCACTCTCTATCTTGCATTCTTTGTACTTCATGTCTATCTTTGAGCATTATCACAAATACTTTACACTCGTTACTGAAATGACACACTTATGTTCTTAAGTTTCATACATGACTATTGAGGGAATTAAATGAACCATACTCGCACACTTCAAGGGCATCATAATTTCTCCTTCCCTCTATCACACATGGATTTCTCTATCATCTACTCATAGCTTATCTACTACACTTCACACTCTGTGCTTCATGATAAATATTTCCTAGCATCTACACTCAATCACATGTAATACATTTTCCACCTAATGATGCACTCTTGTTTTATGGTTCATACTTGAATGTTGAGGGAAAAATTCATAAATGAACCTCACTTGTCACATTTTGGCTACTCTCTCTATCTCTCATGCTCTTTTCTTCATGTCTATCTTTCCAATCATTACCAAATCTATGTTACATATACTATATATTTATTACCCGATGATGCACTCTTGTTCTATGGTTCATACTTGATTGTTGAGGGTGCATTCCTAAATGAACCTCATCTCACACAAATTCTATTAGGGCGAAACACAACCCCTCTCATCTACACATTTTACATATCATAACACACCATCACATGCACATGGCATCTGCACATCTTGGTTATCTTTACTCTTGTTAGCTCATACTACTTACATGTTGCACTTTGTTTCCTATGCTAGTTGGATACTTAGTATGTCATTATATTTTTCTATACACACATTTGTGCTCATGTGGTATCTTGAGGTGAATGCAAGAATTCTACATATTCTTAGATGATTTATGATGCTCAACATTTCTCGTTACCATCCCCACCGAGGCTCTTGGGGGTATCTACCTTCATTGCTCTCATACTCTATACAACATGTGTTATTGTGACATTATTTACTACTTCTCATTAAATTCATTTTACTCTTCACTGATATATACATGATTTGATATACTACTTATCTTTCTAACATGCTAACGGTGTTTCATGTGTAGCATTTTCCTTTGAAGACTCTATACAACCATGGTTATACATGTTACTTTTTACTAGTTATTGCTTGTGATTGTTTGTTATTATTTGTTATTATTTTATATTGTTTTTTGTCTATGTGTTATGTCATGCTTCATCATTGTTTGATATTGTTTGCTTCAACCTTGATTGTTTTGTGACATTGCATGAGTAATGTCTCATGTTTGAAACCCACTTTTTACGGTCTCTCTTGTCTTTATAGTTTCATGTTACATTATATTTTATTGCATGATAGATTTTTACACTAATAATTATTTCTATCCTACATTTTTTACATGTGCCCTGGTTTCTATCATGCACATCCCCTAACCCCTACAGGTATCCAATCTCATATATGCATATCAGTTTTATTTCCTCTCATTTGGACCACCTCCTCCTACATTTTTCACATGCACCCAAAATGAGGGGGCATTTATTAGGTGAAAAAATTATCCTTATAACAACTCATAGCTCTAGAACAATAGATAATTGACATATGCACTTAGGCATGGATCACAATCACATATTAGACACTAGCCCCCAATAGTGAATGAGAATGGTAGGCATTTGTGTCACACCTGGGTGCTTGTGTCCTGAGGAAAAAATTGGATAGTTTCTCATTTCAACATAGTTTTCATAAGGCTACAATATGAATCCACAATATGAAGAATTGTCCTTCATTACAAAATTCACTCAATTAACTACAATTCGGATAAGTTTGTTATAATTGGTTATTGTTAGTGTGAATTCACGGCACCCCCAAATGAGTTATGGATCTATTTTTCTAAGGCAAATTCATTTGGTGTGATTGCACAACATTGAGCTTTCCCAGTGTGTGGACCTTTGCAAATGGGGAAAGATCTCCAGAGAAGGTTGGTTCCTCTTCCAAAACTACACCGCCACAAGCTATTCTAGTGCGGAGTAATCTAATCTAACCTAATCTAACTTCCAAGGAGACAAGGAGAGGAAGAAAACAAGGAAAAAAGAGCCTACACTAAAATGGTGATACACCGAGAAGGAAAGTGTTGATCATATATCAAAGTTGCCATGGAAACAAAGAGAGGTGAGCAATGGAAAGGATGGACAAGTGCATCACAGACCAAAGATGGATTTCACATAGAAAATGTTCCAAAACTCCATGAACACATCTCCAAAACATGAAATGAACATCCAAACATGCACAAATACCTGCAATGAAGAGAGAAGAAGAAAATATCCAAAAATGAGCAAGGATGGACAAATGCATCACAAAACATGTTTTTATTGCTCCAAAAGTTTGCACAGAACATCATTTCACGAGTAAGAGGAAAAAAACACCATTACAGAGAAGGGAGGAGGTTCAAACTCCATTTTTGACCTTGGGGAAGAAAAGAAGGGAGAGGTAGAGAAGAAGGATGAACAACTTTTGAAAAATGATGCCTCTGTTACATTATATAGCAAAATGCGAGAAGGGAAGGGAAAAAACATGGGATTTTCTCCAACCACTTTTCAAAATGCATTTTAATTCTTCATCTATTGATGGGCTTGATGCAAAAGCTCATATTTCCATGCATCTACTTTGCAGACCAAATAAAATGACCCATACTTCATTAAATCTGGTGGTTAGAACTGTTTTTTGTCTTTTCCACGCCAAAACGTGTTTTGTAAAATTTCTCCCATCAAAATTCAAAATTGAAGGGTCCATCATGTGAGATTTCAACAGATTTCCAATGACACCAAAATCATGAAAAAATGAGCTCTGGTTCGAAAGATATGGCCCTCTGAAGATTTAGGGCAAAAATGGTAAAAATAGAGTCAAAATTGGGGTCGGCGGGTCAAACTTTAAATTTTTCCCTTTTGGAAAAATTCCCAAAAATCTCCACAGCCCCTCAGATCCACATGACACGTGGCACCTTCTGGATGATCCGTGGCTTCAAAACAATCATTTTCCCCTTTTCATGAAATTGGAAAATTTTCCAAAAATCCTCCAACCCCACTACTTCCGAGACGGGACACGTGGCATCTTATGATTTACTGCGAAGATGCGGTTCCATTTTTTCCTTTTGTGTTTTCACTACTTTGGCAAAATTTCCAAAATCCTCCTGACACCCCCTAATCCTTACCACCATGAATTAACACGTGGCATCTTGATTGGTTTCTGGTCCCAACAATTTATTTTCCTCTCAGGGCTTTTGACAAAACGCCAAATTCCTTTGAGTTTTTTTGCCCAAAAGGGCTAGGTGCCAACAATTTTACCATTTGCCCGCCAGTGTGCACTTCCCCTCCATGAGCTCTGCGGACCATCTTGTGACTTTGCACCTTTTAGCCAAAAGGGCTAAGTGTCAAGTTTTCCTCTCACCTTCACCAACCCACTAATTTTCCTTGGCAAAATTTCTTCCTTACCTCTGTGGGCCCGCCTAGGAAAATTTCCCCTCCAAACTCCACCAACCCATAACTCAAAAAATACAAGGAGTTAGGAGGACTTCTTTACCTTTCTAGAAAGGGGAAGAAAAATCCTATCTGATGAATCCATTTCTAGAATCTTTTAGTGATTACAATGTGTGAAAATTGAATTTGAATCAAAAGGAAGGATAGAATGAAGGAAAGTTAGCCAAAATAAGCAAGGGCTCATTTTGGATAACAATTTTGGAAACTCAGAGGGGTCATCTGCCTGCTAAATGAATGATTAGTGGCCTTTTGAAGCATCTATTGGGCATGGAGTCAATCCTGATAACCAACTCTGATCTGAACTATAAAAATCTGACCTCTGAGCCACTTGGAAACCCACTAAAAATTTGAGTTGATCTTCACCAAAATGCCACTAAAATGGAATGTGTAAGAGCAATACAACATCACCAAAAACTATGTTAAAAATTTGAAATCATACATACCCCAAGTGGGATATGTAGAGTGTGCACAAGCACTTCTTCTATTGGAAACAAACCTACCTACACTACTCTAACTGGAAGTAAAGGTGAACTAAACAAAACCTACAACTGGTTTTTCAAAATAGCTTCCTTTCTTCAAAATGGGTAGCCATGCAAATGATTTGGATCTGATCATGGCTGGTTGGATGAGTGGAAAATCAACAAGAATCTAGTCTTCTACCCAAATTATCAAGGTGTCAACTGAAAAAAATTAGATACCTCTTTTAGTTGCTCTACATTTGGATTGAAGAGGTATGGCAACTGATCCTTGGTGCTTTACATATCATCCTCATGCTTAGAAGCAAGCATGACTGGTTTTGGCTTCTCCCTTGGCTCCAATGAAGCCAAGTACCTGATTGGGCAAGGTATGGTCCTTTGAATGTGCCCATTGCTTTGAATTTTAACTCCAAAAATGGAGTCTTCTTGTAGACCTTCTTGGATGGATGATGTGGAAGAGATGATGGAATCCTCATGCTCTTTTCCTTCCTTCATGGTAGTATGGAACTCTTCTATAATATGCAGCTCATCATTATTGATTGCAACATCCAATGAAGTTACTTTTGCATTATTGTAACCTGTAATACATTGTTGGCTCTAGAGTTCCTCCATTGTAGCTTTTGGAAGATCAAATTCTTCCAACTTTGATTCAAGAGGCATGTTGCAAACTACGGTGGTGCTTGCATGTTCTCTTCCATGGAAGCAAGTTCTTGTGGTTGAAGAATGAATGATGAAGAAGGAAAAGTTGTAATTTCTACAGGCTCCTTCTCATCAAAACATTCTTCTAAGTCTGATGGAAAATCAAACTCTTCAATGTCCCTGCAGCAAAAGGTCTCTCCCTTTTGTATGGTGACCTTCAAATCTACATTTTTTCACCATGTGGAGCTTCATCTTCAAACATGAAGCTTGTCAGCTCAAACTCATCCAAAAAATCAGATTTTTGGAGAGATGAAGTGGGAGAGAAATCTATAACTTCTTGTGCAACCTGCTCATGATTCAATGCCTCTAAATTTTTTTGGTCACCTCCATAATGGATTCATCAATCAAATCAGGCCCTTCAAATGAAAGCAAAAAATCTTCAATAATGCTTCCTTCATCTAGTTCCAATTCTGATTTGATTTCTTCCAGTTGCTCCTCTTCAATGGGACTTGGAGCTGATTGTTCTTCCTCCTTGTTGACTAGTTTTGCAGCTTGGATTAGATAAAATTTCTTCAAATAAAGTTCCAACATGGACACTACACTCTGAGTAACTTGATGAATGATCTTCTTACTTCTCTGCTGCTATAAAATCAGCCTTGTCCACCACTTGTTCTTCAACATTTACCTCCTCCTTTTGGCTTAACCATCAAGGGGATCTTTGTAAACCCAAATTTGGTAGCCCAACTCTTTAAATTGTCTGTCATTTCTTTTCTGTTGGGATCCTCTTCTTGTTGTTTCCTTGACTGGTTTTCTGATTTTCATTTTCCCAACATGGATTTGGGAATGCAAGAGGAGGGGTGGGTTGTGACTCAATTGGTTTTGTAATTATTTGTGGTGGTGGGAGGTGGAACTTCTTGTTTCCTTGGAGTGGAAGGTATTTCTTTTAGCTCTTGTGGAGGGGATGACTATTTAGAAGGGAAAAGGATAGAAGAATTGAGATGAGGTGGAAGACTAGGGAATGGAGAAATGAAATCAACACTTGGGGCAGCATGGGCTGGATTTGGAATTTGGCATTCAAAATGAGATGGTGTTGCTTGAGGAATGGAAAGAGAAAAACTAGATGATGGTGTAGAACTTACCCATTGACAAGGTTGCTCAGCACCAAATTCATAGGCCTCTATCTCTACTATCCATTGTGCAAGTTGGGGCAGCATCTCCACCATGAAGTCCAGCTTTCTTGAGGGCTGTAGTTTCTTGGAAAAGGGCCAACCCATGGACAAGGTGCCCTCTGAACCAATTCTGAAAGCCTTCATTTGTTCTTGAGCCCTAGATTGCACCATGCCAATCTCAATTTTTTGGATCTTCTCCAATAGAAAAGCATCTTGCATTTGATTGTCTTCATTGTTGGCATACCCCTGCTCTTGGAAAGCTCCATAGCCAAACTGATTTTGGCACTACTACTCATAGGGGTAACCATGCTGATTTTAAATTTGTTCAAAATGTTGATTTGAAGGAGTTGTAAAACACATTGAAGGTGGAATGTATTGTTGTTTGTATATGTGAATTCCATGATGGAAATGAAGTCATGATTGCACAACTTCATGGAATGGAAAAGAGTGAAAGGGATGGAAATAAGAATGAATGAAAAAGTAATGGAAATGAATGAAAGAAGGTCTCAACTTAGAGATGGGTTACTGATCGGGATGGAGTCGCCAAATGTGTTTCCAATTGCCTCCAAAGGCTAAAATTTTTAAAAGGAACACATCAACCTGTAAAAAATGAATTGGAAGACCTATTAATCCCACCGGCATGCCAAAACTATTAGTGGTGCACGATGGTGTAAGATTTGTTGTTGTTTACATGAGACACTAAGAGAAGATGAAATATCTAACCCCAGTGTCCCACTAGGCATGCCAAAACTGTTAGTGCAAATCATAGCACCCCCAAATGAGTTATGGATCTACTTTTCTAAGGCAAAGTCATTTGGTGTGATTGCACAACATTGAGCTTTCCCAAAGTGTGGGACCTTTGCAAATGGGGAAAGCTCTCCAGAGAAGGTTGGTTCCTCTTCCTAAACTACCTGCCACAAGCTATTCCAGTGTAGGCAAAGCTAATCTAACCTAATCTAACTTCCAAGGAGATAAGGAGAGGAAGAAAACAAGGAACTATGATACACTGTAGAAGAAAGTGTTGATTATCTATCAAAAACTAATATGAAAAAAAGAGCCTACACTAAAATGGTGATACACCAGAGAAGGAAAATGTTGATCATCTATCAAAACTACCATGGAAACAAAGAGAGGTGAGCAATGGAAAGGATGGACAAGTGCATCACAAACCAAAGATGGATTTCACACAAAAAATGTTCCAAAACTCCATGAACATAGCTCCAAAACCTACAATGAACATCCAAACATGCACAAATACCTGCAATGAAGAGAGGCAAGAAGAAAACAACCAAAAAAGAGCAAGGATGGACAAATGCATCACAAAACACATTTTTTATTACTCCAGAAGTTTGCACAGAACATCATTTCATGGGTAAGAGGAAAAAATGCCATTACAGAGTAGGGGAGGAGGTTCAAACTCCATTTTTGACCCTAGGGAAGAAAATAAGGGAGAGGCAGAGAAGAAGGATGAACAACTTTTGAAAAATGATGCCTCTATTACATTATATAGCAAAATGCGAGAAGGGAAGGGAAAAATGTGGGATTTTCTCCAACCACTTTTCAAAATGCATTTTAATTCTTCATCTATTGATGGGCTCAATGAAAAATCTCATATTTCCATGCATCTACTTCATGCAGACCAAAGAAAATGACCCATACTTCATTAAATATGGTGGTTGGAACTGGTTTTTTGTCTTTTCCATGCCAAAACGTGTTTTGTAAAATTTCTCCCATCAAACTCCATCAAAATTCAAAATTTAGGGGTCCATCGTGTAGAGGATTTCAATAGATTTCCAATGACACCAAAATCATGAAAAACTGAGCTCTGGTTCGAAAGATATGGCCCTCTGAAGATTTAGGGAAAAACTGTAAAAACAGAGTCAAAATTGGGGTTGGCAGGGTCAAACTTTAAATTTTTCCCTTTTGGAAAAATTCCCCAAAAATATCCATGGCCCCTCAAGTCCACATGACACGTGGCACCTTCTAGATGATCCATGGCTTCAAAACAATCATTTTGCCCCTTTTTCAAAAAATTGGAAAATTTTCCAAAAATCCTCCACGGCCCCACCGCTCCGAGACACATGGCATCTTCTGATTTGCTACGGAGATGCGGTTCCATTTTTTCCTTTTGTGTTTTCACCACTTTGGAAAAATTTCCAAAATCCTCTTGACGCCCTAATCCCCACCGATGAATGGACATATGGCATCTTGATTGGTTTCCGGCCTCAACAATTTATTTTCCTCTGCGGGATTTTGGGCCAAATTTTTCCTTTGAGTTTTTTGCCCAAAAGGGCTAAGTGCCAACAATTTTCCCGCTGGCCCGCCAGTGCGCTCCCTTCCCCTCCGCAAGCCTGCGGGCTATCTTGTGACTTTGCACCTTTTAACCAAAAGGGCTAAGTGTCAAGTTTTCCTCCGCGCCTTCGCAAACCCACCAATTTTCCTTGGCAAAATTTCTTCCTTACCTCTGCGGGCCCGCCCAAGGAAAATTTCCCCTCCAAACTCCACCGAGCCATAACTCAAAAAATACAAGGAGTTAGGAGGACTTCTTTACCTTTCTAGAAAGGGGAAGAAAAATCCTATCTGATGAAGCCATTTATAGAATCTTTTGAGTTCTTGCAATGTGTGAAAATTGAATTTGAAGCACAAGGAAGGAAAGAATGAAGGCAAGTTAGCCAAAATAAGTAGGGGCTCATTTTGGATAACTTGATTATAAAATGAGACTTGCTAATCTGTAGTGGCACTTATTTAAGAAGTTTCATGGAAGGAAAGAAAATAAACCTCTCTCCCCAAAACTCTTCTCTTGGCATGAGATCACCCAAAACACTCACCTTTGGTGTGAGATCACCCAAAAAAATTGGACTTAGCATGAGATCACCCAAAAACTCTCTCGGCATGAGATCACCCAAAAACCTCACCCTTGATAGTAGGACACTCGGATCCAACAACATCTTTAAAGTAAACAGGGATAAATTTCTATTATTTACTCTCTCATATATCACATGCACTCTTTCCTTAGCTCTTTACTTACTTATACATACAATTTTCATATACGGGATTGACTACTCTTTTTCTCTTTTTTGCAAGTTCGTTGTTACAAGAAGTAGCTCACATCAACAATCACAAGCTTAAACATAACGCTATTATGCATACACTTCACCCTTAGGGTCTACCTCCCTTTCCTAGTTGTCACGCTTCACATTATGATCACTTCACACTACTTTTTCACTCGACACGCTATCAGCTACACTTATCTTTTGTGTACAAGGTACACATCTTCTATCTACTTTATGTTATCAATTATCCACTCAACAGTATAAAGTGGGGGAAAATGTAGACACAAAATCTATGCACTTGGGTAAATTTCTAGGTCCTAAAACATACTAATGTATACATGATTATTAAGTAAGAAAACTAGTGGTTAACAACTCATTTTGGCCTTTTCATTGCTTTATCTATTGCAGTTTACTAGATTTACACATCTTACAACTTTTTTGATACTTTACTAATTTATCTTTTGATGACCTCAAACATTAGTGCCCAGCTAGGATAGAAGCACCTATGAAATCCTATCCCTTTTGGGTGCTCTTGAACTTCTCTATATTCTTCCTACCCTTTTGGGTCCTTTTCACTTCTTTCTCACCTTTTAATACTTTGGGTTGGCATTTCAGTTGTCAATTACAAAATTCAAACATAGGAAACATGTATATACTTGGTTGTTACTCACAAATAAGGGGCCAAGCAATATAATCATTATCTATCACCACCTAAGATTTCACATAGACGCAAGAACACTACAAGGCATACATCTAGTGCATCATGTACAAGGGAAAGGGGCTACATTATTCTACATACACAACATAGGAGTGGAGTTCATTTTATTCCATCACACAAATTCTTGCATATTTTGTACAATATACATCTAGCCTTGTTATTATCATTAAACTTACACAAGGGAAGCCTAGGGAATCATTACACACACAAGCTTGAATAACACCATGTATTTTGAGATGTGGTGCAATACTCGGTTGTAAATTCACTCTTCAGTGAAATATGGGATTAATAAGTTCACTCTTTAGGTGAATATTGGGATCGATTTGACTCCACATTCTACGTCTTTTTAATTATATTTGATGTGGTTTATGCATATGTGTAGGTACACATTTATTTTTATAGATTACTGGTATGACTAAGGACATAACAAAGAAACACGAGAGACAAAGAGAGAACAACGGTGAAGCTCTTGTGAACCATAAAATACTAGACTCCAAGAATCTAAGCGGACACGTGTGCTTAGATCAATCACTTACACCAGGGAAATCCTTTCCTCCTTTGGGTGATTTTTCCCTTACATTCCTAGGGTTACAAAACCTCATCGAGCTCATTAGACACTATTTCTAGCATGTTCCAATAGATACTACGTCCCAACCACTTCCAGTTATATAAAAATAGCTAAGGCATCTCCCTTTACGATTTTCTTAGGGTTTTACATTGTTAAATGATTATCTTCTTATTCATATTGTACATAACTATCAAAAGACCATTTGCTACATCGTTTACTCTAAAATAAAGGTTTAATTAAAATTAGATTAAATCGGACACTAAAATTTGGCAATTCACCCTTCGATGCCGCTAGTTTTAAAACCGCACTCTTTTATCCTCAACTCGGTACATATCAATGTCTCTTTTCTAAAAAATTATCCATACACACTAATATGTCAACAAATATTAAGAGTTAAATGCATAAAATCCATGGACAAACTCCATTTTTTAGGATGTAACCTTCAATTTTCATCTTTCTCGTCCTTGTTTGGAAATATCCAATTTATTCGGCTTAGGGAATCTAGTTCTATCTAACTTTTATAGTTTCGAACAACATATCCTCCATTTAATATTTCAATTTCATATTATTTTTGGGTTATTTACTCCCTATGTGTTGGCCTTTATATGATAATTTACCTTTGAAGCCCTATGAAAGAAAGTTAAAATCACCTCATTTGCAAACTTTGCATAACCTAGCATTCTCATGAAATCCTATTGCAAAATATAGCACAAAAGGAACCCAAGGATCCCTAAATATTTCCAAAGCTCATACAAAATCACTAGCGTAGAAATCACTACAATTTTGAAGCATTATAGTATGTCAAGGATTTATCTTCCCTCATCTAAAAGCACTTAAACATCCCCACTTCAAGTATTATTGAAATCCAAACTCAATCCAAGAATTTTCAATGAAGTTTTGATTGCTAAATATAGTTGCATTCATTCATATATCACATAATAGGAGAAAAATAACATGTGGTTTTAGGACTCTTTAGAGTAGTGCCAATGTTATTGTTGCGAGGATTGCACTTTAACTCAACTAGTGTTTGTTTTATAGGGTATACCACCCATGGTGATCCATAAACTTAGAAAAAATTAAATCCATTAAAATAAATTTTAACTGAATGGTAAATTAATAAATTTTAGGACCCTAATTAATCCATTAAAAATTGATCCAAATCTGATTTACGACTGATCTAAAACTGAATTTCAATTCATTGTTTGATCAAATCCATCCATCATCAGATTCACACTTTACCAATTTATCCAAGATGTCGTTACTGATTTTTAATATGTAAATTCTGATTTAAAATTACTAATTAAAATGTAGAAATAAAATCAGAAATCAGAATGTAATCAGCATAAAAAATGACACCAAAAACTTGATAACGAGTTTGGCATGCAAGCCTAAGTCTCCATGTTTATACGAACCAATCTATTACTAAAATTGTAACTACAATAACCATTACAATCAACAAAATAGATCACAACCTATAATAGTGTACTATCCGACCTTTGAAAGACTCTTAAAAGACTCAATAAAAATATTTCACCTTCCTAAAGTACTTTTATGCGGTCACTCCCTGTTGAATTCCACAAATAGTGACATTAATAGTTAAAAGAGATGTCACTAGACTCCCAAAATGGAAAATACATTTCACAACTAGGAGCATAATCAAATTCTGAACAAGTTCCTTGTTTACACCAAGGTCTACTTTTAAGCCTAAGTGCTTCAAAAGTTAGGATAAATGAAAGTTGGTCTAATCTTCCTTGTACCACACACTTGCACCATCATGTCCTTATATAGCTGCAAGCTCACCACTTAACTCACCGAGCTCATGTGGTATAATGGTAACATTGTTTTTTTCTAGGCAACACGTTGTGGGTTTGGCCCCATTAAACATCATAGTCGCTTGTTATATAATGTGTAGGTTAAAGTCCCATGTTCCAGGGATTTAAATCTTTTAAGCCTCTAAATAGGCTTTCACCACCCCCACTTGCCATGTGGACTTCCCTTTTATTTTCCCACATAAATGGGTTACAAATTGCATTGGCCTTTATAAAGGCTTGACCACCTTAGCCCCAAATGTGGCATGGCCACACATTATTGGTTTTTCCATGTAGTGTCCTACCTCATAATAGTCTACCCACATTTAGAATGGTTGAGATATTGTGAACTCATCGATTACAAAGTGGAGGGTTCCGTGTGGGTCACACCATATCAATTCACTAGTGGGGTATATAAAACATGGGTGGTAGTATGATAATATCCCACATAGCATGTGAATTAAACCAAACCATAATACTAGCTCGTTGAGCCAATTGATTGACTCACCCGATCCACATGTGAAATCGCCCAACATTACAATGAACTCATATAATTGAGCTTGGTCTAGTGCGAATTTGAGTTGACCAATACAACTCGAGTCTCTAAGAAATATTACAATGCAATGAAAAATACACATAACCTACAAGATATAACTCGCTGAGGTAAAATTGAGTTGGCTCAGTATAAAAGTGGTGGCGAGGCCATGTGGTGGCCTGAGGACCCACCATGTGGTGAAAAATTGAACACAGTGGCAAAGCCACCCCTCCGTGAAAAAGAGTTCCGAACTTCGATGAGGGTCCCTAGCTAACAAATAGCGGGGACCGCCATTTTTGATCTCGACCATCAAAGACCTTCATTCTACAAAAACTTCACATTTTTCCCATGCTCATTTTTTCCACATCGCATGTCCACACCGGTCGATTGACTGTATTGTACCCATGTTCAACTGCGACCTTCTGCAGACAATATCTTTCTCCAACGGAGTATGTTTTGCAAGCACAAATAAGTGATGAAAATATCTCGAACGATCTTCCATACTTTAACAATTTAGGGAGATTCTAGAAAACTTTGTCCCTAGAATGATCCCCATATCACATGGGTAGGGTTTAAGACACTGTATGTAAATATTGAAAGGCCTTCACAACATGAGCAATAACTAGGACAACAACAAAAATCCAACTAGGAAAAAACCTCGGGAAGGTGCAGAGTGAGATTTAGAGCAAGTCTAAAGCCATACAAAGTAGGTGCAAAATTATACAAATGGTCCTATAAAATATGTGCATCCCGCACCATATTATTTTCTAGCTAAATTTCTAGGAAGGAAGCTTTCAAATTTAGATCTCCCATTTCCATCAATCTATACACCCACAACTTCCCATATCCATATGCAATCAATTAAGTGCACCCATCCCCTTGAAAATAACCTCTTGTAGCTCCCCTTTACATCATATTAGTGTATTTAACTCACTAATCTAGATAATTCTAATAAGGGAGAAAAAATTGGTGAATCCAACTTATGATTTGATATTTTCATCAACCTTAATTACCCTTGGGTTCCTCTTTTATATCTTTCTATATGATTCTTATTCTATGCCTACTTATTCTATTTATGGTTGCAATGATGTCTTCCTCTCATGATCAAACCATGTCATTCCTTGAATATCTAAAGTTACACCCCATATGTAAGGATTTTATCCTTGAATGTTTTCATAATACTTGGATTCATCCCAATACACTCGTTGAGCATGTTCACTTTGTTCTTAAAAAGGATATATATTTCAATTTTGATGATCACTATATGGAAACTCCTCCTCAACTATTTGTTAACAATGTACTTCCTCTATATGCTCAAGTCTTTATACACAAGATAGTGGTCAAACATGTTCTTATTTACAAAACATTGGGCCTTAATTTTTGTAGTATTTATTTTATCTGTGGTCTAGGTGTCTCTATTAAGGATCTTTCTCCTTCTCATCTTATCATCCACAGATCTAATAATGTCCATAAAAATTCTTTGGTTCTATCATTATTCACGTCACTATTGTCCCTAAGACCTTTTATATTATCTTTTATGTTGTCATTGATTATCTTGACTATAACATTCTCCTCGGGAACCCTTGATTGCATGTTACACACATCACCTTATGATGCATAACACATATCACTCACAATCAAACCCACAAGATTAGATTCAACAAAATATCTCAATACTATCCTAACTTCACAAATATGTCTTATTTTCTCAAGCTTAGAAATACTTCAAACTGGAAAATTTAAGACTTTTAGGCTCACTTGACTTGTGTTATGTTGGCTTCATGATATTAGACCTTACACCATCCCAAATTATAAATAAAATTGATTCAATACCAAAGAAATTTGTAAAAACACTCACTTTCCTAAAACTAGCCTTCTTAGTTTCTTAAGCAAATTGCCTATGGTGAGTTAGTGTTGGGAGATTTTCACAAATAACTAGGAAAAAATATAAAAAAATTTGGGCACCCATTTGACCTCTTAAGGTGTGTGGTAAATTTGGGTTTCCAACTCAGAGTTTAAGTTCACTTTCTAGCCACCTCCTCTCTTCACTCCATCTTGTTCCTTGTAGCCCTACCAGACTAGTTTTTCAAGCATAAAATGAGTTACAAAGGGTTATAAAACAAAATGAAAGAATTTTCTAATGTCCATTATCATCTTTCTCTTGTATATGAAGTTTCGGGGCTTGAGACTTACCACAACCCTCTTTTCTTTGTCTTGGCCGCTTGGAATTAGGTCTCTTCACACACTCTCTGGTCTGTGTCCAGGACCTACTAGAATGAATTTTGGTGTATGTAAAAAAAAATTAACCCTCTAACCTTAAAAATAACCTTCTTTTCACTCCTTAGTTTTTATGTATAAGTTTCCAAGTTATGGTTCACTTTGAGTAAGGGCTTAAACCTTAAATTTTATACCAAACCCTTCTTTTCTATTCCTACAGTCTAACACCTAATCTATCAAGAAAAGTGGAAAATTGAATATTGTTCAAGGTTCCAATCCTAAAAATATATGACAATAAGATATTTAGATAATTTTCAAAAAGTTTCAAAGGATATTTCAACATTTAAATCCTCCAAATGGTCAATTATTAGTAACCCTAGGTAGGGTTTTCTACAAACTTCGGTAGGAGTGCGTTTACGACCAAATGACTAAAATTTAACTTCAAAACTTTAGATCTTATCCATATTCTTGTCTTTCCTTCCTTCATGTGTGTAATTTAGCAGTGAGGATCATAGTGTCTTCAAATTTTTAAAATGATCATAAAAATCTCTACTTTTCCCCTTAGTAATTGGGGTTTCCAAGCTTATAGCGATTATCAAAACAAAGAACCCTTAACCTTGTCTTATAAGATCTCTATTGGAATGAAATGGCATCTTTTGAAGTTCAATATTCCTCTCTTGGCTATATAATTCAATCTTCTAGACAAATATCTCTCACCATTGTTGAAAAAATTGACTTGAATGAATTCCAAATTGGTTGTTACAAATTTGTAGAGTTTACTCAAGCTTATTGTTTAAGGTAGTTTTCAATTTAGTGTTATCAAATACAAAAATTAATTAAAACTCAAATGAGCAGGATTTACTAATACCTATGCTACTTGATTGCAATGTCGGGATGATGAAATGTGGACAATGTGGAAATACTCCTTTCACTAGATGGACAATCTCTAATGCAATAGGCCTTTGCTACAATATTTTTGGATCCCTAAAATAGGAGCTCTAATCTTCTATTTATAATTATTGGTGATTGGTTAGGATGAAGTCGGTGATCCAAGTTTTCATGGAAAAAATCTTAGAAGTTGTTTTAACCACTTCCAATTTGGGTTTTCATGGGTTGGGATGGGATTTGAATAGGTTAGGACGTTAGGGAGTTGGATAAAATGGGTAAAAATGAGTTTAGATGGGTGGTAGATGGTTAGGGAGGTTGAAGGGAGGTTAGAGTAGGTTTACGAGGGGATATGATTGTACGAGGATGAGGTTGTTGACTTAGGTTATGATTAGAATAACATGTTTTAATGATTTAATTGTGTGTAAGAGGTGTAGGTGGGTTACCTAAGGTGATGAAAACCTAGTGTCTACATTTTACCCTTTTTGTCAAGTGGTTTGTGATGGACAAAATGTTGGACAAAAATGAGTGAGATAGTTTTCTTTGTGTTTGAATGGGTGCTAACCCCTCAAAATGGGGGTGATTGCGATGAAGTATAATAATCACCACTTTAAAATGTTGGATGATATAGGTTTGTATGATATTTGTGTTTCGATTTAACCTTCCCCAAGACTAAGCATGAAAAAATGCTATATAAATGGACTTATGCTACCATGGAGCCAAATGATAGGAGAACCAAGGGGTTCGTAACCTATAGACATATGAGTCATAGAAATAATTCGGGGAAATGATCCTAGTTGCATATGCTATCCACGCAGTTTGATAAATGTTGTTTCAATAACGGTGGGATTCTAAAGCCAAGAATTCAAGGGATAAGGGAACCAAGGGGTTTTGTCCTATAACCATATGACTTACCGGTGATAGGATTACAAGATCCAAAATGGATTTTTTCTAAGGGCTAGATTATTTATAGATTGATGGATAAATTGTGACAAAATGATAATTGGATAAGGCTTATGCATCTGTTTAAGGATGAGCTTGATAAAAGGGAGTAAGTTGTCGGTGATTATTTGGATCATTATCCATCGGGAAAAATTTTCAATGATCATAGGGATCATTGAAGATTGGGAGATTCAATATATAAGGCACACATGAGGTTCATTTGAACCATTATGCTTTTGTGATAATGATATTCCTAGAATATTTGGTGTGATTTTGAGTTTGATTTGAGCGAGATGGAGCGGCTGGAGCTAGACAGAGACATTTGGGTTAGATTTTCATTACCGATGTATCCATAGGGATACAAGCTTTATTAGCATTGTTTAGTGGGGCCTGTAAAGTTTGAATTATAATGGTTGTAATTGAAGAGTCATATGGACTAAAGTTCCCTAAGATTGTAGATGCATTGGTTAAGGCTAACCGACATCGATATAAGCATAAAGCTAGGGTTTAGAAGGTAGAATTCAATTGAGAATTAGAGAAGTTTCCTTTTGAGAGAAAAAGAGAAATTTGTAGAGAAAAAAGTACAGGACATCTAAGAAGGTGTGGAAGATTGAAAATCTTCATTGTATTTCCTTTGTGATAATAAATTGGTTGTTTCTTGGTGGGAAGTAGCCCAAATCTTCATAGGTGAACCACGTTAAATCTTGTGTATTGTTGAACCATCTTTGTTTATTTCCATATTGATTTTTTATGCTTAGATCTTATTAATATATTTGTACAATCGGTGTGCTAACCCCAAAACTGGTATCGAGCATCATGTTTATTTGAGGTTGTGTGTGTTGATAGATTTACTCACAGAGGGATTTATGATTGAGTGGGAGAAAAACAATGGGAGAAGAAGGAAAATTTAGAGTAGATAAATTTGATGGCCATGACTATCTATTATGGAAGATGCGGTGGAGGATTATCTATATCAGAAATATTTATACTTATCATTGGATGAGAAGGCAAGACTGCAAAGATGACTGATGAAGAATGGAAAATTCTTGATAGAAAGGCTCTGAGATCTATAAGATTGAGCTTGGAAACATCTATGGCTTTGAATATTACCGAAGCAGGATCTACGATAGAGTTGATGAAATCTTTAGCAAATCTATATGAAAAACCTAGTGCTTCAAATAAAGTTTATTTGATGAAAAAATTGTTTAATTTAAAGATGCAAGAAGGTGGATCTGCATCAAGTCATTTGAATGATTTCTGGTCTATTGTAAATCAATTAAAATTAGTTAGTATTCCATTTGAGGATGAAGTGAAATCAATTTTATTATTATGCTCTTTTCCAGATAGTTGGGATAACTTGGTAATGGTTGTTAGTAATACAACATTTGCTACTAATGTTTTAAAGTTTGATGATGTGGTTAGTATAATCTTGAATGAAGAAATACGTAGGAAAAGTACAAGAATCATCATCTGGGAATGCTTTGAATGTAGAAAGTAGGGAAGGAAGAAGGAGATCCAAGAGAAAGAATAATGGGAAATCAAAATTCTAAGAATGGTAGATCTAAATCCAGAGGTAGAGGTATAATCTGTTGGAATTGTGGAAAGAAAGGTCATGCAAAGAAGGATTGTTGGTTCAAGGAAAACAAAGAGAATGTACCAGAGAAAGGTAAAGAGGAAAATGTTGCTGCAAAAAGAGGTAATGCAAGATGCCCTAATTCTCTCCTTGGATAATAAAATTGAGTCATGGGTTTTAGATTTAGGAGCTTCTTTCCATGTAACCCCTAATAAGGGTTATTTCAGAAATTATGTCCAGGGTAATTTTGGGCATGTTTATTTAGGAGATGATGAACCATGCAATATTACTAGTAGAGGTGAAGTTCATCTTAAATTGCAAAATGGAAATACATGGATATTGAAATATGTGAGGCATGTTCCAAGCCTTAAAATAAATCTAATTTCTGTAGGACAATTGTGTGAAACTGGTTGCATGGTTACACTCATAGCTAAATCTTGGAAAGTTACCAAGGGATATCTTGTTGTAGCAAGAGGACAAGAAGGTAGGATCATTGTATTTGTCTACTTGTATTACTTGATTCCTTTTCTATTCTATCTACTTCAGATTCAGATACAAACATGTGGCACAATCGGCTAGGCCATATGAGTGAAAAGGGAATGCAGATCTTAAAGGCAAAGGGTAAGTTATCAGATCTGAAATGCGTGTAGATCTTGATTTCTGTGAGCATTGTATTTTTGGAAAGCAGAAGAGAGTGAGATTTCTCAAAGTTGGGGCAAAAAAGAAGAATCATAAATTGGAGCTTGTACACTCATATGTGTGGGGACCAGCCCAAGTAGCTTCTCATGGAGGATCCCAATACTATGTTACTTTCATTGATGATGCCACAAGAAAGGTATGGGTTTATTGTATTAATCATAAATATGATGTTTTTGAAACTTTTAAAAGATGGAAATCCCTTGTTGAAAATGAATCAAATTCAAAGTTAAAGTGCCTTAGATCTGACAATGGTGGTGAGTACTACAACAAGGCTTTCAATGATTATTGTTCAGTAAATGGAATACACAAAGAAAGGATAATGGTTCTAGAACACCACAAAGAATGGTGTTGCAGAGAGAATGAACAAAACAATCATGGAACATGCTAGAAGCATGAGGATACATGTTGGATTTCCCTTACATTTTGGGAAGAAGTAGTAGACACACTAGTTTATTTGATTAACTATGGACCTTCAAGTGCACTGAATGGTGGAATACCAAAAGAAGCTTGGACCAAAAGAGGTAGATATTTATTTTCTTAGAGTATTTGGCTCAGAAGTATTTTGTGCATATTGATAAGGAAAATAGAAAGAAATTGGATGCTAAATCCAAAATATGTACTTTCATTGGTTATGGCTTCTGGTGATTTTGGATTCGATTTTGGGATTTAGAAGGTTATAAGATAATTAGGAGTCGTGACATTGATTGAATGAAAAGAGAATGTACAAGGATCAAGTTTTGGTACCCAAAGGTGAACCGGTGGAGAATTTTGTGGATGAAAATGAACTCTCAAATTTAAAATTAACACCTACAAGTTTACACATAGAATCGGTATCATTTACCCCTAACCGGCATTGGTCCCTCTATGCAGTGTCGGCGTCGATTCTGAAGAGAGAAAAAAGCGACGTCGAGTTAGAAAAACCGGTGTCGGTAGAAGGTGACCAGCCTTGGTCAGTCATTCATCAGTCAGTAGATACAAATCTATAGGATGAGTAGATTGAGCCTTTGGCACCCCAAATCTCAGTGAGAAGGTCACAAAGGGTAAGTAGACCTCCAGAAATATTTTCACCTTCCTTGTCTTATTTATTATTGACTGATAGTGGTGAACTAGAAATATTTGAAGAAGTAATGTAGGATAAATCCCACAAGTAGTGGGAGCATGGCATGAATGAGGAGATGGACTCCTTAGAGAAAAACCAGACATGGAATTTGGTTAAGTTGTTAGTAGGTAAAAGAGCATTGCAGAACAAGTGGGTTTATAAGATCAAGGAAGAAGAGGGTGGACATAAGAGATACAAGGCAAGGCTTGTAGTAAAGGGATTTACACAAAAAAAAGTATTGAATTTGGTGAAATATTTTCTCCTATTGTTAAGATGAATTTTATTTGTATTGTATTGAGTTTAGTTGTAGTAGAGGATTTTCATTTAGAGAAACTTGATGTCAAGACGACATTTCTTCATGGTGATTTAGAGGAAGATATTTATATGAATCAACCACTTGGGTATGAAGTCAAGGGTAAGGAGAAACTTGTGTGTAGATTGAAAAAGAGCCTATATGGGCTCAAGCAAGCTCCAAGGCAATGGTATATGAGGTTTGATAGTTTCATGCATGAGCATGGTTATTTGAGATGTGAATTTGACCATTGTGTTTATTTCAAGATGCTTAGAAATGGGAGCTATATTATTTTGTTATTGTATGTGGATGATATGCTTATTATAGGATCTAGTATGCAAGACATTGGTGAGCTTAAATAAAAGATAGCTCACACATTTGCAATGAAGGATTTGGGAGCTTGAAGAGAATCCTTGGCATGCAAATTCACAGAGACAGGAAAAATAGGAAGTTGTATTTGTCTCAGAGCATTATATCAATAAGGTGTTGGAAAGGTTTAATTTGCAAAATTCAAAACCTATAAGTACACCTATGGTTGGACACTTCAAATTGAGAAAAGATCAGTGTCCTACATCACATGAGGAGGTTGAGTACATGGCACGAGTTTTGTATGCTTCAACAGTTGGGAGCTTGATGTATGTTATGGTTTGTACCAGACCAGACATTGCACATGCAGTGGGAGTTGTGAGTAGATTTATGGCTAATCTAGGTAAAGAGCATTGAAAGTAGTCCAATGGATTCTCAGGTATTTGAGAGGGACATCCGGCATGCAGTTATGCTATGGAGGGTCAAATACTTCTTTACGTGGCTATGTGGATTCAAACATGGCTGGTGATTTGGATGCAGGAGGAGCACCATTGGATATGTTTTCATAGTAGGTGGCACGACAGTTAGTTGGATTTCTAGATTGCAGAAGGTTGTGGCCCTATCTACTATAGAGGTTGAGTATGTTGTAGCTACGAAGCTAGCAAGGAGATGATATGGATGAGAAGGTTCATGGAAGAGTTGGGAAAAGAGCAAGAGGATTACAGATTATACAGTGATAGTCAAAGTGTAATTCATCTGGCAAAAGAACTTAGTGTTTCATTCTAGAACAAAACACATTCAGTTGAGATATCACTTCATATGGCAGGTATTAGAGGATGGGCAGCTGAAGTTGGAGAAAATTCATACAAAGGAGAACCATGTAGGATATGCTAATGAAGTCGTTGGCAAAGGAGAAGTTGGAGCTACACTCCACTTTTGTTGGTCTTCAGTTTGAGACTTGAAGAGGGAGAAACAGGCCAAAGGAAAGGATTAGAGGATGGAGTTGCTGAAAGTATAGTGCAATAATTTATCTCTAAGTGGGAGATTGTTGAGTTGTGGAGCTTAATCACTTCACTAGCATGCTTTTGTAGACTTGCTGGAATACACAGTAACCGGCGTCGGTTGACGAACCACCATCGGTCACCCATGGACCAGTATCGGTCAGGAAAGGAGGAACCGACATCGGTTAGGGATAACTTGACATCGATTAAGGCTAACCGGCATCGATTTCATGTGCATGACTATTATAATTAAGTTATGGGAATTAGATCTATCTTTAGTTGTAAAGTGAATCTAATGGTTGTAATTGCATAGCTAAAGTGCCCTAAGATTGTAGATGCATATATAAGCATAAAGCTAGGGTTTAGAAGGGAGAATTCAATTGAGAATAGAGAAGTTTCCTTTGAGAGAAAAAGAGAATTTTTAGAGAGAAAGTACATGACATCAGAAGGTGTGGAAGATTGTAAATCTACATTGTATTTCCTCTGTGATAATAAATTGGTTTTTCTTTGACATAGCCCAAAAAGTTAAATCTTGTGTATTTTTTCTTCTCTTTTTTTCCGTATTGATTTTTATACTTACATTTGATGAATATATTTGTACAACCGGTGTGCTAACCCCACCACTTTTGGGTTTCCGATAGGTGAGATGACTTTTACTTTAGAAGATGTGCACCCAGATTTTATACTTGTCATTGTGAGAATATTTACACTATTGATGAGGTAGGTCATGATGTTGCAATGCGGAAGGGTCGCGCTCTAGTGATGATGATGATGTTGGGTATTAGTTTTGATATGCCTTACTAGATTGATGTTGGGTATTAGGCCTTACTAGATAATTACCATGGATGTTGATGGTGTAGCACATGATATGTTAGAGTTCATGATAATGTTTTCTTGGGAACCTACTTTGTTGACACAAGTTTACAAGGAGTTTTGGTACTAGAGGACCAAATGCATATTTGGTGTAGATGTATCATTTTTGTTGGAGTGTTGGGATTAAGAGCATATTGCAATGGATCGGATGAGAGGATTTCTTTGAATGAGATGGGTATATTTAGAGTATCTAGTAGGTTTTATGAGATGGATATATTGGGTGATATGGCTGTGAAAGGTGAAGATTATCAAAGGTATCTTCTAGCTAGTTTACAAGTGAGTGGTGTGATTTGGAGGCCATATAAATGTTTTCCAACATGGCTCGACACACTAAGGGAGTTAGTGGTGATGCATCGGGATATGAAGGTGTGGGTTTGAAGGGATGGTGAGTGGGAGTTGGTTTGATTCCATTGTGTCGGATGGTAGTTTGGTTTACTACGGTATATACCAAAGGAAAAAATGTCTTATCAAAGAGATGATGTTGAGATAGATGTGAAACTATCAGTTGTTCATGAGGAAGTGGATATAGTAGATGAGGAAGCGATTGGATATTCATAGATTCCTAGGGTTTGGAGATGGTTTGCGATGATGTAGTGGTGAAAGTGGCCTATGTTGTATGATGGCAAGGAAAAATATGTGATTTTCTCGAGACAAGTGTGAGCTTGTGTGGAGGATGCATCTTAGGAGGTGGTGTTGGTGGTGATAGGATGGATATGGGGAGGATAGGAAATAGAGTTAAAGGCTATTATGGCTCATTTATAGGATGAGAATGCCTCATTGATAGTTGACATAGATGGATTGGGTCAATAGCTTGTCACTATACATGTAGAGATTCCTCTAGCCATAGCTGACCATGATTGGTATAAAAAGTAGTGAGAGGTCTCGTGAAAGTCCATCGGAATCACTTGGTACTTCTATTTCTAGAGCTGAGCTATAGGCGGCGAGATCTTAGGATAATGGTCAGATGGGTCTAATTGATAGTTTGATTTTGGATAACCACCAATCATTATGCGAGGAGCTTAGCTATTATGAGGCTATATTAAGGTAGAGGTTACCCAATGATCCTCGCTACATGGTGTATCGGGCGTGGAGTTAGGTGATACAAACAGGCAGCAATATGAGTGTTGTTCGGTGTTGAGAGATCCGAGATAGAGGACCTAATAGAGGTCTTAGTGATGATCAAGGGAGTAGTGGCCGAGGAGCATCCAACCGACGTATGTTCAATTTACTTAGTAGATATGATGTTTTTGATGTATGCAACTCTCTTGAAGCCTATATTGATGTATATTTTTGGTATACGGAGTTTTTTGAGACTCGTGATGATGTATATTGATATATCCATATGTATATGATTATGATTTTGAATCATGTGTTGTTGATTTATTTTTATGTTTGATGTTTATGATGTGATGTTAAGATAGTTTTAATGTGATGTTTAGATGTGATGTTGACATGATTCTTAGATGTATAGATGTTGATTTTGATTATGACTTATCGATTTTGAGATAATCATATATATGTTGTTTTTTTAGATGTGATGAGTATGGATGTTAATTTGATATATGATATGTTAATTTTGATGTTGATATGATGTGACTTCCAATGGTGTTGATATATGTATTCCAAAATGTACTTTAATCATGGTTGGGAATAAAATGTGAATTGTTTTCTTTTAGATTGGATTTGATGCATATATAACATGATGGTAAAAGTATATATGATGATAATGCACTTGAGGCATTGTAACAAATGTTAACATATAACTAACAATAATTAGTCACATGTAGGACCTTGGATACATATGGAAGTGAGCTTGTATACCTTCCTAAAACATGGGAAAGGTTGATATATGTAGTTTGTTTGAGAGAGTAGGTTCTTTTTTGATGGATTTATAGGCTCATTCCCTAGCTATATTTTATTGATGGAAAATTATCAATGCGGGAAGTTTGTTTTAATGGGAAAATTGATCGATGCGGGAATATTTCCTATGATGATTTAGACTTTTTGAAGGTTGATCGATGCGGGAATCATTTTTATAATGATATGGGTAGCCATCCTTTGAGGGATTGGTATACAATTTTGATTTTATGATTTTTGATTTTGAATTTCCACCCTTTGAGGGATTAGTATATGTTTGATAGATAGTTGTACTTTGAGGGATTAACCTATATTTGACAATATGATTTAATAGTTTTCCTTGAGGATCAATCTATATTTCGATAATATGATTTAATAGTTTTCCTTTGAGGGATCAATTTATATTTTGATAATATGCATCCGTAGATATTCTTTTTATGCTTTGAGGAAATCCTAGTAGACCATTTAGAGGAGTGGGAAAACATGTGTACAAACCACATAGATGTACCCCTTAGCATATTTTCAGTTAGTAGATAGATGATAGTAATAATCGTAGGGTTCCTATTGATGAGGAACTTATCCATGTGAAATATGCGATGAACAGAGCCATGGTGCTCATCTTTAAGGTCTTAATTATAAGGTAGTGATAGTAGACCACATGCTTCCAAATCATTACAGTGGTAAAATGATAGGTTTGTGATGAAATGAGATATTTTATGTGACTAATGTCATAACATAGATATGTTACTAGTAGAAAGGTTGCGAAGTGCAAGGCATTCAAAGGTTCCTTTTCGGGTGTACCATTAAGGAGAGGCTAAAAATAGGCACTTGACCCATACTTATGAGTGATAACATATGGATTGATCTCGTTATGGGAAAGATTTCTATGTTTACTTCTTTCTAGAGTAGTGACATTTTTATCCATTAGGAAAAGATCACCGATATTTAAGTCACGTTCTTTGACATGTTTGTTATATCTTTGGGTTGATGTGTTCTTGGTATACATGGTGATGTTCAAGATCTATTAAGTGATGTTCATCTTAAGTTGTGCTAGATATTCTTGACGATAATCCTCATTAGAGAAAAATTCTTTGAGGGATACGAATAGAGAGGTAATTTGAAATTCAAGGGATAGGATTTCCTCGGAGCCATAAACTAAAGGAAAGTGTGTATCACCTTTAGGAATATGGGTGTTTGTTCAATAGGCCTAAAGAGAAAATAGGATTAGGATATGCCAATTCTTGCTTACTTAGTTGATGGATTTTATGAGGACAACACAAAGTTCAAATCCAAGCCATCCACAGAGAGTTGTTTCCATCTCTTTTGATTTCCATCAATTTCCATGTAATCTATGACCTTAGTACCATATTTCTGTTCTAGACTCTCCTTAGCTACACCAAATCTATCATTGAGGCTAAAATTAGACCAATTATCACTCCAAAACTGATGTCTCTACCATTTCCCACTTTCCATCTACAACCTTGCTTGATAAAATTCCTGGTAAGAATCAAGTTGTTCCAGAAAATGGAGCCATGGGGAAGCGAGTTCAAAATGTAGGAAGGAGGAAGCTGTTTGTTGCTCTAGATATTTAGCCTTAATGAGATCTATCCAAGGTTGTTCCTCCGAAAGCAATCTCCAACCCATTTTTGTAATTAAGGCCATATTCATTTTTCTAATGTCTTTTATGCCCAAGCCCCCAATCCTTTTAGGAGTGCACACTTGATCCCAGGAAACCAGGTGATATTTAAATTTTTCCTCCATTCCCTGCCATAAAAAGTGTTTCTGAATCCTTTCAATTTTTTCTCTAAAAGCAAAGGGAATGTTGTACAAAGACATAATGTAGATAGGCAAATTTTGAAGAGTTCTTTTGATAAACAAACATTTCCTAGCACTGGAAAGAATGGCTCCTTTCCATCCTGCCAATTTATTTTGGAATATTTCTAGTAAGTCATTCCAAACTTTGTTTGAAACTTTTTAGTACCCAGGGGAAGCCCCAAATAAGTAGTGGGAAGCACATTGATTTTGCAACCCAATACTTTAGCAATTTTATTATGCCTTTCCAAAGGAGTATTGAAAAATAAAATGGAGCTTTTGTCAAAGTTGATCTCTTGTCCAAGCAACCTCATAAATTTCAAAATGGACTTGATCGCCTTAGCTTCCAAAATAGATGCCACTAAGAGCAGGATAGTGTCATCTGCAAATTGCTGATGAGAAGTTGTTTGATTCATAGATGTAGGTTTAGTGCCTTTTAGAAGACCATCTTTAACAGCTTTGGTAATTATTCTACTGAGGCTATCAGCCAATAAAATAAAGAGAAGAGGGGATATAGGATCCCCCTGCCTTAGTCCCCTCTTTATTTGGTGAAGTATCCCATAGGTTTATATTAATTATGAACTATAGGGTAAACCTTATAAATTATAAACTATAGTATTTTATATTTTCAAAATAGAATGAAGACAACCCTTATTAAAAGGGTTCCAAAGGACATAGGCTAGATTATTTTGAAAAACAATAAATTTATAATATTAATTGAATTTTTACTAGAAGGGGGCATGAATTTTCTAATTCCAAAGGTGAATAAAAATAACATGGAATTTTACATAGTGAAAAAGTATTTTTACCCAGCCAATGGAAAAAATCAAGAACCCTATTCACATGGATCTTGTGTCCTCTCTTTTAACCTTCATATAAATCTTGAATTCACCCTCGAAACATTTCAACCTACACATTTGAAACTATAGAAATATAGGAAAATATTTCATATAAATTTTTAACCCTTACCTCTTTTTTGTAGGTCCTAGTAATTCTTCCACTTTGAGATTTCAAGTGTGGGGTCAATGTGTTTTCGAATACCTTTCCACCTGTGCAAAAAATTGGTAACAACTATGTCCCAGAGGTAAGGGAGATATAATTTTTTTAAAAATGAATTAATCACCCCAACCAACACACCCAATAGGTTAATTAAATTAGGATTAAAGTACACACGCTCTTGTACCATGTCGATATGAGGGTTTAAACACATTAACCATTAAATAAGATTTAACATTTTATTTATTAAAGGTAAAAAAATTGGAGGGACCTTACCCAAAAGTACAACCAAAGGCTCAGAAGCTAAGATGATCAATACAGAGTAATGTGGTTTTTTTATAGGTGGGGGCCACACCCCAGCCAAAAAGCAAAAACATAAACATAACAACATTAAGATTCAATATTAATTAAATTAATATAAAATATCATAACAACGTTATAACATGAAATAAATAAAATAACACAAACACAAATATTTAACATGGAAAAACCCTAAAGGGGTAAAAAACCACGAAAAGAGATAATTCCATTATTTGAGAAACAATTATAGTGTAGATCTCCTTCCTTGCTTCTCTCCACCAATCTACATGAGGTGACTAAAAAAATATGACCTATATTCATATTTATTTGACCCCACAGGTCATGAACCATATTAAGTGATGGGGTATGATTAAATCATACCCCGATTTAATATAAATTAGTTATTAAATAACCAATTAAATATAACCTAAATTTTATATTAAATAATTAATAATATATGCTATTCTAAATTATTTAATTATAAACTAAAGTTTATAGAACTTAATATTACATTCTAACACAAAGAGGCATAGCCCATTCAAAAAATTCCCAGGAGAAATGAAGTAAGTTTTATGTTAACCATCGGTATCAATGAGAATTTGATTATAACCAGAGAATCCATCCATAAGGGAAATCATTTCATGGCCAGCGGTGAGTTCGATGAGTTGGTCGATATTATGAAGAGGAAATTCATCTTTGGGACAAGTGAGATTGAGGTCTCGAAAGTTTATGGAGATGCGTAAATTTGTATAGGCTTTAGTTATGGGTACAATATTAGAAACCCGGTGTGGATAGTGAATGGGTAAGATGAAGTTAGTAGAGAAAATACATTGTAACTCCTCTTTGGTAAGGAGGGTTACACAAGGTGTATCCTATCTAGCTTGTGTTTGACAAAATTTTCATTAGGATAGGTGACGATATTTTGGATGAAAATGTTAGAGTTAATACCTAGCATGTCACTATATGAACATTTGAATGCTTGGCCATGTTTAGAGAGGAAGACGGTGAAGACGTTCAATTATTTTGAATCTAATGGTTGGCCAACTTTAACTATGTGAGGATCATGTGGAGTCCCTATGTTAACATCGATAGTGGAGTCGTTAAGAAGTTTGGATGTGTCATGTGGCAAATTCTTCTCAAGATAATGGTCCTCCACCCCTATAAATGAGAGGATAGACTAATCGCCATGGAATTAAAGGATGTCAATGGTAGGGGATTATTCCTCTACCATTTTAGGTAATACGAGAAGAAGGGTCGTAGTACCATTTTTAGTCTAATAAGTAAGATGACCTAAGGTAATAATATTGAATAAAACAAGTCATATGGGATGGAAACATTATCATCCATGTCAACATGGTTGTCATGTGAATATAGATAATATGGTTCATATTCTATTACGAGATCTAGATGTAGTGTTTACGGAGGTTTTCGAGAAAGTTTGAAACCTAATACATATTTCTCGTGAGGTTTGTGGGTATGATCAAGCACTATGTCATAACTACCTGTTTGTAGCATCCCGGGCCAAATCCTTTCTAGGAACAATGATGGAGATACATCTATGTGAAGGATTGGTTATATAATAAGGAAAAGTATGATATAAATGGCTTACTTTGATGCGGTTTGTTATGATGTGGGGAAGGATGATCGACCCCTCCATAGATGATATGTTTTTAAGTTCGGGTGGTCCGAAGGAGATAACATATATGACATTGGGTTTATATATTGGTTGTTTTTCAGGCCTTTCGTACGTTTTAGGCATAGGAAGATAATTAAGGGTAAGGAGGCGATACTCCCCGGTGAAATGATTTACATGAAATATTTGAAGGAGGTGTCATATGGTAAGTTTGATATGGTAATGGATGAACTAGTAGAGGCCTCCTTATAAATCCTATTTTTTCCTTGGAATTAGTACATCATTAGGTCAAAACATCATGTGACATGCTTTTAAAGGGTTTGTGTTGGTTGGAATGGTGAACGTATTACCTTTATGTTCATATTTTATAAATCAATGGGGGTGTATGGGATACATCTCATAGCACATATCTAGGGTCAGCCTAATAACATGTTGTATTCAAAATCTCCCTCTATAAGATAGAAAAGTTCATGGAGGGTTTTGGAACTGAATTTGATGGGTAAGATAACCATGTGCAATGTGGAAGCAACAAAGATGTTGTTAAAGGCTCGCATATTGTAAGCAACTCGATAACAATAGTTTTTGGTAATTAGAGTTGATCAAAGGTATGTGATGATATGATATTGATGTTGGTGTCATTGTTGATCATAACTCTCTTAACGAGATTATCATTGATTTGGTCGGTGATGAATAATGGAAGGTCATGGTCTTTGGACTATAAAGATGGGATTTTAGAATCATCAAAAGAGATAACAACGAGACATATTGAGGGCATTGAACAAATTTTTAAATGGTTGGGGATCATCTGAAGGTACTGATATGGATTGAATTTCTTTAATCATGGCTTTACAATATTATGGTGAGGTTTGGACAAGCTCATAAAGGGACATCTTTATTAGAGATTGATGGAGTTGTTTAATGATGGTATTTTATACTAAAGTGGTGGATTGGGTATGCAGAGCGGCAAGGATAGATACCTTTTCCTTAGGAGAAAGTGGTGGATTAGGTGATTCAAGGGAAAGAGGTATGGATACCTTAGACTTGTTTTTATCTGAATCCTTAGGTTATTTTGCACAAAATCTGGTAGTTATACTGACTACGTCAATTTGATGAAGCGGGGTTTTTCTGGAAGAGGCCTCACCTTTATTAGATGTAGATGTAGTGTTAGGTGATGGTTTGGGTGTTGGGGTTGTAAAGGTATGATGGGTATTTCTAAATTTCTTTGGTTGTTATAGATTTGTGGGGAGAATTCCCTTATTAGAAAGGCTTTGAATGGAAGTGTGGAAGGCTTTATATTCCTTAGTATAATGCCCTAGTGTTTGATCATAATCACAAAATGATTCAAAATTTTACCAAGAAGGTTTCAACCCTTGAGAGCCAAATGGCTTGAGAGGATGTAGCATTATTATGGATCATTGAATAATGCTTTCAAGTATCTTAATATAATATCCTATCAAGGCTTAGGTTGAGGGGGTTGGTGCTTCATTTGACGATCTGGAAGTTGGTGTTATAGGTGTTTTTTTTTTGTGACACATTTAGGCATTGGTTGGGGGATTTATAATGATGACTATAAATTTAGACGAGGAGTATGGCCCCATAATAGAAGGTAAAGAATTTGGATCCTATATGGAGGTTGTCAAATGATTTTGTGATGTGACTGTTATGTTTTTAGATGAATGGATGGGAGGTCATGAGATGAGTTTTTTGAAATTATGGATGTTGTATTGGGTGACATGATCTTCGTAATATATTTCCATGGTTTGTATGATGTATTATTTTCCTAAGGATTTAGAAGAGGTCAAAGGTGAGTTTGAAGTACATGTGATGGATGTGGATGGATTTTTTTTTTTGTTACGAGCAAGGCAAGGAGAGTTGTGTGATTCAGTAGGTGCTTCTATGATAGAAACACTAGGTGTTGGTAGTGTGGATAATTTAGATGGAATTTATATGATAGAAACAATAGACATTGAAGACATAGATGGTTTAGATGGTGCTTTTGTGATAGGAGAATTTTAAGGTGTGGGTGATTGTTATTTTATAGTATTTATGGTGTGGTTAAAGAAGACGCCATTAGATAGGGGTTTACTAGTGGATGGGGCATGGTTTGGAACTTGTTATTTAAAGATGTCCAAGTTATGATTTGAAGGTGCATTTGGGTTATCCAGTTATAATTCACATTTTTTGATAAGGTCCTGAAGGATGTTTCTAAATGAATAACACATTTTGGTGCCGTGACCCTTGACCCAATGTTATTTACAATAATCATTTTCTCGATACTAAGAGGGATTTGAAATATATGTGTCAATAGGATGAATAAAATTAAGGGTGGTCATACATACATCCAAGATTTTATCAAAAATTGTGTTATAGGACTCATTGATTGGTGTATAATTGTGTCGAGGTTGGGCACGTTCAGAGGTTGAACATTCTTTGGAAACATCTTTTATGATGACTGTGTTCGTTGAAGTTTTAGATTTATCGTAACTGGAAGCATATTTGAATGAGGATTCAGGTTTAGGTTTCTTAAATGTAAGTTTGACCCTACCATCCTTGAGGGAACAAAGTTCTAATTTGTAATCTAGATTAAAGGCTTTGTTAAATGTTTGGAAAGATTGTATTTGGAGTGTTGATGATATATGTTTAGTACAAGAATGAGAAAATAACTCAATCAATTTGGTTTGTGGGAGGGAGAAGGATAATTGATTAATAATACCCCTCCAATGGGTGATGAAATCTACAATATATTCATCTTCGAACTATTTGATGGCGTAAATATCGATAATGGTAAATTTATGGGAAATGTTAATCGAGAAATGTTCTAAGAAAAGTTGTGCAAGTTGTGTGAAGGAGAAGAGTGAGTAACTTGGCACATTGTTATACCAATCTAATATAGGGCCAAATAAGGACATAGGAAATTTCCTCAGCATGAGGTCTTGATCGTGTGTGATAAGATAATAGTCGTGACGAAAGATTGAATATGTTATTGAGGGTCCTCTTTACTATAGAATTTAATGAACTTCAGGAATTCACAAAGTGCGAGGGTAAGATTTGTATGGTATGGATAGATGAATGGGCTCATTACGGATTTTATCATTGGACAGTGAGTTTTTGGGATCCATAGAGGCAGCTTCTAGACTTGATATCATGTTCATTAATGCTTACAAATGATCATTTTTGTTAATTGTTAGGTTTTGAATGACGATGGACCAGGTTGATTATATGTATGTGGTTTTCTTGTTGATATAATTGATATGGTAAAGGGATATTATGTTGGATAGGAACACTCATGGGAATTTTATATGTTAGCTATAAGACTAGAGGTTGTGAGGGTTGAATATATTGATATTAGATCGGGATTGAAGTGTTTATAAAAGGTTTTTATTGTTGGGGTATATATTGAGATGGGATGGAAGTATGGATAAGGGGTTAAAATTTTGGGGTATATGTTATAAGGGGATAGAAGTATGGATGTTGAGTTGATATTGTTGTGGTATATGTTGTAAGGGGATGGAAATTTGGATGAGAGGTTGAGATTTTTGTGGTATATATTGAGACGGAATAGAGGTGTTAATGAGAAGTTGGGATGGTTCAAGTATATGAATAGGGGCATTCGATACCTTTTGTGAAGAAGGATGAGTGCTAGCAATAAAACTAGTATTGATAAGGGGTATTGACATGGGGGTAGTCATAACTAAACTATGTACTACAGAGGTTGGTTATTGTGACAAGATAAGAGGAATTGTGTTAGGTATGGAATCTAAGCTCATAGGAGGTGTATAAGAGACACTAGAATCTACATGGCTAGATGTGGAAGGGGATGTGTTTTTATTATTTTATGAAGATGAGGGGAAAGATGAAGGATTTGTCGAAGAATATGGTTTTGATTGATTGTATCTCGTGTTGAATAAACATTAAGGTCAAAAGTGATGATAGGTATTGATGACATGGGGGCGATAATTCTAGTCCACTAGTAGCTAAATAAGGATGAAGTTGTTGAATGACCACCTTGTGATTAGGGTCAACAAGCTAGGAAAGGTTGAAAGTGACATTGGAGATAGGAGGTTTTTTTTTAGGCGTAGGTTGTTGGAGCACACCTTAGGTAGCGAGATAGGCATTCAAGGTCATAGGATTTGAATCCAAATTCTCTGTGAATACTACATCACCGTTATTGAAGAAATGGGGACTCGATGGGTTTGGGATCTCGAGATGTGGCTAATTAACTACTAGAATATTGTGGGGGTTCTTGATTGGCTATTAGAGGTGATCGATATTGTTCAATGACATGTGGAATGTCTTGAATACGAGAGTTGAAATTTTCTAGGGACTCTTGGAAATGGTCGATCATGTTGTTAGAGTTTTGTAGATGGGACTATTTTCTAGTTAGAACCATGAACTAAACAAAAATCACTAAAAATAAAAAGGATCTAAATAGCTTAGTACTAAAACACAAACAAGTCACACAAGAGAATTTTTATTATCTTGATTATATCAATAAAAGATGAAATGTGAAAATGGCTAAGAAGGTAATAGGAAATGGAAGTCTAAGATTGGTTTCAAGTGATGTTAAAGGATGGAGTCCTCGATAGGCCTAAAGCTACGTGGGGCCCGAATATGTGTTAGTGTTAGTATGAGGCATGGTATTGGGGCCTACCCCCTCACTTCACGGTCCTACAATGATAAGGGTGTCGGTTCTTATCCAATATATTGCCCACCACTTATTTATACTCATCCGAACACCAAGATGGATTATCCTCTTGCAATGAAATCCAAGTAGGTCTACCTAGGAAGGAGTGTTTAGATGAAATTTATGTTTGACGTGGTTTTTTGAGTGAAAGGAGTTATGTGAATGTAATTTTTAAATTCCTAATTAAGCTATGTGATCAGGAAAATATGAGTGTTCATTTTAAATCCCAAAGGAAATATTTATTCGATGAGAAAAAAAAACACAAATGTAATACTAAAAAAATGAGATAAGAAAGGAGCGTACTGTGATAGCTTTTCCTTTTCTTTAATTATTTTTATTTTAAATTTTTTATTTTAAACAAAAAAATGTGCTCCAAGTTGAAAAGATAGATGAAACATGAAACAAAATAAATGGAAACTTAAAAGGAAATCTAAATGAAAGAGGGACTAAGAGGTCCTACCATGTGTGCTAAGATGTTTAAGGTGGTTTTTAGTTTAGTGTTATCAAATACAGAAAGTACTTAAAACTCAAATGAGCAGGGTTTATTGATACCTATGCTAAAATTTGTAATGTCGGGATGATAGAGTGTGGAAAATGTTAAAATACTCCTCCTTTCTCTGGATGAAGATACCTATAAACAAATAAAGCTAGAAAAAATATATTAGATAAATATGATAACAATTTTCTCGACAAAGGTCAATCCTAGTAATCCAAAGGGACTTCCTTGAAGGGTGTCAACTCATTTTGATATAATTAAGTTGCGTTGATAAAGATAATAAGATAAATTATGAAAACTATAAAACTTAAGGGGAATGGTAAGACCATTTTCATCTTCGTAAGTTACGCAGGGTAAGGTTGTGGCAAGCTCAAAGTCTTTGAAGTAATTGTACCAAAACTCCTCGATTGCTTCTCGTATTTCATGGAGTATCTCGAATTGTTCTTCAATATCCTCAAAGTTGGGTGAAAATGTGATGGCACACAAGTGAGCTCATGGAGGATTTGAAAATTCTCCTAGATGAATGATTTTTAGACTATCAGAAGATTGCAAATGTTGGTGATTGATGAGAGATACCTAGAACAATCATCTACAAAGAAGACATGCTTACAAATGGTTTGGTTAGACCAGAATAGATTGGATAAAAATGTTAATTATGAAAATAAATGATAATATATTGCAATTTTACAGATATCATTGGTGATACATGGGGATCACGTGGGCAATTAGAGAGATCATTTTGATCATATAGATCGTTATTGATCCCTATGAAAAGTTGATATTTTGATAATAGAGATATTTGATAGAAATAGAGCACAGAAATAGTTTTTAGGCTCCTATTTGGTACACAAATAGAATGAAAATAGATTGATTGACATATTACTTATTTGGACATGATATTGAAGTGATCATATCTATAGGTGCTGGTATGAGGTATGTGATATATCTAGTAGCTTGATAGGGGTGTTGAAGATGTCTAGAGATTGGTGATGATTTCACTTCGATCTCTAACGCAACAAGGCTTCACTACAATCTTTCCAAATCCCTCAAATAGGATATCTAAGCTTCTATTTATAATTGTTGGTGATTAGTTAGGATTGTCGGTAATCCAAGTTGTTAAGGGAAATCAAATTGGAAGTGGTTTTAACCAATTCCAACTAGGGCTTTCACATGTGGGGATGTAAGGTAAAGAGGCTAGGATATTGAGTTTGATAAAAGGGGTAAATTTGAGTTTAGATGGGTGGTAGATGGTTAGGGAGGTTAGAGTAGGTTTATGGGGGCGTAACATATTATTTTATAGGATTCAGGTGTGAGTTAGGTTATGATTAGAATAGTAGGTTTTAATTATTTAATTGTTTATGTACGGGGTGTAAGCGAGGTTACCTAAGGTGACAAAAACTCAATGTCTACACTTATATACATACAAAAACAATCAAATCTCACAAAATGAATGTAGAAACACAACAAAAACCTTCTTAACATTCATAATCACCATTATATTATATGCACAAAGTTCAATGATCACTTAAATGCACAAGAACAGATTGAAAAACTATCACTAAAATGTGTATACACAAGAATCTCTACTCAAACTTTCTTGGAGCTCCGTTTTAATTTCTTGATCATTCGAATGATTATCAAATGTAGTTAAAAAGGTTTTTAATCTCCTTGCTTCAAATTCCTCACATAACTAATAGTTATGGTCTCAAGAAAAGGTCATATGGAGGTTACGTCTTAAGAAAAGGAGCCAAAAACAAGATTTTACAAACTATAAGACCACTATACAATATGAAAAGTCACCCAAAGACACCACAATGGTTTAAAAACCTCTAAGATGTTCTTAAAAACCTCTTAGACCCCTACAACATGCCAATCAAGACAAATTTGGCCTTACACGTTCAAATTTCATTTTGGAGGGAAAATCCATATCAAAATTTGAAAATCTTAGACCAATACAAATCACACCAAAATACATATAAAGCCTAACCAATGACTCCTAAACCCTATCAAGCCAAAAATGTCATGACATGCCTAAATTGGACGTAGGAGTGATAATCCTGCATCATACTCCTAGGGGAAAGAGAATGCTTCCCATGAACTCTTTGCTTGTAAGCTTATCTTATCCTTGTTCCTTTACTTCTAGTTGAAAATGAGCTTATGAAGGTGGAATTTGACTTAGTACCATGCTTAGTTTATCTTCATCAGCTATATCATGCTTTTCAAAAGTTTCTTTTTCCTTGCATTGATCATGTTTTTAGTACAATGATAATTATAGGACCATTTTTGATGTTTTCTACCTTTTGCTTAAAATTATGTACATTGTTCTATATTTATATGAGATGAATCTTCATCATACATGTCTACTAGATTGTCCTTGTTATCTTATTTTGGTCTTTGTTGAGTCATCTCATCCTTGAGATTCGAAACCAATGACTTTACCTATATGATCATCTTCATTTGATTTTTATACCTCTATATTATCTCGCTAAACATGCATACACAACATTCAAAGAAGGATTGGATTGCCAAAACACAGCTTCATCCACCCTCTTGTCCACCATTTTCATCTCATGTTTGATTCCTTCTTGATCTTGCATTGTCTTGTCTCTTTAAAAATTTTACACACTTTTGAAGACTATTTTCTTCATTCATAATGATTGCTTCATACTTCCCTCATGTTTTGAGTTTGATATTGCTTGTTTTCCTCTTGTGCTTTTCTTCATTAATGTGATTTGCAGATCCTCTAACTTCACTTCCTTTACTCACTATTCTTTGAAAATTATCTTGATACTCTTCTTCACCACTCAACCACTTCTACAATTTCTTGACTATACCTTTTTACTTTCCATCATTTCAACTTCTTTATAAACTTTTCCTTCTATGGCTTCAAGACTAGCTTCACTTTTTTGTTGAAAGTATGTTTTCATGCCCATTAACATCACTCTAGAATATTTTTCACTCCATGTTTGACTATCTTTCAGTGAGTTTAATGTGCATTTAATTCTATCTTTCACAATAATATAAGTGTTATCCCGTCCATCATGAATAACCCTTTTTCAAACTCCTATGGTCTTCCTAACTAGAGATGGCAAGTATCCATAAGAATTACATCTCAAAGAACTACATCTCTATACCTTCTAATTTGAAAATTGACTAAACATTGCTCACTAACTATTGGAGCTCAAAATTGTACCCTTCCCTGAGTCATAGACAACCCAAGATTTTGAGGAAACATTGGACTATCTCCAAGTTATGGGACTTGCAAACTAAGACAGACCTTGAGAGAAGATCATCTTCCTCTACTTATTCCTACTGCTAAACTACTCCTAGGAAGGTAAATGCAGCTACCTAGCACTAATATATGATTCCAAGGGACCAAGGAGAGAGGGAGATGCATAAAAGGGAAATCCTACACTAAGGGAGGTGATAACACCAAAAATAAGGGGAAATACACTTTTAAAAGAGAGAAAATGGAACAAAACAATGATGGAGAGGGTAGAAATGATAACCACAGTCTAGAGAAGCATTTAAACTCCCATTTTCACATAATTCACAATAGAAATAAACCCTGTAATATGAAGAAACATACACAACATACCTGCAAGTAAATGAAGAGGCAAGGAAATGCAATAAATCACCAGCTAAGGTAGAATAGAGCCACAAAACAAGTAATTTTATTACTTCAAGATGATGCACAAATCATTACAATGGAGGAAGAAGGTGTGAATTCATTACAGGATTACAATCCAAGGCCTGCAACTCAAGAACACTTATGTATCACTTTTCAATGATTCCTTTGCATTCCCAAAGTATCCAACATTACAAATGACCCTCCTTTTATAATTCATAGAGAATGGGAAAGAGAGAGAAGAGGGAGAAACTCAAATTTTTGCATTCACCAACCAACAACTAGCATTCATTGTCTCAGAAACATCATGGGTGACCTAAAAACATATTCCCCCAAGTTTATTTTCTTGATGGAGAATCTAATGCACCATATCTCACCATATATGGTTGTTGAGCTACCTGGGACTGCATTCTTAAATGTTGAAAGTGTTTTTCCCCTTTTTCCCTCACCTACTCTCACCTAACTCAAGATTTGAAGATGTCATAATGAAGTTCTCAGAGATACATTTCCATTGATATAAACATTTTGAAATTTGGACAACTAGAGAGGGAGATATGGCCATGTAGATATCAAGGGATCATGGAGAACATAGGTTCCAAATACATCTCCACAATCCACAATTAAATATATTTTTCCCTTTGGAATGTGGGCAAGGTAGGTTCTCAAGGTACATAGGGGACTTGGGAGCTAGGGCCACTTGTTCCCTATATCTCTACCTTATTCGCATTGAATTGTTGTCACATCTCCTTCCCTTGCCTTATGAGCAGATGGCTTGTGTGGGGAACTTGATGGTTCCAAAAACTAGTTTCAACCCAAAACCAGTTCTCCACAATGCCAACTTCTCCACACTCCAAAGCATCCTTCAACGTGAGACTCTATTTATTATGCGAGGAACCATTTTTTCCATGAAACTTGTTCCACCCTGCACATTTTTCCTTAATCTCACCGTGTCAATCCGCATACACTCTTCTTTGAACCTCCGCAGGAACTCAAGACTTGATAGAACTTGTTCTTCCTAACTACCTAGTGCTCTCAACTTTCCCCAAACCCAAAATACATAGAATCCTTTGTATTACGATAAATCATGAATTTAGGAAACTCGGGGAACTATGGTACTTGTTCCACCTAGATCCACAAAAGCTGAAATAGTCTAGAAATGACATATTTTTACATTTTTCTCAATATTTTCTAACTGTTTGGGTTTTTTAAGCTTGGAGAGGAGGATTTAAATTCATTGAAATAATTACAAGTGCCCATAACATGAGAAATACATGTTTTTAACCATATTCTTCATTCGAGGTCCATCATCTGCCCAAGTCTAAATTTTCAAGTTGTCTAATTTTGCAAGGGGTACAAAAATGGATAACAGTTTGGTGACTCACGGGGTAATCCACCTGCTAGATGAAGAGATCACTTGACTTAAAGCATCCATTGGGCATGGAGTCAACCTGATAATCTCAAACTTATCCAAACTTGAAGAACACACCCCTGAATCCACCTAAAACACTGTCTAAACCTAGGGCTGAATCAAAACTAAAATTGACCATCTCATTATAAAAAAATTTTGAATTAAATTTTATAACAGTGGAAAATTGTTTTGACTTTGAAATTTCACTCTATCTCCCGTACAAGCTATGAAGAAATTGGAAAAAAACGACAGCCCCCCTCAAAATGCATACCACTTTGATCTAGAGTTCGATTTATTGGGGATGAATTAATGAACCATGGATACTGCCAAAAAAATTGATTTTAGTTGCTTTGCATTTGTCCCTATGGATTATTGTAACTAATTCTAGACACTTTGAACTTCTCTACACAACACCTTTTCTAGAAACCATGATGAACACTTAAAAAGATCATCCACAAGCAACAAAATTGTGCAAAGCACTTAGGGAAAGGAAACCTACTCTACCAACAAGACAATGTGTTGAAATCACTTAGAGGAATTGAAAAATAAACTATAGTGTACAAGATGCAACAAAACAACTTAATGAGTATGTTTTAGGTAAATCTCATTGACTGAGATTTGTAATGCATTTCCATCAAGGTCTGATAACTCAAAAGAGTTAGCTTCTTTGCAAGTAGTAATGATATATGGCCCACTCCAGATTACATCAAACTTGGAGTGTCTCCCTAGTTTATCTCTGTCTACATCCCATTTTAAGACTAGATCTCCAACCTTGAATGTCTGATCTCTAGCCTTCCTATCAAACCATTGTTTGGTTGATTTTTGATGTTGTTCCAGCCTGATCATGGAATAATTTCTTAACTCCTCAAGCTCAACCAGTTCTTCCATTCAAATTTCTCTTTGGTCTTCCCCTTCAAATTCTAATTATTGAGCCAATTCAAGTGAAGGTAATTCAAGTGACAAAGGAATCTTGGTTTCTTTTTTGTATACAAGCTTGTAAGGGGAAGTTCCAATTGCTTCATAGCTCCAAGTAAATATATATGGAAACTCTTGGAAAAGGCATATGAATTCATACCTTTATTTCTTGGTGGCCACCTTGCCAACTTGTAGTATTTTGCATTCTCCAACTAGAATTGGCTCTGAATCTTCCCCTTTGATCTATATGTTGGCCTTCTCTTTTCAAAACTGATCATTGGGATTGAAGATAGACTCTAATGTCACTAGGCCTTTCGGAATCCTATTTGAATGAAGCTCTACTACTTGATTTCCATATTTCTATTCTAGTCTGCTTTAGTTTCTAGCTAAGAATTCAGCTTCCTCTTGCAAAAAATTGATGATCTGTTGATCATTCTCAAACACCTGCTAGCATGTGTTGTTATCTAGTACTGTTGGTATCACAATCAAATGGATATGTGGTTTTTATTTGTACCTTTTTATGTTGTCAACTACAACAAATGTTGCTCCAACTGCTGCAATCCTGTCAGCAGCTTCATTCTCCTTTCTAGGTATGGACATGATGTTAAAGGCTTCAAATCCTCAATGAGGTCCCACACCCTATTCTTGTAACCTTTGAGCAGGTCATTCTTGATAGCATTTTGTCCTTTAACTTGATTGGCAACCAGTTCACTATCACCAAACACCTGTAGGTTCTTGATTCCTCATCTTCTGGCCCAATGCAGTCCATGGACCAAAGCCTCATATTCTGCAGTGTTATTTGAGTAGGAAAATCTAAATCAAAGCTGAATAATACTTCATACCTTGGGGGGACACAATCATAGCTCCACCTCTCGGCTCCTTGTCTGCTCCTAGAGCCATCAAAGAACAATTTCCAAACTTCATTTTCATTCTTGTGCTCTGGCTTAATGATGTCAAGAAGAGGATGATTCTCCTCATGTAGAATCCTAGTTCATATTCTTCCATATCCTTATAGGGATCAAGATCATGTCTTTTGACCACCCATTCGTCGAGGGTCAGGTCCAGGATACACCCCACCTTGGTATCTACTTCAGAAGTGCTTAGGAGGTCCTCCTGATCAAAAGCCAAACAATTTGCATTGATTGGGCTTGGTACATAAGACTCAATGTGATAGTCTATTATGGGCTCGGATCTGATTGTGGCCTTCACTCCATACCTTTTTCTAAAGACCATATGCGACCATTCAACAGATAAATAGCCTCCAATTTTGGTAGTGAAGTCCCTAGATAAACACAACGCAAAATGTGGTGGAAAGTCTATGACTGACACGTTCTGCAATACAATCACATTAGGGCAGGCATGTAGAGTGAGACTCAGATCCTTGATGACTCCAATAGTGGTCACTACTGTCCCATCCAATTGTACTACTCCTCTAGAGATGACTTCATACTGAGACCCAGTTGATCAGCTATTTGTTTGGGCATTACATAACTACTTTCCCCAAATCGATCATGTAGTTGTGCACCAATTTATCTCCAATGATTAATGAAACATAAAATGGAGGAGGCTTTAGATTCTTACCTCATTGTTCTTCATGGTTTCTCTCAGGTTGAGCCACATTGGTAAGCACTTTCTCTTACTTGGTTAGGGGTTGACTTGAGCTTGACCAATTGGCCATGGCAGTCTGTAATAGATCCCTCTACCCTGGAATGGCCAGTGACTCCCATAGTGAAATGTTTACACTTGTCCTCTTCATTTTTCAATGATATTAAATGAACTATCTTTCTGCTGCCCCTTCCCTAGCACATTTTTCTCTTGCACATGGGTTGTTACAACCGGTTCCCGAGTAGTTCCGGAGGTGGCTTGGATTGACTTTGGATATTGGGAGTTGTATTTTGAATTCCAATACCTTATTGAGAAACAGAGTTTGAGGATCACCCGAGCTTGGTGAATGTCCTTCTCCAATATTTCTCCTCTTAGACCATGTATTAGTAGCTACACTTTAAGAAGGGGTCTGATTCATTCCACAGAAGTCTTCAGCCTGCTAATTGACAAGCATAGTTTCATTTGGGGTCCCTCTTACCGAGCTCCTTGGTACTGAATTTCTTCGTGGCTAGGTTCTTGTGACACACCAATGGTTTGCACCATCAGATCCCTGATTTAATGCACCATTGAAGCACATCGACTGATTATGTGGTTGATCACATGGGAAACACCATTCATACTCTTGTGCCATTTTATTTTGTGCTGGAACCAATCCCCTTGATGTTGAAACTTTGTTTGGGTCATATGACTTGAAAGGTCTAGCAGCTTGAGGTTACCCTTGGTGTTGAATCTGATTTACAGCCTAGGATGGTGGTCTATTTTACTGATATGGGGGTCTAGCCTAATACTGAGCCTGGGGCTGATATGGCCTAGAACTCTGAGCCTGGTGTCTTTTGATGGTTACTAGCTCATTTCCCAGGTTTTACAGTTGTTTCATAACTTCCTGAAGCTCCTTTGAGGTGTTAGATGATGAAGTGGAGGCTTCAACTAAACTTTGACTCCTAGGGTGGGTATAAGAGCTAATGTGGGTGTTTCTTTGGTACTAGGGTTTCCTAACTTGGGAATAGAGGCATGGATGGCCTAGGAGCAAGTTTTCCAGCCTGAATCAAATGATTCTCAACTCCTATGGAAAGGATATAGGCTATAGGTAAGGTTGTTCCCCCCATTGACTGAATCATCAAAGAAATATCAAAATTTAAAGCCCTAAGAAAGTATAAGAAGGCACCTTCATTAGTGGGCTTTACTGTTGTTGGAATCTTATCCCAGGTCCGTTGAAATCTAAGGTTGAAATCCATTAGTTTCTTGTTCGGAGCTCTCTTGATTGTTGTTAGCTACTCCAGTAAGGAAAGGTTATCTCCCTTTTCTCCAAACTGGTTGTGAAGAGCTGTGCATAGCTAGTCCCAATTTTGAATAGAGCCTGCTTCAAGGCTCTTAAACCATTGTGAAGCTTTACATTTGAGTGAAGAGGAGAGTTAATTGAATGCAATATCCATCTCATTTATCTCATGAATTGTACATGATGTTTGTAATGTCTTCAACATGGTCACCGAGACAATTTTGGTTCTCTTAAGTGAAATATGGGATGCTCTTCAATGCTACCACCGAGATTGGCTTTTATGCATTCGTGAGCAATTGGGTTCATACCATTGAAGTTGACGTAAGGATTTTCTTATTGGTGTTCCATTCTGATTGGCCTGAGTACCCTTCTTGATTGAAAGAATGGCCTACTAGGAGGAGGTGTTGATAAGGCTCTGTTTGGAGGAGATGGAGACCTCTGGGATCTTCTTCTTTTCCTTCTATCTAGAGACAAGTGTATGTGTACAAACTATCCTTCCTCTCTTGTTCTAGACCTTGTTTGTATCCTTCTCATGAACTTGGGAAACTTGGACTACTAGAACCAGTGGATTCTGTCCCTTTTAGAGTCGCCAGATGTGCATTTTTAAAAGCTTCTTAAAATATAGAATCATAACAAGTGCACATCAACCTTACTGTAATAAATATGGAGACTTCCTATCCCACCGGGCATGCCAAAACTGTTAGTGCAAAATCACAAGTACCCCAAATGAATCGTCAGATACTTTTCTAAGGCAGAGTCATTTGGTGTGATCCGCATAACATTGAGTTTTCTCCAAAGTGTGGGACTTAGAAAATGAGAAAACTCTCCAGATTAAAGGCAGTTCCTATTCCTCTATTTAGGTGCATGCATGAAAACTTGCAGAGGACCTATTCCTAAACCTAATCTAAGTTTTACCAAGGAGACAGGATAAAAGGAATGCAGAAATCAAACTAAGATATAAGGTGATGCACTAAAGGAATGATGAACATTTGTTTTGCTAATAGACACAAACCAACAAAATGCATACAATAACCAAGCACAGATAACCAGATCTATAATGAAAGACCAGATGAAAGCAAAAGAGATAAGAAAGGATCTAAAATCGATCACAGACGTGTTTTATTTCTCTGCAGATTGATACAATACATTACAAGGTGGCCAAAAGGTAGAAAACATATTATAGTTTAGTGGAAGGTCTAAAAACTCCATGAGTTCCTTTGCCAGAAGAAAAGGGGAGCCTGTAAAATAGAAGAATGTCTAACCCTTATAATGAGTCCCAACCTAGTATTTATAGACTCAATTAGAGAGAAGAAAGAAAGAGAGAGAAAAGGGAAAAATTAGGTTGAAGTTCAACCACTGTTATTAATGCCTCCTACAAAATATGCCCCCAAATATTCCTCGACTATATCAATATCTAGTTCAGTACCTTGAAGGAAGAGGAAATGGCGGAACAGATTGAATCTGATCTGGTTGTTGAGACAAGTAGATCCTCATTAATGTACCTGAAGATGTTTTCTCCATTTTTCTTTACCTAACCTTCCCAAAATTAAATTTTCATATCTCCATGGCATGGGAAAAGCCAAGATCTTTCCAACAGTGTCATATTTGTAATATTTTGAGCCCTGAGTTGAAATATATGCCCCTTCAAAGTTTGTATCGGGTCCATACAAAAGGGTGGGAAAACCAGTTTAAAAATGGGCCCCCTTTTGACCTTTGGGACACATGGATGGCTAGCACTTGTTTGAAGGTGGCCTCTATATTTTGGTCTGGGAATAGCGTGGGGCTGACACGTGGCTTCCTCTGTCGACTCGCTCAATTTCTTTATTTCTCGGTCCTAGCACTTGTTTGAAAACCCTCTCTCAATTTTATCCTTGAATTAGCGATGTTCGACACTTGCGCTGTCTCGTCGCCTGTCACCATGCATTGACTATTCAACTCAACTCTGTCCCCTTTTCAAGACTAGATGCGTGGAGGCTCTACGCTTGCTGAAACTCCCAATCAAAATTTTTCCCTCGAGGAGTGTTGATTTGACACTTTGAAGCCTCCATAGGTATTTGGACTTTTCAACGACCTCTCCCTTCCTTTTTGGGCCCAGGGCTACATGGCGAACTAGCATGAGTTTGAGTCTCTACTTTTGACTCCCATCTTGGATTTGCATCGAGCCAACACCTGGCTTCTTCCTACCTAGCTAAATACTTTTCAGCGGCCACACAACTTTGGGGCTCTAGATGCGTGGAAGCCTGGTGCTCATTTGAACTTCCTTTCTTGGATTCAATGACACATGGCTCTCTCCACTGCCTCCTCCATACTTAGCCAATTTTTGGACTCATTCTGAACTATTTTGAGCCCAAAGACTTCAGATCTTCACAATTTCTTCTTTTTCTTTCCCCTGACCTCTCCGTGACACTGCTTCTTCTCCTTTGACCCTGCTACTCTATTTCTGAGCCCACCTGTAACCCATAGAATGGATTTAAAGCTCGGGTTCACTCGATAGAGCCATTTTCTGAATTTATCCTACACAGGGTTGTTTGATCCTTGCAGGCCTCCGCCACTTCCATTATAGAGTCCTCTTATAATCTGCTTGTGTGAATCGAATGTGATTTCTCAGGTTCCTTCAAAATACAAGGGCGTTACGATCCAATATTTTTCCTATGGGAAAAATATGGATAATAGTTACCAATAAAAATCTTTGTTACATATGATGTGTCTAGATTATTGTTATGTTATTCATTTTACTTGTAAAATGAATCAAATTCAATGTTTTTTTGTGTATAGTTTATTGCCATTGTTCAAGTGTGATTCAAATTCATCATAATGTTATTTAAGTCAAATGTCATATTTTCATGTTTTTCATCTATTGTGTCTAAATGTATTATCATAGAGTGTTGTATCAAAGCTAGAAAGTCAAATATTGTTGTTAGTTTTATAAATTCAAATAATAGTTATTGAGTTATTTTCTTGTCTTAAGGAGTTAAAAATTGTGAAAATAAAAAAATTGCCACAATTTTCAATAATTGGATGCATTTCCGCATGTACATGACATCCATCTTGTGGGGATAAATTATACAAAGATCTCCATGATCAAATCCAGCTGAGTTAGCATCAAACCAACTAGAGGACAAAGGAAAATAGAGGTTGGAGGTCAATCAGGGACCTCTTGTCAATCACCAACGATGGGGCCGCATCAAGATTTGGTGGCACATTTTTTTCATTTGTGTGCTTTATTCATATTATGCATAGTGTGTTGCAGTTTGTAGTGTTCATGTTTGAATAAGTGGAAATTTCACATTGAGGGGGACATGATCCAATGTTCCATTTCTAGTTTTCAGTTTGTGTGTATGAGCAATTGATTTTCCTATGTTATTCCCTACAATGAAATGTGATGAGGGTTGATAATAGTACTTGGAACATCATGATGCACGGTCAGTAGGTAAACCATTAGAAAACCTTCATTTTTGGTTTGTGGTACTCCAATTGAAAACCACCATTTTCGGTTCATGGTTAACTATTTAAAAACCATACAACGGGTTTGTGATCATCCTGCAATAAAAATAACCTAATCATGAAAGTAGGTGCAAGTACAAAGATAGGTTTTCCCCATGTTCACACTAAGGGGGGAATGTTAGGAATAATATTTTTAGTGCTTTGACATAAATGAGGTTTTTGGTTAAAATTGTTATACCCATATTATTATAAATGGGTTATTTGTTTCCTAGTTTGTAGGAGGTAGTTTTCCTACCTCCATGGCTATATAATATCCATTGTAATAGTGTAATTTAATATACTATTATTGTGTTTATTTTTTCACCTCCGTTGTTATACCATCACTTAGCCATCTTTAAAACTCGAACATTGACCCACTTTTAAATATTAAATCCCATGTTAATAATAAACTTACCTACTATTAAACCCAACCCCTTATAACAAACATGCCACCCATATTTAAACCGAATGCATTATTTGAATACACTCACTTACTATCGAACTTCCCTTTATATTAAATTAAAATAAAGAGAGTTACATTAGCAGGGGCGACCAAAAAACTCACGGTCCCACAAAACACCATGAGGGCAACAACAAAACGAAAAAATCCCAAAGGGCTAGTAGAAAGCATAGGAAACAAATCACACCAATAAAATCAAGCACATGTCACAACACCAGGGGAGGAGGAGGAGGAGGGTCATCTCGAGGAGGGATAAACACTCCACTATTGGGCTCGGCCAAGGGAGGATCCACTTGTCAACCATCATGGTCTCGACATCTGCATTTGTAAAGGAACCATAATTCCCCATCTAAGGGGATCCAATCTAGCTATATTCTACATGCTCGGTGGTAAAGAGCCCCACCGTGAAGAATTATAAATTCCCTTCCCCTCGTGAGGTAGGATCCAACTAGATCTAGATGAGGATGGAGCCAAGGGCTGCACCAAGGAGAAACAAAATGGTGGCTGCATGAGTGGCTTCTACGACGTGGTCCCACAGGTGGTCATCATCGCGGCAATGAAGGACAAGGTGGTGATCACAAAGGATCCAAAGTGGGACCCAACTCATAGTGCGGATGTACTCCCAAATGATCCGTAAGCTCCTGTAAATTAGTGAACTCTAGGGAAACCTTCACTGCTTGAACTTGAATCTGCATGCGCACAGTAGATAATATCACCACTTTGTCATTAGTGGAAAACAAAGTAATAGATTGATCATGTTGAAAGATTAAATAATTGTGAGATTTAATAATATTAAATAAAATATATACACATAACAATTTCCAAAGAGTATCAATATAATGAGGCCAAGGACTAAAATCTCCAAATAAATCTAGACGCCAATGAAAGAATTTAGGATGGTAGGGTTGGAATAAGGAGTGAATCCAAGTCCATATGGCCTGGGCATGAGAACATGACCAAAATATGTGTTTAAACAACTTAGGGTAGGAACAGAAGGGGCATTTAGGATTAGGGATGTCGATATGACTGAGACGTTTGCCCACAGGCAGACCTTGATAGACCAAACACCAAAGGAATTGATTAACTTTGGGCTCAAGAAGAGGATTCCAAGTACGAGAAATTTGATGAATTCAATTAGAAGGCGAGATTGTAAACCCCATTGGCATTGAGTTTATAAATGGCAAGCAAGAGTGGAATCAAAATATGGTAGGTTTTTATAACATTGTGGTGAAGGAAAGTAATTTCCTATTTCCACTACCAATCATGCCACCAAGCCTCTGGGGTTTAAGCCCCAACTTTTGGAGCATAACATTGAGAAGAATTTCCTAAATTTTACAGATCAAAGGGAGGTATGAATTGAAAATATTGAATTTCAATTTAAGCTCAGGCCAAGGAACCCAATTTCTATAGGTGACCAAATCTTGAATGGTATGAATGCCCTTGCAGAAATCTAGAGAAATTTGATGCCCAAAGTTTCGCAAGAGGAATATTATCATCAGTGATGATGGGAGACCACCAAAGATTCTGAAAATTAAAATAAATCCCTATACAAAAACCATCACCAATCCAGCGCATCCATGGCTTGACCATCTCAAAATATTTCCATATACTTTTGGCAAAAAAAGTGTCGATGATTTTAACAGGAACGTTTGTGATAATAAGGTTATGCAGCCCAACATTAATCCAACATTTCTTTCCATATGGAGCTTTGGATGCAATTCAGTGTCGCAACAAGATTTTCCAAGTTTGGTTACCCATTAAATATCAAACCACACATTTATAACAAAGATTCACACTTTTTCAAAAACTTTGATGATTGCCATCGCTTGCTCACGCGGAGACAACAGCCTCCCAAGACACTCTATGAAATTCATCGGAACCAAACTTTTACACCATAAAAAAATCTAGCAACAGCTTGGAAAGTTTGTCAAATGAAGAGCGAGAAGGGCACCAACAAGTAGAGTAATACACATGGTTGGCGGAAAGAATATTAGTACAAGATTTGAATTTACTAGCCAAGGATAGAGGATTGAATACCATTAGGAAAACTTAATTTCCACTCTTGTTAATAACATATTGACACAATGTGGCAAATTCAAAGTTAAAAGTGAAAGGAACGCCTAAAAATTTGAAATTCTCACCACGGTCGATCCATCTCCAGGGGTAAGATTTCAACCAGTCTGGGATAGGTAAACAACTTTGAAAGTATCCCAAAGTCTTAACCATTAGAATGTTGTATCTAGAGGCAAGAAAAAATGTATAGAGGTAGTCAAAAACCTTGGCAACATTATGTTCAGACTCAACAATGGTAAGGAACGATTCATCAACAAAGTGACCATTGATGAGTTACGTAGCATGATCAGGAATAAAAATCCCTCGAATGTGACCTTGAGTTACATGATGCGCAATGAGATACCCTAAGGCATCAACAACAAGAATAAACAAGGCTGACGTAAGAGGGAACCCCTGTCTTATATAACGAAAGAGGCCAAAAGCATTGGACTGATGACCATTGATGGTAAGGCGAGTCGAAGCATTAGAAAATAGAGTGTTGACTACCAATTTGAAGAAGCCATCAAATCCAAGGGCTTTGAGCATGGCCAAAATGAATGGCCATTCAATACAATCATAAGCCTTCTCGAAGTCAATTTTGAGAAATAAAGGCCTCTACAGAGACACCTTGGCCCATTCCATGCCTTCCTAAACAAACTAACTTTGTTAAAGGTTGGTACATTCTTGATAATATAAATACACCCACTTTAAAATACACACCCCACTTATTAATAAAGCACCGACTATATTAAAAAAATTCAACCCACCTTTTAAAAACCTAACACAAATATTTGAAAGGGCTATGAAGTGAAAAAGTGGGAGAAGATAAGGTTAAAAACACAATGGAAGCAAACAACAAGGGGTGGTGGTGGGTAAGGCATGGTCAACATGTAGGAAAAAATGCAAAGAAGAATAGCCAACAAAAAAACATGGGTTGTAGGGAAGGGTTTCACAATGAGTTCTAGGTGAATGGCGAGGAGCAAGGAGAATGAATGGGTGGAAGGAAATGACCAGTTCTTCAATGATGGCATGTAGGCCATAAAACACATCACAAGGCATAATGTCACATGGATACGAGCTCAAAGCGACAGAGGAAAATACTAACATGGAAATCTGAGCTAAGCACGATGAGCAAAAACAAAATATGGCAAAGGTAAAGAGCAACAAACCACATGTAGCAAAGAAACAAAGAGGCTCGATTTGAAAAATGTAACCAATGCAAAAATGACGCAAAAAAAAACAAGTTTGGAATGCAAAACATGCAACTCGAATGCATGCAAAGGAAAACAAGCCAATGTAAAGGGAAAAAAAGCACATGTAGCCAAATAACATGCAACAAAAATGTGAAATCAGTAGGAAGGGAGGCTTAGACAAGATTAAAAACCCATATTTACAAAAAAAAATCACTTGCTTTTTAAAAATTACTAATTAAAACCAAAGATGCAAAAATGACACCTACCTCTAGATTTAGTTGTGCTGCCAAACTTAGATGTAGCTAGCTAGATATGGCTCAAAAACACCTATAACCTACACATGCATAACCAAAAAAACCACACAAAATCCAAAAACCAGATGGTTAAACCTATAAAAAGATTCAAAATAATGGAAAACTTACACGAGAAGCATGAAAACCAAAAATGAGGCAATTGTAACTAGATTAATTGAGTACACATTTACCAAACAATCGCTCTGATACCATATTGGATTGTTCTACGAGGAGCAAATCAAAACCACGTGCACATCGAGAAATATTTGACTTCAATGGAGTCATGAATAATTCACTTAGTAAGCAAGAAATCAAATCAAAAATAGAATCAAGTACAGAAAGACAACGATGCATCTGGCATGCTCATAGATCAAAAAATAAAGGTACATCTATGAGTGTTGTGTAACTCTTGTGCATGACACATGTACACTAACCCTATTGACTTATTCCACTATGAACTATTCTCACTAAGTGAGATGACTAACCATATATGGTGGACAAGTTGTGGAATGATGACGAAACAAGTCATATACACCAAACAAGTCATAGAATGATGATGAAACTTGTTGTAAAATACTACAAGTTTTGTGCAATGCTTAGATTTTCGGGGTTACCATTGAGGGAGAGTATGCATCGAAATGTCACCTCTGAATGGTCGGCCAATAATTATCTCATGTTCCTCTATACTTCTACTCCAATTGTAAAACATTGTAAAAATATCCCTATGATCTTTGTAAACTTGTCACTCTAAGTTTACGATATAGTCCAATGTGTTGCATCTATTTGTAAAGGAGGTCCTTGTGTTATAAAAGGCTCCTAGAGATGTTGGTTGATATTTTTCCATGCAAAGTTGTGAGATGTAGTCTCACAAATCATGCTTAGCCTAAATCATTCACTACTAATTTATGGATTCCAAATCTTTTTGTACCAAAAGGTAAGTTGAGCATGATGAAGGTGTATAAATCCTTCAAATGTGATATGTTAGCCTAAACCTTCACTATGGTTTATGGATTTGTAAATCCTATTGTATAAACAAGTAATGTTGGCATATGTTCCCACTTAATATTAAGGAGTGTTAGAACGTAATATTAATCACTTTATAAACCTTAGTTTATAATTAAATAATTAAGAATAGTTATATTCTTAATTATTTAATATAAACTTAGTTGTTTATGTTTAATTGATTATTAATTAATCAATATATATTAAATCAAGGTGTTATTTAATCACACCTCGTCACTTAATATGGTTCGTGACTGTGGGGTCAAATAAATATGATCATGGGAAGGGGTTAAATTTGATGGATGTTTAGACGTTTTTCATGATTTTAACCGTAAAATACTTGCAAATATTTAAAATAACCGTCACATGTGACTTGCATATTTTAAGTTTGAACATCATTTTTTATATAGATATATGTGTAAACTATGCAAATATAGTTTAGAAATAATTAAATATGTATAAAATAATCATTTATATGTTTTTCTAACAATATAAAAATAACATTATTTTACGTTTTTGGAAGGCGATTTGAAAATGACCGTCTCCTATAAATTGTTTGATAGGCATAAGTGGTCGCCAAATTTAAACACCGATCATGGGTCATATTAGTTATTCACATTGGGTGAATTTGATCGGGAGAGAAGTGGGGAAGGAGATTTACTGATTATAAATTATGTTTCTCGATTAAATGGAATAATCTCTTCCACCATGGTTTTTACCCCTCGGGGTTTTCCACATAAATCCGTGTCACTGTGTAAATTTATTATGTGCATGGTTTGCTTATTTTTATTAATGTTGATATTTTATATTAATTATTTTGGTAAATTAATTTCTCGTCCTAACATTTATGCTTCTTCACCGTACATACTCCTTTTGTGGTTATGGGCCACCTTTCCTCTCTTTCTCCTCGGGGAAGCTTCATTATACCACACACATTTCGCTTGTTTGGAAAATTTCTCCTCACCTCCCCTCTTGAGATCTACTTGGATATCCTTTTTCTCCACTTCTCTCTCTTTTCTTTATTCATAAAACAACTTTTGCAACCCTCTCTCTATGTTGTTCCCTCCATTTTTTCCTTCAGGGAAACCTTTTCTTCTCCTCTTAATCATCCATTTTCATCACACCTCCATTATTCACGTGTTCTTTCTCTTGTTCTTATTCTTTGAAATCTTCATGGATTTATTTATTCACTTGCATGATTCATTTGTTACATACTTATTCCTCTCTACTAATGTTCTCTTATTTTCTTGAGCACTCCTTTTCATGCTCCCCTTAAGATATTCACAAATCCTTTCTTTTTCTTGTGTTCCTAATTCATCATGCACTCTTACTGCGTACTTTACATACTACTCTTCCTTGGTTACCTTCAAGGAAACTTTTTCTTTCTCCTCTCTACTTTTTTGCACCCTCTACTTAGACTCATCCTTTCACATTCCCTCATTCAATTGGCTATACAAAGATCCCTTGTCCATATTTCGACTCCACACACTTGTCATTCTCACTTTATCACCTCCATCAGTGACATCATATCATCTTTCGTGTGCCTGTGGCATCGAATGACCATCTTTTCCTCAACTCCCTCTTTCTCATTTTTCACAATATCTGTGTGCATTTCCATTGGGCTGAAATGCACTCTCTTACAATTCCCTTCTTGTATTGTCCACTTATTTGTTGTGCACTCCCTAGTGATTCCATTTTCTTCCTTCACCTCTTGATCAACTCCCGAGTTGGCCTTCTCCACATTCTTATTTGTAATATTTTTTGACTCCTACACATGTTTAGCCTTCATCTTATCTCAGTATACCTCCATGTGGATTTGGTGTTCCAAACCTTTCTATCTTAATGGTGATAGAATAAATGTCTTCACATCCTCGCAAACCTTCACAATATTTTCTCTCCCATCCTAGAGAATCTCTTTTCATATTGACATGGCCTCCCTAGTAGGACATGACAAGTATCCATCGTAGGATGTCACACATCACTCAATCGAGAACATTCTGATTTGCATCTCCACTTTGCATTACTTCCATAATATCCCCTCTTGACATTTCACTAACCAAGTCACTCTATATGTGTTGGGATACATTCTGTGTGCCAATCCCAACTTCATCATGATTTCCTCCACCACTAAGTTATTTTTTCTCCCATTGTCGACCACTACCATAAAAAAATTCCCATGGTCTTGCACCTCATGTGGAATATTTTTCATCTCTCTCTTTGTGACTCCACCTTGGCAATTTTTCAAGACCTTTCCTTCACTTGGGTTCTCTTCACAATTCCATGCCTTATCTTTCTATTTTTGTGTGTTCTCCACACATTGGCTTCCACTTTTTGGCTATCTTTGACCACACTTTGAGACACTTGACCACTTGATGCCCTATCTCTCTACATAAGTATCCACATCCATTGAATATTGTGTGTCGATCACTTCTCACCAAAATACTTCTCCTTTGACCCTTTCTCATGCAATCATTACACAATCCTTCATGTTACGTCATCAACTCTTCATTGAGTCTCCTCTCCTATCGTGCATCTCTTATTCACTTTTTCACACCTCACATTCTTACATCGCTTTCTCCTCACATATTCCTTTAAGTCTTCTTTGCACATTTTCTATATGCACCATCTCTTCTCCCTCATCATTATCGTAAGATTTAAGACCTATTCAAAGTGGGATTTCTTTTCCAATCGGCCTTATACCCTTTATCTCCTTCATTATTTTTCCATCATTCTCACCATTTCTATGTCTATTTCACCTTCTATGGAGACATCTTATCTTTTCTCTAACTCTTTTCACCAAAGCACTTTGGGATTTTTCCTTGTATTATCTACCTACCTTTTCTTCACAATAGAAGACACAACCTCTTACTATTTTCCTCACACTCAACACTCTCCCAAATTTCTTCTCATCTCTCTCAATTGTATGAAAGTAGCCCTCTTTGATACCACTTGGTGAAGTACATGTTAGACCTAGAAGATGCTACCCATTTGAGAGCCTACATATCGGAATGAACCTCAACACTTTTTTATTCAAAAATAACACACTTACTATTACATTTATACTGCCAAATATGTTGTTATATATATGAATCTTGCATAATAAAATTATTCACTAATGACCTATCCCCTAGTTATTTTTTCAGTTAGTTGGTCTTCATCATCATTTGTCTTGCACATTCATTAGTTGTTTACACAATTTTGGTTGCCTCTCGTGGAGTCTTAGGTGTCGTTATTTGGTCATTTTTTGTCTCTAGTCTCTAACTAGGGTGCCTAGGGTAGAACTAGGGTGCCCATGGGTGCCCCAATCCTTATTTTATGTTCCTTGTTCTTGGAAGCACTTGCATCTAATTTAAATTTTTGGCGTCGGTCTTTGTCATTTTCTCTCTCATTCCCTAGTACTAGTCAACATGTTGGGTCATTAGTGTCGAAATTTGAGCAAGAGATACCTATATAAACATAACGTACTCACTATCTTATAGGAATACTATTCACTATTAAGGGATAACTATCTACTAAGGCAAGGGACTACATTTGGGCATCATTGCATCACATACACTTAATAGGAAAGGAAAGTTTATTTTATTCCATCCAACAAAATTCATTACATCTAGCTATTACCCCCTATCTATGCGTCATTGACGCTTAGGGAACCCTAAGCACATCATTGCACACACAAATCACATAGAACTACATTGGGTCTAGAATGTAGTGCAAAGGCTTAGTTGTAATTCCACCATCGTGTCCGCTAAGGATAGTCTGACCCCTTCATATGCATCTTTATTTTTTAGAGGTTTGATGCTTTGTATGGGTTTTTGTAGGTGAGTATTTATTGCAAGTTTACAGAACCATCGCTGAAGATATTTTGAAACTCACGTGAAAAATATCGTGGCATTGTAAAGATCTAGTTTCACCGCTAGATTTAGGTCCCGAGCTATTCTACATACCGTAGAACCCATACCGTGCACAGGGGCACCCATAGCGCCCCAATCTTCCTTTAGGCACCCTAGTCTAGGTAAATCTTCATTTGCTGCAATTTCTTGGGTTGTGCCATCACACTCTATTCCATCCACACATCACCCTATTCAATCCCGACACACAAAGAAGGTAATTCATTTTCAGTTTAGTATTGTACCCTTCCTACTTCATTTATTTCATTTCATTTAAATATCAAATTAAAAATTGCATTAGTATTTCATTTATCACATTATTGTGCTTATTTAGATTAACTTAAATACAACATATATTATTTCATATTTTTGTTAATCATTTTGGTGAACCCGTATTTAGAATATTTTTCCCTATGATCCACTTCAAACCCTCATGGCTAAGCATAGTTCATCATCTTCTCCCTTTATGTCTCATTTTAGTGTTAACCCTATCTATGATGAGGTTATCATCATTGAGCTCACGGATCTCTATGGTAATCCTATTGCTACGCCGGATCATATTCAACAAAAACTCTTAGATGGTCAACAATATGTTCCTACTTGCTTTGAATACTCTCCTATTGGCATTAGCAGTGTTTAGGATCCTATAGCCTTTGCACTCGTTGTACACCATGTTATACGTCTACTAGTGATCCTCCTTCTGATCTCTTTAAGGAAATTTTAGACAATTCTCTTATTGATTATTTTCTTTTTTATTTATCATCATTCACATGTGTATATTGATTCTTCTCCTACTCAAAGCATACTACTATAGTTACATCTCACGATTCTCCTACATCTGATATTGCTTCTCATCATTCATCACATACTATCTCTCATTCAATTTTGTATTATGTTGATGATCCTATTGATGGTACTCTTAGTGACATTCTCATCTCTGAGTATTTACATGATCATGATGAGGCATTTGACAGCCATGGTTCTCTTTCTTTTCATACTTCCAAGTTTGAATCTCCTATTCCATCACTGTCTTCTCCCCGAGACTCGCATCTAGCACTATGGATGAATCACTTCCCTCTATCATTTCTTCTTCTCCTACTATTTCATCTTCTCTTGTTACATCATCTACATCTATTAGTTCATCTTCTCATACAGATTGTATCTCCATCGACTACTTCACCTCCTAGGGATGTTTCCAATGTTATTCCTACCATCGCTATGGATTTTCCACCTACATCATCTATTATAGCTCCTTCGGCACCTACTCCTAGTGTGCCTTTAGCATCAGAGTCTCCTCTATCATCTCTTGATATTCCTATGATCATGCACAATGGAAAGTTACAACCTCTTAATACATTATTGCCATCTTCCAATATTCCTTCATAGAATATCATATCTCTCATGTATGGCGTAGGACAATTACAATCTCAAGTTCAGTAACTTACTTTATAAAGTAGGGCTTACTATTCTTCTATTGATAAGAACTCATTACATGGTAACCCTAATCTAAAGAAGATTCATAATTCAGAATTTTGTAAGGAATTTATCACGCCTTCATTCACTTACTTTGATGATATTGGTGATCCTCATGCTCATCTCTTACATTACCGCATGACTATGACCTCTTATTCTAATGGTAGGTTGTATCTTAAGGCTTTTAGACATAGTCTCATCGATGAGGCATTATAGTGGTACACTCATCTCCCCTTTGGGTCTATTAGTACTTACTATGACATGGAGGATGTTTTCCTCTATCATTTCATCATCAACAATGGCCCTAAAGTTACTTATGATGCATACCTACTTTACATCAAGGCTCATCAGAATCAATTAAGGATTATATATTATGATTTAATGTGTGTATGCATCAGCTAGTATTCCAACCTATAGACCTTGAGAATTAATTAATTTTCTATCGTGGTTTGATTCTTGTGCTCAAACAAATATTACAGTATGATACATGTGAGTCATTCATTACTCTATGTTATAAATTCCTAGACACTGGAGTAGGATCTTCTTTCAACATGTGTCATTGATCTTCCACATACATATACTTTGATCATATCATCTATTTATCCTCCATAAAAAATTAGTTGAGCATCCTACACAGTCTCCTCCTTTCCCTCACGAGAAAAGTAAACATCCTCAACCTACTCCACCACCAAAACATACTTCTTCTCCTCCTCCACGACAAGCTACTCCTCCTTCTATGCTTGTGTTACGGGATCCTTTACATTTATCTCATCATGATATACCTCATGATGTGTTGCTTTCCTTACTTGAAAAGTGTCACATTCACTTACCATCCAACCACATCATCTGCAATGTCAATTACAACATCAACATGATCACCTTATTGTAATTATCATCGCATCAATGGCCATCGAGATAATTAATTCCTTGCCCTTCATGATAGATTACCACAATTAGAGGATAAGGGCATCATTTCCTTTGGCTCCTGCTCATGCAAGAAATCTATCTCTCCTCTACCTCATCGAGATATTTTTACTACAAATGATCCATCTCCTCCATTTTGTACACACGTCATTAATCATCTACCATCATAGTTTTTCACGCATGTGCAATCTCCACCATGTCGATACACCATTTCCTCATCACATCCATCATGTTCACTTCATCCACCGCATCATGCTACTACTTCACATTGTCTTCCATGGTCATCTATATTTCGCATCCCACTGCAACTCCATATGACATTCGGTTTGGCACCTTTTCCACATGCTACTTCCATTCCACATGCTTCCACCGCTTCACGCTACCTCATTTTCTCGTTGGTGATTCTTATCACCTTACCCCCTAATGATGCATTTGTGTTCTTATGGTTCTTACATGACTGTTGAGGTTTTTTCTATAAAACCCCTCATCACGCGCTCCATCATTTCATCCAAAGTGTACTTAATCATTTCCCGATGACGCACTCTTACTTATGCGGCTCATCCTTGACTGTTGAGGGGTATTAACTAAATGAGTCTATTTATATACACACTAGGGGGCATCGTTAATCTCCTCCCCACTCATTTCATCATACTAACAATTTACGATTACATCATATTATTTTTCATCAAAACACTTTAGTTTTGCAATCATACATATTTGCGTCTATCTTACTAATTGACATTACATTCATTACGCATTACAAATTCCATCACATTACATTTGTTATTTATCATCATTCATATTGCACATTTTTTTACCATTATCAACATTATAGTATGAGTCTACATCAATCAAACATGAACAATATACAACACATTACATTAACTATGACATCACAACATCGAATCATACATCATCAACCACATTATGACTCCGATATACAACACAAAAAAACTCATCATATAACAATAACATGTGTCCATACATATATATCGAATAAAAATAATCATCACACAAAATGTCTCATCATTTGGGGGAAACTCCCCAAATCATATACAATAGTAAAATTCAAATATCATCATCATTATCACTCTCGCAGTACTACAAGGGCCTTAGAACTAGACGCCTCACAACCAACAAAATGTCATTGTTCACGGCCTCGATACCTCTCAAATAACCTTTGTAATAGGGTAATGTCAATAGACTACTCATAACACTGGTGTTATACATCCACGTATCGTGTAAAAACATCATGTGCTAAGGTACCACCACCTAATGCCTCTCAGGCTTGTCGAGTCTCCTCGTGTGCCTCATTCCTTTCACCTAGCAACACCGTACATGTCATTGCCACTATGGCTACTAGATCAAATAGATGGGTATACTCGCCCAATATATCATCCACTCCCTCAAGTATACCTCCACCAAGTACGTCGGTTAGCACATTCCACGTCAATGTGTGGATGGGCGTGTCCAATATTAGGGACCAATACACATCACCTACAAAATAAATAACACAACGCATTAGACAACCATCGCTATCACATAGTCCAACCTCAACATAGCTATCTATAGGTACTTACTCTCAGCCACACTATTACTACATCATTGGGGGCATGGGCTTCCACCTCTCCTCCTCCTCCATGTGGTAACCCCATTGGACCTACAAATAATGGGAACAACAATATCCATTGATGTGTTACCAACCATGTGTCGTACTTCTCCATACAACCCACATCCTCTAAGTCTATCGATATATCACTACATCCACCTCATCTAGTCCTAGTAGTACTAGTTGTTCTACTATGAGCCCTGGTCTAGCTCCAGCCCTCATAGGTGCTCTGATAGCTCTCAACCTTATATATGGCTCTAGAGGCATGTCCTGAGCCATACGTAACTCTTGTAATACTCTCTCTACCCGAAAAACTCAGCCACACCTGAAACCAGTCCCCCAACCACATAGTCCTCTGAATACACCGCAACTCTACAACATCCTAGGGCCATCCTCTATAGTCACAATGTATGGCCTCCATGTAACTACCTTAGGCCCCATCTTATCTATCAATGCCTTGTAGGTATTTATGTCCATCCTATGCCCACGAATATTAATCCACCTCCTCACATATATCTCTAGGCCTATCCCACTCACCTCGTGGACCTCCAACTGGTCTTAACATGGCTATATGCTCATAATCCCATACATGTAAAAGTATAGTAGCTCCTATCCAACCGCCATGTTCATCGTGAGAAAATCAAGTATAGATCTCTACATAGGTGGGCCAAAACACACCATACCCACGCATAACTAGTACCCTCCCCGCTATCCATCGACATATATCATGCATATTATAGAAGATGCCTATGTCACCTCCCTCCACTGCTATAGATGATGCAATCACAATTGCTATGAACTTCCGCAAACGTGGAACCTCAGACCATAAGATAGCATCCAAACTAATATGGGCCTTGGAAGGCACTTGAGTCTCCACAAAAATCATCTAGTAGCTCACATCTACTTCTCTATAACCTCTAATGGAATAACCTCGTAATCTCTCTCCAACAACTGGCAACCATAGTATATGATACACATCCTCTAAATTAATAGTCATCTCCCTCGTAGGAAACCAAAATGTACACGTATATGCACACCACCTCTCACCGTGGTTCATTTTAAGACCCCCTCCCCAAAAATATTATAGAATGGGTAGTGAATCAAGAAAAGGTCATTCGAATCGTAGGTGAATGTACGAAATGAGGGTTTTGCGATAGCAATAAAAGGAATCCATTTTCAAGAAAATGGTGTGGAAGGTTTTTTTCTATGTTCCTAGATGATAAGCATGGAGTTTTACCGATCGAAAAGTACGAAAGGGTACTAAATCATTAAAAGTAAAAGTTGTTGCCAATCGAAAATACAAAATCATTCTTGCCGACAATAACAAAAATTACCAAATGACAATACAAATCTTGTTACCATTCGGCAACACAAATCATGTCACTATCTGGTAACACAAAGCTTATTACCAAATTTCGGTAACACAAAGTTTGTTACTAGCTAGCAACATAAAAGCTTGTTTCTACTCGATACCACTAAACTTGTGCCGACTGCAACACAAAACTTGTTACCATCCAAAGAACATAAAACCTATTGTCATCCGGTAACACAGAGCTTATTGTCGGCCGATTGCACATAACATATCCTCGAATGGTAACACAATAACTATTAATGGCCGGCAATCTAATAAATTATTCCCACACGGTAACATATAGGATGTTCCCGAGACCACGTGTCTTCCATCCTCTATCTCAGGGCCCTTGCTCATAGCCCTTTCCTTTCCTATATATACACCCATCCCCATTCATTTTGTCCCATTTTCACATGCAAGTTTCTCCGACGTATACTTTTTAGAGAGCTCTAGCCTTCTCATCAACTTCCAACCATCTAGTTTTAGCCAAGAGCCACCTACCACATGATTCATTCTACGATCCTCGTATACAGGTATCTAAATCTACCATTTTCCAATCTCTTGTTTTTTCAAGGAATCAAGTTCCATGTTCAAGTCTCAAGAATAATGGCACCAATAAATAAGTCCATTAAAACTACTTCCTATGTTTACCAAAACATTTTGTATCCCCAACTATCAGAATCGCTCAAGACCCTCAAATAATCAGTCAATACGGTTAGATTGGCACCTCAGGGTTCCGTGATCTTATTTACATGCCCCAATATCGATAGAACACAAACTCCTAAATAATTTAATGCAAGTGAATAATCATTCTTAATACACTTTCACATTTCAATTACCATCCCACCAATTTTCATCAAAATAACACCAAGACATTCATCATCTAACAGGCATGCCCCATCAAAATGCATTGCCTTTAACCACCAAATGCATTCTACAAGATGACCAAAAGAAATTTTTAGATTCTTATTGCAATCTCTCTGTTGAGGTTGAGGTTAATACTCTAGCCAAAAGAGGCATTAACACATAATCTATCAAATACCCCTTTCTTCTGGCCATGGTGGAATTTTTCCAATCCCGTATCATGTTACAAGGAAGATATACTAGACATTCCTTAGTGGGAACTATACTACCTCCTTCAAACCATTTCTGGCATTAGATTTGATTGGTGCACATATCTTTCATCAAGGATTCGTTCTGACCTTGATAAAGCCAAATTTAATCATACTACAGTTATTTCTTGTTCTTTTTATGTTCTTGTTTTATATTATGAAGGTTTTAAGGACTCAAATCGGCAACTATTCCAACTAATCTACATGAAAAGATGAATAAGCATGGAATTCCTCTAGACCAAAAGTTGGTGAGTATATTTTTTTAAAGCATTTAATCTTGATTTCTTTAAAAAGTCATTTTTAAATCAATTCTTATAAGTATATACTTTTAACTCTACTTTGAATAGGTCAAAGCTAGTGAAACAATAGAACGTCATAATGTGACAGCTTCACTCACACAACCCTGCTGATTTGGGCGAGGGGTCTAGTGACAACAACCCAATTCATGTCACCATGACCGATCATGATGACTCATTGGTCGGTGTTATGATCCAACATCATACAATGTTCACACCAGCCAAATAGATGTGTGGTTCTATAAAGTCGTCCCAGTCCAACAGCTAGGAGAGAATGCGCTCTACCACTATGGAAAATACAGGTTTTAATTTATACATACTACACAATCATTTTAGTTCTATTAAATTATAATTTATTTTACAAACTAATGATAATCTGAATCTATGATTCTTGATAATGACATATTTCATTATCCTAATGTGCAGCCTTTTCGCACATCAATGACTCCAAGACACATGGTGTCTACTCATACTAGTGCAGACACTACATACATAGTTGAGCTAGAAGAGTGTGAGTCTCGCATCATTTCGTCTCGTGCTTCAAGTTTTGGTACTAAGAACCAATAAATAGTGAATTAAACTTTATTTGTATAAATATTTCAAAGTTCTTGTAGGAATTTATCATTATTTTAATTTTTAATTGGTTTTCATTAATTTCAAATTCAGTATTTTTATTGTCATTTCCGCCACCACCCCACCACCTAGTGTCACAATTTGTTGATTACGGATAACAACATTCACAATGAAAGAAATCTCTCTTGATTTCATTCTTATTAATTTGAAGTTCTTATTGTTCACTTGTTTTTCTTCTTAATTTCAACATAGCGATTACTCAATATGATATCATTAAAGTATTGATGCTCGCAGATATTTTGTAATCTCAAATTAAACATGTAGTCGTGCCCACACCACCCCCCTTCGCTTTGACTCCATCTCGGTAGTTAAGGAGTACATCAGTTTGACCTCCCCTTTTTCCTTCGGTATCTACTTATGGTAGGGGAAAATGATTGTGTTCCCTAGAATTACTGCGAGTAGAGGGACTCATAATTTCACAACATCAGAGTTCCCCAATTTTTCCATTGATGGCGTGCATAGTGCCAAAGGAGCTTTTGTTTTAAATAATATAGAAATGGATGAAGAGTATCTCAATTTTGACAGTGTTTTTTGACATGACAACATCAGGGAAGCATGTTGAGGATCTCACGTAATTTTGCCGTAAGGAAGTGCCACTATGCATAGGCTCTTCATATATTCCTTCTCAAACTGGGTAAGAAAACTTAGATGATGATGTAAGGACCAAGTTTTCAATTGACATCCTTGTGTCAGATAATGTTACATCCCTTGTCATGGAAAATTTTATTCCTGACATTAAGGAGTTGAAGATGTGGGAGATCAAAGTGAAAGCTCTAATAAAAGAAATTAATGATAGATATCATAATTTTGAACACAAAGAAAGACTTTTTCATTGATTAAAAATGAACCGGTGACGATTGATGATTTACTTACTCAAGCACAATCTGGTAATGCAATCACCAATAATTTTTACAACAGGGATGAAGTTTTGACTATAATGTTGAATAGATTGGTTAATTTGAATGTTGAAGCGCAGATTACTAAAAGTGGAATAGTAAACAAGAAACTTGTCACAATTTTAAATGCAAAGAAAGACTTGTATGTGGTAAGTTCTACTTTTTTAATTATTATATAAATATATAGTTATCCTTTCTCTAATTCTAAATACTAATTATGGGATTTTTTAATCGCATTCAAAATACCGAGACTTTGAAGACAGAGGTGTAAGTGTTAGATGCACACCTAAAAATGATAGAGAGAGTCCGGGGCTATTGGGTTTAAAGATAAACTTGTCCTATTAAACAAGAAGAACAATTCTTTGTGGATGATTATAAAGGAGCAAGGACTAGATCCGAAAATTATTTTGAAGAAAAAAACTGATGAGGATCCTTTTCTCCTTTTAGCAGAGATGCATCTCGTGAAGACAAAGAAAATTTAGAAAATATTAATGTTTTTGCAAAAGAATTAGTAAATTCTGTGTAATCAAATATAGTTCAAATGTTGTCATTGTTAATGAATCTATTCAAGGGTAAGTGTCCAATTGACTTGAATTAAAACTTTAAACTATTGATGTAAATGATGGTATTTGACAAATTGAATTTGAAAACATTAACTTTATGTGAAATTGTCGACATTTTTATTTCCTTCATGTCTCCATTGTCGAATGAAAACTTTAGTATTTTATCTTTTTCAATATTGTGTAGTTGATGAATAGGGTACATGTATTCGGAATCTGGATTTACTTTGTTCATAGTTTAATTTAGTTTCAAACATGTATGCACTCAATATTTAAAACTTGGATGTGTATGTTGCTTTCATAAATTGATAGTTGATTCGTCATGTAAAGATTATCTCCAATAATCATGATGGGATATAGACTGCTATGTTTTTTTATTAATACTAATAATCACGATGGGATGTATATGATTATAATATATAATATATTTTTGAAGTTCAAACAAGTGTGTATGTGGAATTGATATTAAGAAATCAAAGATTGAACATACTTTACTAGTAATGAACTTTAATTTTATTACATCACCGAGTTCGCATATTGCGCAACTATGAACTATCTACCATCAGTTATTTGCAAACATTATTAAAAATATAGAATGTATTTTTAAAAAATCCATACATTACATGTGCAATATATGTAAATGAAAAAAAATATCAAGTCACACTATATATTCATAAAATGAATACATTCAATTTTCTGGTAGCTGAAACAACCCTATCCTGAATGGTCCTTCATCACTTATTGTATATGTTATTTCTTATCCTGTTGAGTCCAAGTCAATTTCACCATTATTAGAGACTCCATTGTTTTCTATCTGATTAACAACTCTGCACTCTACAAGATATGTCCATGTAGCTAGTGCTCTTTCATATGGAAATGTGTCCACCCCATATCTTGAAACATAGATTCTTAAACAAGTTTCCAAATTCTTGTCCAATCTGTTGCGAAGTTTTGATTTCACAAATGTAAGTGCACTAAATACCCTTTCATCTTCAACAAACCCAAGAATCATTGTTTGTATGAGTTCATATAGTTTGAAGTATTCACTTATATTTTCTCTCATAATGCTACTCTAATACATCTTTCTCCACAATAGTGTGATAGCTCCCATTTCTGTTGGGTCAACAATAGACTTATATTGATCAGACATTGTATATGCAAAATGTTTTGATTGTGATATGATTAATTTTTGTCTAATTTACCATTCAATTCCCTTCATCAACATCTAAAGATTTTCAAAACTACTCCATAAGTGCAATCATGGATTTCCCGAAGTTTTTTGCTCTTTGTTCTTCATCAATCATTGGATTCCATAAAATGGGATTCACAAGTCCCATGGCCTCAAGAAGATCGCTATTTTTAAAACTCTCTCTGATCTCAGAAGATAATGTTTCAGATATCTTCATCAATTTTTACATGTATCAAAAACTACAACATCAAAAAGAGATCTTGTGACTGGTACTTCCTCAATTTCAGAACCTATTACATAAGGATCTCTGTATAAAGTGTGCATTGGAATATTTTTCCCATCAACGAAATACAAATATGAGAATTAATATTGAACTTTAAATAGTTGTTGGGATATTTTGTATCTGTCAAAACCTTGAAGCTGCTGAAAATTGGCTTCTGAATCTAGTCTTGGGTGCAATATAAGGTATCCAAAATCATACATACTTGTCTCCTTAATTTTATAAAATCAACAATGTATATGGATATTTTTGAGCATGTTTCACCAAGTTGTTTATTTCCTTTAGCATTGGCAAAATACCGCATAAAGTTAATAATGTCTCTAAATCTGTCAATCAATACAAAAATCTTTAGCCTTGTCCACTTCTCTTCGATGCTTGAACATATACCCTACTAAGGACCTATATTAATCAAAAATCCTGCAAGTTGGTTCATCCAATGATTTCCATCTTGTGTCAACATATTTAAGAAAAATTTACCATTTTTATTCCAACATAAAATCTCTGAAACTCCAAAAATCTTTTAGGACCGCTTGTGAGATATGAATGCAAGTCCCAGTATCGCTCCTCCACTTTTGCAACATTTTCAAAATTGTTTAAAATCTTGTAAGCCAAATTCATTATGTGGGCCATACATTGAATAGGTATCATGTACATGCCTACGATTATTTGCAGACAAATACAAAGTCCAATTTTGTGACCTTGCATGAGATGTGCCATCATCTCCTATACAAATCAGCTTTGCAGAGATTGAATGTTCATCCATACTAGTTATTTCCTTAAGAAAATTAATAACAAGTTTGCAAAGGTTCTCGGCATTGCATTTCTCCATCATTTTGTACATAGAAAATAGATGATTTCCCCTAAAATGGTTATTGAAACTGAAATTGTAGACATGCATGCATACCCAAGACGTATTGTTTATTGTTGTGACCCCATCAATCGACAATGTGATAAAATTTGCATTTTTACCTTTTCTCTCAAATCATTGATTTCAATTTCTCCCATACACTTTTCCATTTCCCATGCATTGGTATCTAACTAGTGTGTTGTTGGAATATTTGGAAACCCACTAGATTGAACCAATATCTTATAATCAAGAAGATCTGAAATTGGTCTGCCCTTCTTTAAAATGTGAAATTTTGTTCTGAATTGATTGATTTTTTCCTGAAGACTTATGTTAGTAGATTTTTCAAATTTAGTCTTTATTGTTCCACCTTTCTCAACTAGGTCCTAATTATTTTTATGATGATTATCATATTCTGCTGCATATCTCATATGTAAACAATCTTCCTCGCTTTTCCATCGCTTATTTTTATTATTGTCCCACCATCTTGCTTTTTAGACTCATATACCTTCCCACAATGTTTCTCTATTGTGTCCAACTTCAATTTCATTTTGTGGTCTCTGCTAGTTTCCAACTACATATAGTACATATACATTTAGTACATCTATATTATGTAGGAGTATCATTCTTTGTTTTTTGTTTCAACGGATTAGATGAATGGATATTTGGTTGACCATTCAAATTTATAGTTCCTTCCTATATTCCACTTCCCACTCTTACGTTTATGATGTGTGTTTCTGGAATGTTTATCATAAGTTTGAGTTGGATGGGAAATGGGATTATCAGTACTATCAAATTGAATTAAATTACTCTACTAGATGGAAATTTCATCCGAGTAAGGTCACCGCTAGGGTTTTCGTAGTTGAAATTAATTGGTTTGTCATGACAACATCTCTAAGTAAATAAAAAAATAAAGTAACATTGTCATAGTAAGAGTCAAAATTACCTCTTACCACTAAGGTTACTATTGGTTGACTGAAATATTTTGAAATTTCCATATCATGTTTTCTTTTTCCTTGAGTTATTTTTTCATTTGTAAAAGGGGCCATCGTATAGGTGATTTTGAAGTCTACACATGTGAAAAAAATATAGAAGCTAACACAACTTAACACCGATGAACAACAACCAGCTACCCAAATGGACATTATAACGGAAAAGAAAACTATCGAATGGCAACACAAAACAATATCACTAGACAAAGAACATATATATGTTACCGGTCGGTAACACATATATATGTTACTAGCTAGTAACAACATATATAATCAAGTATCACCGATAACACATATATTTGTTTCCGTCCGGTAACATTTTATTGTTTTCATTCGAAATTGTGCATTGTCATCTGAAATCACATTTTTTATTGTTGAATGGTAACACGAATAATCATTATCGTATGCCAACACAAAAAAACTTGTCACTGTATAGATAGAGTTCTCTTTTTCTCTTACCTCTTGATTCTTTCGCTTATTCCTAATTCATAAATCCTTCGCTATTTTTCTTATACTTTCGGCTTATAATGTAAATAGTATGACTATATTATGGAAAATCCATCTTATATATAATAGAATATTATAACATGAAGGCGAATGTACTAAAATTGGTCATCCCTTAATGGAAATACGAAGGTGAAATTATATTTAAAAAAATTAGGACCCGTAAAATTTTGGTGAATGCACTACTATGCGATAGAAAAAATCGCCAAATTCAAAATTCAAATTTCTTAATATTCATCTTATCACGAATATTCGCCCTAAAATTTACCATGCCTCTCATATAATGCATAAACATAGGCATATTGTGGGGCACATACCCCATTTGTGTTATGTGTCATAGGCCTACACGACCCATAACATCTCAATCATCATCTAAAAGGCCCAATCCAAGCAAAGTACTCATATGACATCCACTATGGATCTCCCTCTAGTGAATATCCCTCTGCACACCACAAAACACCACATTAGAACAATATAAAATTTCAAACACACTCACTCATCACATTCTACATGTCCAAAATCACATTTACATCATTCTACACCAAATACACACATTCTGGACTAGGGTGCCCAGATGCAAGATTGGGGCACCCAGAGTAGGACACTAACACCGGATCTGGTCGCTCATGTCCCGGTGGTCACTAATGCCCTCACTTTGCTCTTATCCGTGTCTTAAACGCCGAAAAATTACAAACCTAAAATTTGCAATAATTTAACAAAAATGACTACTACATCATACATTTTTTGAAAATCAACACACATACCAACTCAAGCGGTCGTACATGATGCTACTGACGGTTGCTGCACCATCTCAAATCGACTAGGTCATGCTACTCTCACTTGTGGCATCCTTACTTACTCAATGCTCACTATCAAAATCATGCAAAATACAAATAAAGTAACTAATCACTTTTTCATCTTATTATTTATAGTTACTTTTCACCACCCACTTTACTATAGTCATTATTTCGTGTTTATCCTTGCAACTAATGCACACTACATGATTTTCATCATATCTAGAGCGTTTCTACTCGTATTTGCACCCGCTTGCAGAATTCTTCTTAGAATTCCACCTACCATCGTATTATACACATTATGCACTCATTATTCCTCCTTGATGTTTTCCTCCATCTAATTCATATACACTTTGGAATTTTCTATCACTTTCTACATATTTCAGGCTTACTTTCGGCTTAGCATTCATTCTTCTCATCACTTACCCTTTCACCGAAAGGGGGCATATCATTGGGATCATCCTATAATTCTCCCTACATTAACATGTGATCAATCAACACTACCAACTCATCATTTTCAAATATTTACTATTTCACCGTGCGACATCTTATAATTAATTACCCCTAATGACCTAATCTGGGGGCAACAAACATACAATTTTTCTATGCGACATTTCATCACTTCCCCCTAATGACCTAACCTAGGGAAATAAGCGATTAAAATTCCTTTCATGTAATTATTCACCAATTTCTATCGTTTCCCCCTAATGACCTAACTCGAGGAAACTTGCATAAAACCTCTCTACGAGTAACCAATCAATCAAAACAATTAATCAAACAATTTTTCAACGTGTTTAAATCTTTAAAAATTATTATCATTCAATACAACACAATCGGCCTCCCAGATGACCTAACTTGGGAGTTACATGTGTTACTTTCCCAGATGACCTAACTTGGGAAGTTATTCTATATTTTGCGTTTGCTTCCAGATGACCTAACTTGGAAGCCATCATACATTTTTGCGCTTGCTTCCAAATGACCTAACTTAGAATCCATCATACATTTTACATTTACTTCCAGATGACCTAACTTGGAAGCTATCACATTGTAGTGACACTCGTGGAGTGGGGAAAGAGTGCCTTTCTTATACCACTCTTATATGGGTCAACTATTTGATCAAAATTATTTGGATCCAAAAACCACAAATATTTGATCTGAGTCCATCAACAGTGGCTAAATCTTATGGATGTAGTTAGATATTGGAGAATAACGCACTTTCCTCCCTACACTCTTCCTCCTGCGGAAGGATGTCCAAATCCTCCGATCATTATTCGTATACACATGTTTAGGTCGAACCGCTCACTCCCTACCCCATCTCATCATCACCACACGCATTCAAAAATCATCAATCATCTAGCATTACAATCATCACTCACATTTAGTACACTTCATCATGACATTACGTTTCTCGCTACGGTACATGGATCAACACGTTGATCTATGGTTCGGCACGTTATATGGGTATTTCAACACGCTTTTACTACACATTTGTGCATTCTACTACAACATGGGATTCTCCAAACTTCTCTCAAGTACGCATCTCTATCTACTTTATGTTACCAAGATTTCCACTCACCAACATAAAGTGGGGGCAAATGTAGTCACAAAATCATGCACTTACTATTACATTTATACCGCCAAATATGTTATTTTATATATGGATCTCACGTAAGAAAAGTATTCACTAATGACCTATCCCCTAGTCTTGTCGTCAGTTAGTTGGTCATCGTCATCATTTTTCTTGCACAATCATTAGTTGTTTACATAGTTTTGGTCATCTCTCAAGGAGTCTCAAGTGTCGTTATTTGGTCATTTGTCGTCTCTAGTCTTTGACTAGGGTGCCTAGGGTAGAACTGGGGTGCCCATGGGTGCCTGGTCCTTATTTTAGGCACCCTAGTCCCGAAAGCACTTGCGTCTAATTTAGATTTTTGAGGTCGGTCTTTGTCATTTTCTCTCTCATTCCCTAGGTACTAGTCGGCATGTTAGGTCATTAGTGTCAAAATTTGAGCAAGAGATCCCTATATAAACATAGCATACTCACTATCTTATGGGTGGACTATTCACTATTAAGGGCTAGCTATCTACTAAGGAAAGGTATTGCATTTGGGCATCATTGCATCAAACACATTGCATAGGAAAGGGAAGTCTATTCTATTCCATCCACCATTTTGCATTACATCTAGTTGTTGCCCCTATATATGCGTCATTAACACTAGGGCACCTAGGCACATCATTGCACACATAAAGCACACAAAACTACATTGGGTCTGGAATGTAGTGCAATGCTTAGTTGTAAGTCCACCATTGTGGCCGCTCAAAGTCGATCGACCTTTTCATATGCATCTTTCTTTTTTAGGGGTTTGATGTCTAGTATGGGATTTCACACATGAGTATTCATTGTAGGTTTACGGCACCATCCGTGAAGATATTGTGACATTCACACTACAAAGATCGAGACATTGTGAAGATCTAGCGACACTTCCAGATTCAGGTCATGAGCTATTTTGCAGACCAAGGCACCAATACTGCAGACAAGGGCACTCGTAGGCACTTTAGTCCTTCAGGTTCTCCAGTCTAGGTAAATCTTCATCTGCTGCAATTTCCTAGGTTGTGCCATCACACTCTACTCTCTTTGCACATCATTGTGTTCAATCCCAGCACACAATGAGGTAAGTCATTTTCACGTTAGTATCGTGCCCTTCCTACTTCATTTATTTCATTTCATTGAAATATCAAATAAAAATATTTAGCATTAGTATTTCATTTTACATCAGTTATTACATTGTTGTGCTTATTTAGATTAACTTAAATAGAACTTATATTATTTCATATTTTTCTTAATCATGTTTCTTTTATTTCTCAAATCTTAACGGCATCTACATAAAGTTTCTCTTCCTTGAGCTTACAATTTTTTCATGGATCCTTACAAACTTTGGTGTATCTCCCTAAGTACCTAACCTAGAATAGTTATCTTATTTAACTTGGCTCTATGGCCTACAACAATTGAGCCACTCTCATCCGCTTCTACACTCTCTTGTGCACATGAACAAATTATCCTTAGGCCTCTAGCTAACAACCTCAAAATGATGAGTTCGAACTCCTTTTATAGCCACAGGGGTAAGTGCATGAAATTGGGGGGCCAAAAAGCACAAGAATGTGAAAAAAATCCAAACGCGTATGCGCGTTGTGAAAACACGCTTGCATTTTAATTTTTTTGCTCGAAATCACCAAAGCATAATGCGTATGCATTATATAAGCATAACGCGTATGCATTATATAACACATACGCATTATATAATGTGTATGTTTTACATAACGCATATGCGTTATGTTGACTATAAACAAAAAAAAAAGGCTCGAGCCTCTATCATTTTTCCTCCCTCAAATGCGAGTTTCAAAGCTTGTTCGTGCCCTCACATTTTTCCATTCAGTTGGATCTCAAGCTCAAAGGATCATTTCTGGATCGCCGGAAGATCTGAATCGATGATGGTGCCACGGAGAAGAGGTAAGCACATTTATTTTCTCAAAATTGCATTGAAATATGATAATTATAGATTAAAATTTGAATTGAGTACATATTTTTATTGTTACAGTTAGAGGTCGAGGGAATCAACCACAACAAAACCTTGTTATTCCTGACATCCCTCCCGACACTCCCATAATTGCTCAACATCCTTGGGTAGTCAAGAAGATTTAGCAGCCCAAATAGTTGAAAACAAAATTGAAATTGAGGATTTAATCAAAACAATGAGGGATGTAAAATCTATAAGCCCCCACCACGCCTCTCTTGCAAACACATTAGAGGCATTACTTGTTCAAATTAACGCAGCAACGGGCAAATTAATCATTGGATAACTTACGAGAGAGGTTGTAGGGTTTATTATTCCAATAAATTGTCATATATGGATGTAAAGAAAAAAAAATTCAAAAGAACTCATATGCACCTTATTCACAGACCCCCACACTAATCTTACTATTCCGTTGACATGTAAATGATTTCCCATCCATTGGTGCAATAATAATTTGATTAGAAATCATTTTTGGGACCGATGGTGGATGGTGTTTGATTTTCCACCTTGTAATAACAACGAGGTGCCACTATACTTTCTGAGGAAACTCTATTGTGAGTTTATCCTCATCGAGATCCCAAATTATTTTAATTTCTGAGATTTCTAGGCCGAGGTAAAGGATCTCACACAGATTGACCAGTGCACAACATGCACCTATTCAAGTAGATTCCTCACACGTGCCCCCTCACCCTAAGATTGTCCCTCAAGCAGTGAAGGAGACAATAGAGATTGATACACTCCACATGCTTCAGGGGCTATCTATGACCCTTGTTCGACATACGAGGGAGATTTCTGAGCCAGATGCTCGTGGAGGTACACAGAGTATTCCCTCAGGGAGTACTAGCATGAGGCCACATTTTTTCTCGTCATGTGGTAGCATATGTTTGGGGCCCGAGGAGGACGATACTTTCATGCATACTGATTTTGGTGCACCTAGTGCTAGGGATGAACACGATAATGTCACTATGTCAGATGTCCTTTTGAGTGAGACATTTGGATTACATTCATCGGCGTCACCTTCGCAGTAAATTTGTTATGTTTTGTTATGTGTGTTACAAAAATTTTGGAGTACCTGATTTACTTATATATGTTAAATTTTTGAAATAATTGCATTTGTACATGCACATGCATTGATATTACAAAGGTGCGCAGAGGTGCATCTTCATATCGACCACCACATGCAGTAAGCACCATGCATATATGAACATTCACAGAGGTAATTTAGAATGTTAATTATGTAAAATTTTCACATACATGTGTGTGTGTGTATATATATATATATATACAATATATATATATATATATATATATATATATATATATATATATATATATTAGTTTTGAAGTCAAATATATGTATGTTCTTTTATGTCCATCTAACTCACGTGATATACATGTTTGATAAAGATGTTGACTTCACTAGACACCCCACCATCTCTACAACAAGTAGATAAAGGTGTTGCCGTTGTGATTTCATTTGCGCAGAAACTCACTGAGGTATTCAAACAACACATAAATTTTGTTAAATTTCTCGTGTAATTCATATTATGTTAAATTACATGTTAGTAATGTCTTTCATTATAGAATTATTAAATTATGTTAATAATGTCCTTCATTGTGTATATGCAGGAGTTACTTGTGATAGGGCACATCCTGTTCATTTGATTCACAGGTGTGGCGGGGTAAAAACAATAGTTCTATATTGATAAAATTAGTTAAAATATTGTCATTATGTAGATACATGTACTTAGCTCTATTTTCGCTAATTCTGATGTTAGATTTTCTGATCTTATGTGTATGTAGGGAACTTCAACCCCCTCCATTTTGACTTCGAGGGCATGGAATCCTCCATCTCGTCGTCTTCGTACCCCGTTCATACTGCAGGAGCTCCCGATGACTCATCTGAGCGTGAGATGAAAATTCGGCGTGATCGACAACTTACGGTAAGTTTGTGTATTTATGTAAATAATTTCATTCTAGCATGGTCTTAAATACATTTTGAAAACATATATAAATTAAGTTTTGAAAAAAAAACATTGTTTGCATTTACAAGGCTCATCTACAGGCAAGTATTCAATGGAAGAGGACTCAAAGCATGGGCTCAAATGATCCAAAGTCATCTCATGGATCTCCATCTTCACCTAAGGGAGGGCCTTCTTCAAGCAAGGCTAAGAGAGGGATAGATTTTGATGAGTAGGAAATATATATGTCTTACATGACATTGTTTTTGTATGCCTATGTGCATGGCATTATATGTAAGCCTATATGGCATTTGAACTTGATGGTATATGACCTATTTTGGCATTTTTGTATTTATTATGCACATTAAAAGAATATTTGGAACTTGATAATTTTTATGAGACCTTACATTTCTGAGATTTTTTTGCATGAATCTAATATGATGTGCACTTGACAATATTTAAGACATTATGGATTATTTTTTCATTTATTGGTGATGTACATGTACTAGCATTTTCAATGTATAATATGCATCAAACTTTGGAAATTAATATTTATATAATGTATGTATATAAATAGTTACCTAATCTGAGTAATTATTCATTCAATTTATCAATGTGTATATGTGTATTTACCTTACTTGTGCTTCTTCTTGCTCATGGTCTCTTTATATTGGTTCCTATCTTATCATGCACTTACTACATTCTTCTATGCTTCGTAGTCTTCTCCCCTGTTAAAACACCTGAAATTTGTCACAATTTGATGCCTTTCATCTATTGATATTTTGAGAATGTCTCTCCATATACATTACTCCAATGCTTGAGAATGTCTCCAAATGTAATGACATTCTGATTCAGACACTCAATGATTCTTGATTGTCTAATCCTGTCCAATTCGTGTTACTACCTTTAAATCTGTAGGCATTTCAAGTTATTTGGAAATCACATCACACCCTTCACTAGACTTGATGACTACCCACATCCTTTTTAAGGCACTTTTGAAAGCATCAATGGGTTTACCATAACATAAATTATCAATGAATGGAAGGTCACTAACCCATAGGCTAGCTCACTCCCATCAAGAACTAAACAAGAAAGATTTACTAGGTGATTGATAACTCCCATGTTTTCTTAGACATACCCCTATAAAATTCATTCTTAAGCCAATCTATTTATTCATGACTCTTAAGCGACTATGCCTCGGACTGGTAGCCCTACAATGACTCGTTGCACTATTTCTCGCGTTTGAAAATAATAAGACAAAGTGAGAGAACTAGATGGAGACAGAGAAAAACCACAAGAGGATTTCATATAAGACCCCGACGTGGAGGTCTCGAGATCTAATGTGAGTCCGAGAAATCACCCACAAAGATATGGATTGTTTGGGCCTCATGGCTCTTAAGCGACTAAGCCTGGACGGGGTAGCCCAAAAGCACGGGGAGCATAGGGAACCAAAATGAAGCCTCCACTAGCATTCAATAGGCCACCCCGATGTGTTGGCATAGTTTTCTTTTGTACCATGAGATTCTGTTTGTAAACTACAGCCTCCAGCAGCCTACTGTTGACCGACTCAGACTACACTATTTCTCGTGTTTACAAATAATAGGACAGCGAGAGAACCAGATGTAGATAGAGAAACCACGAGAAAATTTTGTAGAGGGCCTCGACATGGATCTCGTAGATCTTACGACATGTATCTAGGTGCCACGGAGTCTAAGAAATCACCCGTCGAAGATATGGCATGTTTGGGCCTCAGGGCTCTTAAGCGACTATGCCCGGACAGGGTAGCCCGAAAGCACGGGAGTGTAGGGAACCAAAAATAAGCATCCAATAGCATTCACCAGGCCACCCCAATGTGTTGGCATAGTTTGTTCGGTCCCACGAGCTTCCGTTTGCAAACTACAGCCTCTGGCAGCCCTACACTAACTTAGACTGCACTATTTCTCGCATTTGCAAACAATAGGACAGTGAGAGAACCGGATGGAGATGGAGAAAACCACGAGAGTATTTCATATAGGGCCCCAACATGGAGGTATCAGATCTAACGAGATGACTCTCTAGGTGTCACGGAGTCCAAAAAATCACCCGTAAAAATATGGCGTGTTTGGGCCTCGGGGCTCTTAAGTGACTAAGCTCGGACGGGGTAGCCCGAAGCACATGGAGCATAGGAAACCAAAATGAAACCTCCACTAGCATTCACTAGAACACCCTGATGTGTTGGTGTAGTTGTTTCGGTCCCATGAGCTTCCATTTGCAAACTACAAATTTCTCTGGAAACCCTACTGGCCGACAAAGACTGCACTATTTCTCAAATTTACAAACAATAGGACAACGAGAGAACCGGATGGAGACGGAGAAAACCACGAGAGTATTTCATATAGGGCCCCAACATGGAGGTATCAAATCTGATGAGATGACTCTAGGTGTCACGGAGTCTAAAAAATCACCCGTAAAAGATATGGCGTGTTTGGGCCTCAGGGCTCTTAAGTGACTACGCTCGGACGAGGTAGCCCGAAAGCACGGGGAGCGTAGGGAACCAAAACGAATCCTCCACTAGCATTCACTAGGACACCCTGATGTGTTGGTGTAGTTGGTTCGGTCCCATGAGCTTCCATTTGCAAACTACAACCTCTGGCAACCCTACACTGACTCAAACTACACTATTTCTCGCATTTACAAACAATAGGACAGCGAGAGAACCGGATGGAGACGGAGAAAACCACGAGAGGATTTCGTAGAGGGACCTGACATAGAGCTCTTAGATCTAACGATACATATCTAGGTGCCACAGATTCTGAGAAATCACCCGTCGAAGATATGGCGTGTTTGGGCCTCAAGGCTCTTAAGCGACTACGCCCGGACGGGGTAGCTCAAAAGCATGGGGAGCGTAGGGAACCAAAAAAAGCCTCCACTAGCGTTCAACAGGCCACCTAGATGTGTTGGTGTAGTTGGTTCAGTCCCACGAGCTTCCGTTTGTAAACTACAGCCTCTGGCACCCTACACTCACTTTTCTAGAAACGCACTATTTCTCGCGTTAACAAACAATAGGACAACAGAGAGAGAACGGATGGAGACGAAGAAAACCATGAGAGGATTTCATAGAGGGACCCAACATGGAGGTCTTGGATCTAACGAAACCAATCTAGGTGCCACGGAGTTTGAGAAATCACCTGTCGAAGATATGGCGTGTTTGGGCCTCAGGGCTCTTAAGTGACTAAGCCCCGGATGGTATAGCCCGAAAGCATGGGAAACATAGGGAACCAAAATGAATCCTCCACTAGCATTCACCAGACCACCCTGATGAGTTGGCATAGTTGGTTCGGTCCCATGAGCTTCTGTTTGCAAACTACACATCTAGCGGCCCTACACTCGACTCAAACGCACTATTCCTCGCATATGCAAACAATAGGACCTCGCGAGAACCAGATGGAGATGGAGAAAACCATGAGATAAAATCTTATTGGGCCCCAACATGGAGATCTTGGATCTGATATTTCTATAGGTGCCACAGAGTCTGAGAAATCACCTGTCAAAGATATGGCGTGTTTAGGCCTCAAGGCTCTTAAGCGACTACACCCGACAGGGTAGCCCAAAAGCACGGGGAGTGTAGGGAACCAAAATGAAGCCTCCACTACCATTCACTAGGCCAGCATGATGTGTTGGCATAGTTTTTTTGGTCCCATGAGCTTCCGTTTTTAAACTACATCTGGAAACCATACACCGACTCAGATTCGCACTATTTCTCGCATTTACAAATAATAGGACAAACAATGAGAACCGGATGGACACAAAGAAAAATGTGAGAATATTTCCTAGAGGGCCCAAACATGGAGATCTTGGATCTAATGATACATTTCTAGGTGACACATGAGTCGAGAAATCACCCATCGAAGATATGGCGTGTTTGGGCCTCACGGCTCTTAAGCGACTACACACTTGAAGGGGTATCCCAAAAGCACGGGAAGCGTATTTTAACGAAAAAAATACTCCAATAGCATTCACCAGGCCACCCCGATGTGTTGGTGTAGTTAGTACGGTCCCACAAGCTTCCGCTTGCAAACTACAAAGATCTCTGAAGCCCTACACTAACTCTCAGGATCGCACTATTTCTCGCATTTGCAAACAATAGGACAAAGCGAGAGAACTAGATGGAGACAGAGAAAACCACAAGAGGATTTTGTAGAGAGCCCCATAGTGGAGCTCTCGGAACTAATGAAAATTATCTAGGCACCACTGAGTCTAATAAATTACCCATCGAAGATATGGCGTGTTTGGGCCTCAAGGCTCTTAAGCGATTACGCCCGAGACGGGATATCCCGAAAGCACGGGAGTGTAGAGAACCAAAACAAAGCCTCCACTAGCATTCACTAGGCCACCCCGATGTGTTGGCGTAGTTGGTTCGGTCCCACGAGCTTCCATTTGCAAACTACAAAGATCCTGGTAGCCCTACACTCGACTTTCACTCGCACTATTTCTCACGTTTGCAAACAATATGACATCGAGAGAATCGATGGAGATGGAGAAAATGTGAGAGCATTTCTAGAGGGCCCTAACATGGGGCTCTTAGTCTAACGATATGTCTTTAGGTGCCATGGAGTTTGAGAAATCACCTATCGAAGATATGGCGTGTTTGGGCCTCAGGGCTCTTAAGCGACTACGCTCGGACAGGGTAGCCCGAAAGCACGGGAAGTGTAGGGAACCAAAAATAAGCCTCCACTAGCATTCACCAAGTCACCCTAATGTGTTGGTGTAGTTGGTTCGGTCCCACGAGCTTCCGTTTGCAAACTACAGCATCTGGCAGCCCTACACTGACTCAGACTACACTATTTCTCGTGTTTACAAATAATAGGACAGCGAGAGAACCGGATGGAGACGGAGAAAAATGTGAGAGGTTTTCGTAGAGGGCCCTAACATAGAGCTCTCAGATCTGACGAGATGTCTCTAGGTGCCACGGAGTCCAATAAATCACCCGTCGAAGATATGGCATGTTTGGGCCTCAGGGCTCTTAAGCGACTACTCCCGACGGGGTAGCCTGAAAGCACGGGGAGTGTAGGGAACCAAAATGAAGCCTCCAATAGTGTTCACCAGGCCACCCCGACATGTTGGTGTAGTTGGTTTGGTCCCACGAGCTTCCGTTTGCAAACTACAACATCTGGTAGCCCTACACTAACTTAGACTGCACTATTTCTCGCATTTGCAAACAATAGGACAACGAGAGAACTAGATGGAGACAGAGAAAACCACGAGAGGCTTTCGTAGAGAGCCCCATAGTGGAGCTCTTGGAACTGATGAAAATTATCTAGGCACCACAGAGTCTAATAAATTACCCGTCGAAGATATGGCGTGTTTGGGCCTCATGGCTCTTAAGCGACTACGCCCAGACAGGGTATCCCGAAAGCACAGGGAGTGTAAGGAACCAAAACAAAGCCTCCACTAGCATTCACCAAGCCACCCCAATGTGTTGGTGTAGTTGGTTCGGTCCCACGAGCTTCCATTTGCAAACTACAGCATCTGGTAGCCCTACACTGACTCAGACTGCACTATTTCTCGCGTTTGCAAACAATAGGACAACGAGAGAACCGGATGGAGATGGAGAAAACCACGAGAGGCTTTCGTAGAGGGCCCTAACATGGAGCTCTTAGATCTAACGAGATGTCTCTAGGTACCATGGAGTTTGAGAAATCACCTATCGAAGATATGGCGTGTTTGGGCCTCAGGGCTCTTAAGCGACTACGCTCGACGAGGTAGCCCGAAAGCACGGGAGCGTAGGGAACCAAAAATAAGCCTCCACTAGCATTCACCAAGCCACCCTAACGTGTTGGTGTAGCTGGTTTGGTCTCACGAGCTTCCGTTTGCAAACTACAGCATCTGGCAGCCCTACACTGACTCAGACTGCACTATTTCTCATGTTTACAAACAATAGGACAGCGAGAGAACCGGATGGTGAAAGAGAAAAATGTGAGGGTTTTTCATAGATGGCCCTAACATAGAGCTCTCAGATCTGACGAGATGTCTCTAGGTGGCATGGAGTTTGATAAATCACCCGTCGAAGATATGGCATGTTTAGGCCTCAGGGCTCTTAAGCGACTACTCCCGGACGGGGTAGCCTAAAAGCACGGGGACCGTAGGGAACCAAAACGATGCCTCCACTATCGTTCACCAGGCCACCCCGACGCGTGTTACGTAGTTGGTTTGGTCCCATGAGCTTCCGTTTGCAAACTACAGCATCTGGCATCCCTACACTGACTCAGACTACACTATTTCTCGCGTTTGCAAACAATAGGACAGTGAGAGAACTAGATGGAGACGAAGAAAACCACGAGAGGATTTTGTATAAGGTCCTGACATGGAGCTCTTTGATTTAACGATACATCTCTAGGTTCCATGGAGTCCAAGAAATCACCCATCGAAGATATAGCGTATTTAGGCCTCAAGGCTCTTAAGCGACTTACACCGGACGGGGGTAGCCCAAAAGCATGGGAATGTAGGGAACCAAAATGAATCCTCCACTAGCATTCACCAGGACACCCCAATGTTTTGGTGTAGTTTTTTCAGTCCCACGAGCTTCCGTTTGCAAACTATAGCATCTAACATCCCTACACTGACTCAAACTGCACTATTTCTCGCATTTACAAACAATAGGACAACGAGAGAACCAGATGGAGATGGAGAAAACCACAAGAGGATTTTGTAGAGGGCCCTGACATAGAGCTCTTAGATTTGACAATATGTCTCTAAGTGCCATGGAGTACGAGAAATCACCCGTCGAAGATATGGTGTGTTTGGGCCTCACGACTCTTAAGCATGTGATCTTCGACAAGTGATTTCTGGACTCAGTGGCACCTAAAGACATCTCGTCAGATCTGATACCTCTATGTCGGGGCCTTGTATGAAATCCTCTCATGGTTTTATTCATCTTCATCCGGTTGTTTGCAAACGTGATAAATAGTGCGGTGCAATGTAGAGTCAATGTAGGGCCGCCACAAAGTTGTAGTTTGCAAACGAAAGCTCGTGGGACCAAACCAACTACACCAAAATGTCGTGGTGGCCTAGTGAGCACTAGTGGAGGCTTCGTTTTGGTTCTCTATGCTCCCCGTGCTTTCGGGCTACCCCGTCCAGGCTTAGTCGCTTAAGAGCCCTGAGGCCCAAACACGCCATATCTTCGACATGTGATTTCTGGACTTCGTGGCACCTAGAGACATCTTGTCAGATCTAAGACCTCCATGTCGGGGCCCTCTACAAAATCCTCTTGCGGTTTTCTCTGTCTCCATCTAGTTCTCTCGTTGTCCTATTGTTTGCAAACGCGAGAAATAGTGTAGTCTGAGTCAGTGTAGGGTTGCCAGATGCTATAGTTTGCAAACGGAAGCTCGTGGGACCGAACCAACTATGCCAACACGTTGAGGTGGCCTAGTGAACACTAGTGGAGGCTTCGTTTTGGTTCCCTATGCTCCCCATGCTTTCGGGCTACCCTGTCTAGGCGTAGTCGCTTAAGATCCCTGAGGCCCAAACACGCCATATCTTCGACGGGTGATTTCTCAGACTCTATGGCACCTAGAGATGTCTCGTCAGATTTGAGACCTCCACGTTGGGGCCCTCTATAAAAGCCTCTCATGGTTTTCTCCTTCTCCATCTGGTTCTCTCGTTGTCCTATTGTTTGCAAATGCAAGAAATAGTGTAGTCTAAGTCAAATAGGGCCGCAGATGTTGTACTTTGCAAACGGAGCTCGTGGGACCAAACTAACTCACGCCAACACGTTGGGGTGGCTCAGTGAACACTATTGAGGCTTCTTTTTGGTTCCCTACGCTCCCTGTGCTTTCGGGCTACCCCGTCTGGGCTTAGTCACTTAAGAGCCCTATATCTCCGATAGGTGATTTCTCAGACTCCTTGGCACCTAGAGACATCTCGTCAGATCCAAGAGCTCCATGTCGGGGCCCTCTACAAAAGCCTCTTGTAGTTTTCTTTGTCTCCATCAAGTTCTATCGTTGTCTTATGTTGTAGTTTTTCAATGGAAGCTCGTGGGACTGAGCCAACTACGCCAACACGTCGAGGTGGCTTGGTGAACGCTAGTGGAGGCTTCATTTTGGTTCCCTATGCTCCCCATGCTTTCGGGCTACCTCATCCGGGTGTAGTTGCTTAAGAGCCATGAGGCCCAAACACGCCATATCTTCAACGAGTGATTTCTCAAACTCTATGGCACCTAGAGACATCTTGTTAGATTCGAGACCTCCATGTTGGGGCCCTCTACAAAATCCTCTCATGGTTTTCTCCATCTCCATCTAGTTCTCTTATTGTGCTATTGTTTGCAAACGCGAGAAATAGTGCAGTCTAAGTCAGCCAGTAGGGTCAGCAGAGGTCAGTAGCTTGCAAACGGAAGCTCTTGGGACCAAAAAAACTACGCCAACATGTCAGGGTGGCTTGGTGAATGCAAGTGGGGTTTTTTTTTGGTTCCCTACACTCCCAGTGCTTTTGGGCTACCCCGTTTGATCTTAGGTGCTTAAAAGCCTTGAGGCCAAACACGTCATATCTTCGACAGGTGATTTCTCGAAATATGTGGCACCTAGAGATGTCTCGTCAGATCCAAGACCTCCATGTCAGGGCCCTCTATGAAATCCTCTCATGGTTTTCTCTATCTCTATCTGGTTCTCTCGTTGTCCTATTGTTTGCAAATGCGAGAAATAGTGCAGTCTGAGTCAATGTAGGGCTGCCAGATGTTGTAGTTTGCAAACGGAAGCTCGTGGGACCAAACCAACTATACCAACACATTGAGGTGGCCTAGTGAATGCTATTGGAGGCTTCATTTTGGTTCCCTACACTCCCCGTGCTTTCGGGCTACCCGTCCGGGCGTAGTCGCTTAAGAGCCCTAAGGCCCAAACACGCCATATCTTTGACAGGTGATTTCTTGGACTCCGTGGCACCTAGAGACATCTCGTCAGATCTGAGAGCTCCACATCGGGGCCCTCTATGAAATTATCTCATGGTTTTCTCCATCTCCATCTGGTTCTCTCGTTATCCTATTGTTTGCAAACATGAGAAATAGTGCAGTCTGAGTCAGTGTAGGGTTGCCAGATGTTGTAGTTTACAAATGGAAGCTCATGGGACTAAACCAACTACACCAACACGTCGGGGTGGCCTAGTGAACACTATTGGAGGATTCATTTTGGTTCCCTATGCTCCCCGTGCTTTCGGCTACCTCGTCCAGGTTTAGTCACTTAAGAGCCCTGAGGCCCAAACACGCAATATCTTTGATGGTTGATTTCTCAGACTTCGTGGCACCTAGAGACATTTCGTCAAATCAAAGAGCTCTGCATTGGAGCCCTCTACAAAATCCTCTCATGGTTTTCTCTGTCTCCATCCGGTTCTCTCGCTGTCCTATTATTTGCAAACACGAGAAATAGTGCAGTCTGAGTCAGTGTAGGGCTGCCAGAGGTTGTAGTTTGTAAACGGAAGCTCATGGGACCAAACCAACTACGCCAACATGTCGGGGTGGCCTGGTGAATGCTATTGGATGCTTTTTTTTGTTCTCTACACTCCTGTGCTTTCGGGCTACCCCGTCCGGGCGTAGTTGCTTAAGAGCCCTAAGGCCCAAACACGCCATATCTTCGACAAGTGATTTCTCAGACTCCATGGCACCTAGAGACGTATCGTCAGATCCAATACCTCCATTTTAGGGCCCTCTACGAAATTATCTCGTAGTTTTATCTGTCTCCATCTGGTTCTCTCGATGTCTTATTGTTTGCAAATATGAGAAATAGTGCAGTTTGAGTCAGTGTAGGGTTGCAGAGGTCGTAGTTTTGCAAACGGAAGCTTGTGGGACCGAAACAACTATGCCAACATGTCGAGGTGGCCTAGTGAATGCTAGTGGAGAATTATTTTGGTTCCCTACACTCCTCGTTTTTCGGGCTACCCCATCCGAGCTTAGTCGTTTAATAGCCCTTAGGGCCAAACACGCCATATCTTCGACGGGTGATTTCTCAGACTCCGTGGCACCCGGTGATGTCTCGTCATATCTCGAGACCTCCATGTCGGGGCCCTCTACAAAATACCCTTGCAGTTTTCTCCGTCTCCATCTAATTCTCTTGTTGTCTTATTGTTTGCAAACGCGAGAAATAGTGCAGTTTGAGTCAGTGTAGAGCCGCTAGAGGCTGTAGTTTTCAAACGGAAGCTCGTGGCACCGAACCAACTAAGCCAACACATCGGGGTGTCCTGGTGAACACTAGTGAATGCTTCTTTTGGTTCCCTACCCTCCCATGCTTTCAAGCTACCCCATCCGAGCTTAGTCACTTAAGAGCCCTGAGGCCCAAACACGCCATATCTTCGACGAGTGATTTCTCAGACTCCATGGCATCTAGAGACGTCTCGTTAGATCGAGACCTCTACATCATGGCCCTCTATGAAATTATATCACATTTTTCTTCCTCTCCATCTGGTTCTCTCGTTGTCCTATTGTTTGTAAACACGAGAAATAGTGTAGTATGAGTCAATGTAGGGTCATCGAGGTCAGTAGTTTGCAAAACGGAAGCTCGTGGGACCAAAAAATATGCCAACACGTCGGGGTGGCCTGGTGAACACTAGTGGAGGCTTCATTTTGGTTCCCTACGCTCAACGTGCTTTTGGGCTACCCCATCTAGGCTATGAAAGCCTCTCGTGGTTTTCTCCATCTCCATTCAAACTGAGTCAGTGTAAGGTTGTCCATTGCCAATCACTTGAATAATATAGGTGGTTCATATAATATAGGTGGTGAAATGAGAATTTTAATAAGATATTTTTACAATATAGGTGGTGAAATGAGAATTTATGTTTGTTTTTCCTTTCTAATATTTAATTTTTCTTAGCTTCACTTGGCTTCGAGAATAATAAATTCTCTCTTGCAGTGCCAACCACGTGAAGGTGGAAGCTTTTTGGCACCACTAACCTACATAAACATGTTAGTAAGCAATTAAATAGAATTTTAAATCATACAAAATTTAAATAAAATCATTTAAGTAAATATTCAAATTAAATTCATGAAGAACATACCTTTGCAAATTCAATCCAATGAACCACGAGGATCAACTTTATTCTTGACAGTAGCAAGAATTGCTTCATGATCTGATTCACGAACCTTCCACATAATTTTTGTTTAATGGCCGACCTCGATATTTGATCAATTTAATATTTGTTGCAAGGACCAAATGTAAGTATCTTTCGATGTACTTCATAGTCTTCAAACAACCAAATGTTTGATTTTTTTATAGGATATCGTCGAAGCCAAGTTCCAGTGACTACCACTGATCTAGTGGGATACTCAAGGTCTTCACCATCAATGACTGTGGAAGTCAAAAAAATTCCCTCTACACAACAAGATAAGAAGTAGTTTGTTCCCTCTTCGTTAAATTCCGTCACAATAACTAAAAAAACATGCCCTATGTATCATAAAGTAAAATTGTTCAGTTAATTTATAAATACATTAGAGTTGACCATTTAATAATTTATAAATCTAAAACATGGCATGTACATATATGTATGTACCTTGTTACACTAAATCAGAGACTTAGTCAAAGTCAAGTGATGTTGTCATTTGATCTGAAGACCCTGCAAGTTGTAATGCTCGTGGAACTTGATGTGTGTCGAGTGGAATTAGAGGTCTACAAGTCCACTCATCCACCCACTGTTGTGACTCACATTCATTCCACGTAAAATCAATGCATGATATACAAAAACATGTCATGCACCTAGTATAAATAGTCCAAACATTTGCATCTCGAACTACGGAATGAGTGCATATCACTTGATCATGCAACTGTCATACAATCTTCAAAGTTTGTTAGATGTTGTTGCTCTATCAACCAAAAATATCTACGAACCATTGATCTCTCTTGAGATTCATGGCCCATATTCTTGACACACCAATCAATAATGCTTTTTACATCTGTAAATTTAGCACCATCCTTGAACTTTAACTCTTCTCTTGCAAGTGCTCTTTTCACACATGCTCCTACACCATCATGCTCTCCTTTTCCATGCCCTACCTCAGTAAAACTCCAGATATGTTGTACATTTTTTCTTTGTGCATCCTACTTAGCCAATAAAATATCTGTGCATTCTTGAATTGTGATGTACAGTTGTCCGACCAAATGTAATGTTGATCAAAACTAATGTTCCTCTCATTCAAGTTCACATAAAACACCTAGAAACACCCTTGTACATATTCTGTAGAATGTGTCCGATCATCACTGATGTAGAAATGATACTCTCTCAATATTTTTCGATCTTGCTCAGTGCTTTCAGGAGAGTGCATGAATGTTATATGCACGAAAATAGAAACTTGCACTGAGTTATAATATTGAGACTGAACCTCCATTTGTGGCTACAATGTGTAATTCTCTGCAAAGTCAACTACTGAAACAATAGTACCAAGTGGGAATGTGTCCTTTCTTAACTTGAATTTTTCATCCAACCATCGAGCTCTATGTGTGTGCCTTGCATACTCATAAAAAAATTTCTCTCTGAATTTGACCATATATTCTGATACAGGTAATTGTTTTGTAACAAGCTCACACCTCTTAGATTCTTTTCCATCTTTTAATTGATATGCCACCAATTTATATTTGGTGAAATCAACCAATTATTTTCCTATTGAAGATGTACTCTCCTCATGGATACAACTTTTCAGATTTGGCAAGCCACCGCATACATTGCACATTCCATCCAAACATGCTTTGTTATAAAAAAATTGTCTTGTTGATTTTTCACAAAATATTGTCGGAATAAATTCCCTTAAAGATTTTTGTGGGACATTTATTCCACACTCTTGAAACATGATTTCAGTATGCAAAACAGGATCGTATTTGACAAAAACATCATAATCCATTGAAAATTCAACATGATGCCTGCAATGACAAGTGGTGCGTGAGTGATTGATTTTCACATAAAAGGGTTTGTTCATTTCAAAGAATCTTTAATAGCTAATGTTAATTTTTGGATTACATTTTTAAAATTAGAGAACATTTATGTTTGAGTCATATCTAAGAAATTTTTTGCACACGATTCACGATTACGAGAACCTATTCTTCTTTTTACTGTATCTCTTCTATTCGATGACACCCTTGTGTTCTCATTCCAAAATTTTACAATTAATTCTTTTAGAATATCAGATGTATTCTTGTCTTTTCATGGAATTCTGCTAGAGAAACCCAATAATTAGTGTTATTGACTGACTCAAGATGTTTACGTCTCTCTATTGCTTTCATTAGTATTATTTTGTTTAGCTTCAAAGCACTGCTTGTTTTTCTAATCAAGTGTTTATTAATTGTTTTATCACTTACTATACAATTAGTTAGTGCACGTCGTGTAGCATTACTATCTTTGGTGCGTCTTTTTCCACCTACAACTTGGTATGCTTTATGTATGTTTTCAACAATTGACGCATTTTGATCAACAACATTAGATGTTCTTAACCCCAGGGTCTTCATTATAGGTCTCATCTTAATTAACTTCATCAATGAAACAAATAATTGACATCTTTGTGTGTCATTTAAATTCTCAAAGTAATTATCCCAAATTCCACTAGCTTTTCTTCTCGCATTTCTTTCAAACATTTTGTTAGGCATTGGTTTTATAATGTTTTCATCAATTTCAATTAAGTGAATTGGTTTTTTTACGAAATGGAAGGAGGTATTCTTGGAGGTGAAGATTCGTTTACAAGGTTACTTTCTTCATTTAGTGTTTTCATACAAATTTCGGGGTTAACATTTGGATTCTCAAGTAAGGGTTCAACAATTGGATTCATATCAATTTCTTCATCCATACCAACATTATCATTCAATTCAATATCATTATTCATTGCAAAATCATTATTCTCTACATTTTCATTATGTATTTCATCCTAATTTTCTAATACATTAGCTACATTTGATATAGCGGATGTACCTTGCCCTGCTCGAAGTTTTTGCATTCTCTTCAATTTCTTTATTCTCTTCTCTTCCAATTGCTCTGGTGTCTTATTCTTGACTTTCCTCTTGTCCTTAGCTCGACGTTTATCACCCATGATTAGAAAAAATCAACTAGTGGGGTAGGGGACAAAATGAAATACTAAAAATCGTGCAAGAATGTAGAGAATATTGCAGACAAAACAGAATGTTTGCAGAATTCCCGTGAAAGAGATGAAAGGGATGTTAGGGGGCCATAAGATAAAAACAAAGCAAAACGCGTACGCATTTTTGTTTTCTCTTTTCCCAAGCCATGCCTCAAGGCTTGGGATCCGGTTTGGATCCCCAAGCCTGAGGCATGGACCTGCACAAACACAAAGAAACAAATGAAGTTTTTACAAGAAAATGTAAAAATGACACTTCCTCTATGAGAAATCAAAATAAAACAATCAATCCATTTTTAAAAAATTATACCACGACGTAGAGCAGAGTCTCTTATTTCTTAAAATATAATTTTCTAAATTTTCGACTAATATAAGATATCCATATTATTTATTTTTAACTATGCCTTTTTATAGCTATTTTTGAAGTGTAAATATGTCTATCTTTTTGGTGATCGAAATTAAAAATATATATATACTAGCCCAAACTAGGCATAATTCTATACATATTCAAAAAAAAAAAAATCTAATTTTTGATATTTTTTGAGGTAGTTAAGGGGGGCACGGTCGAGCTCCGTTATTTTTCAAAACATAAAATTTTTGTACTAGAAAAATCATAAATAAAAAAATATTTGCTAAAAAATCTAAAAATAAATGGAGCCCAAACTAGATGCTCCTAGCTATCTTTCTACCAAAGGGTTTTCAAAAATACTAAATGGTGCTCAAAAATGGTGGGGGCACGAAAGTCACTCTATTATGTTTTTTAACAAAAATAGGAGCATCTGTTGGTATTTTAGTTGTTTGACCCACTTAAACTTATCCGTTTTCAATAAAATTTAGTAGCTTAGAAACTAGACTCAAAATGCTACGATTCATATTTTTACAACATCTTCCAATTTTGAGTGTAACTATTTCAAAAACTCGTACAAGTTGAATTTTTTTCAAAAAAATGCGTCCACTTAAGACCCCCTTTAGCCCCCAACTTGGTGCACTTACCCCACACATTCCCGTTTATATCTCCTCATTTGAAATCTTTTTTAGGCAGTTTGGTCCCTTCTAGATGATCCCTAATATTCCCTCTAAGATTTAAATTTAAATTGAGTCACTAATTCTCTAAGCTACCTCCAAACTTACACATTTCTCTATTATTTTGCGTCGACCTAGTCATTAGGATCATTTGACCATTGATCCTTGTCAAATTCTTTTCAAACTCCTTCAAATGCTTTTTTTGACTTATCTACCAACTGCAAATCATTTGCACACTCTTTCATCACACAATCCTTTGCCACACCTTTTCTCCGTTATGTCGCATATATTTTTGTTTGATCTACACCTTGACCTTTATCTCACGCGTTGTATTTGGGATTTTGAGGATTCTTCAAAAAAATTAATGCATTTCCTTGTAATCAAAACTATTATGCAATCCTTCTCCGTTAGTATTCCATGCCTTCATCACACTCCTTGTCATTGTGCATAATCGCTTTGCAATTTTTGTGTGCCTCCAGGTCTCTAGGATAAGCCAAAAATGCATTTCTCCCAAAATTCATACACCCACCACTACGCATTAATCTCTCGTGCCTTGCTTTCCTTCTCTTCTCTCGCAAACTCTTGAGCGCTCTACGCTACTTCGCACTTCACCAAAACCTTCATGCTTCACCAAAACCTCTACACACCATTACACGCCCTCTTGAACTATGCATTGTGCTCTTCCTCTTTAGCTATTGTGCAAAAACTTTATGCACTCCCACACAATCGTTCCTTCACTATATCGCGCTTCCTTTCTTCCTTCCTTACACTCTCCACTCTCACGCGCACCACACTTAACAAAAAATTGTGCGATATTTCTCTGGACCTTGAATGCTCATGCATCATAAACACACTAATATCATAACAATTACTTAATCTTATATTGATATTAATTGTTTATGGACTAAACAAAATAGTTGATCATATTTCTTTTCTAAAGATGCTTCCAAACAATTGATAGATATATTTTTGTATCCTATTAGGCAATCATTAAATCTTAGCCATGAACAATCAATAAAAATTATAATAATGATTGACATTTTATCTCTTATATGGTATTACTATTCATAAACAATTGGTAATATAGCATCAACACTTTTTGAGACAATGATTAACATCCATTAAATACAATTAAACATATTTAAGAACAAGTCACTAGTATAGTAAGTATTAGGTAGTAGCAATTATGAAACCCTAAAAGCTATAAAACCCTCACGAGTGAAGCAATTAGGGAAGGTTTTTATTTATTTTGAATTGAAAATCAAATGTCTTCAAACTTTTAATTCCAAATATTTTAAAGAAATATAAAAACGAGATACACATAATTTAATTAAGTATTATATATATATATATATATATATATATATATATATATATATATATAAAAGATCCAGTATTTTTATGGGAGCACTACATTTTTTGTGTATAAGTAAGTGAAAATAAAATAAAATGAGAATTATAAATTTTAATTCTAAATATATTAAAGAAATATAAAAACGAGATACTCATAATTTAATTAAGTATTTTATATATATAACTTTTTAAGGACCTATATTTTTAAGGGAGCACTACATTTTTGTGTATAAGTAAGTGAAAATAAAATAAAATTAGAATTATAAATTTTAATTCTAAATATTTTAAAGAAATATAAAAACTAGATACACATAATTTAATTAAGTATTTTATGTATTTAACTTTTTGAGGATTCATATTTTTATGGGAGCACTACATTTTTATGTATAAGTGAAAATAAAATAAAATAAAAATTATCTTAATGTAAACTCGTGGTTTGAAGATGTGCTTGCAGTTATCTTATATCATTTTATTTGTTAATATAATATAAGATCCTATTCATTAAAAATAATAATAATAAATAAATACAAATAGTAACAAACTATGATTAAAATCCAATGGATATCCCTCTTTTCTCTATGAAATGCCCATCCAGCTATCCCAAATTAACTCAAAAATTAATTTAGAAAACCTGATGTAAAGGGTGAACACACAATCGAAGTACAAAAATAGATATAAATGTTTTAAGCATCTAATAATAAGTAGCAGTTTGCAGGGAAGACAGCCTGTTTGTTGAAGTGAAAATATAATTATTGGGAATTGAACTCGTGACCTGTGCAAGTAAGGCAAATGCATAGCGGGAAGGAGGAAAATGAAGAGGCGGCGAGAAGCATAAGCACTGCGAAAACTACTGAATATGCTTCCTACGCTGGATCCAAGCTCGCGCCCTCCCTTTACGGTTCTTTCTGCAACTTATTCTATTTATTCCTGCTAGCATTTTCTAAGCATTCACCACCGCTATCTTTTTCTCATCCATGCCATATGAATGCATAAGTTCTCTGTAATAATATTTCAGATTACATTCTAATTGCGTCTGAATTTCTCGTTTCTTCTTTATTTAAGCATTCCCGTCGTCTGCGAGCTATTTGATTAAATATTTATCCGTAGCCGAGTATTTCAGACATGTATGCTATTAGCTTAAATCTTTAAAGCTTGTGAAGGACTTTGAAGATATTTGTTAGCTAATAGTTCAAATCTTTAAAACTGGGGAAGATTTCCATAGAATTGTAAATTAATTGTTTGAATGTTTAAAAATTATAAAAGAATTTGAGAGATTTCTAAGCTAATTGTTTAAATCATTAAATTCGGGGAAAATTTGAAAGATTTGTAAGCTAATTGTTTAAATCATTAAATTTGGGGAAACTTTGAAAGATTCGTAAGCTAATTGTTTAAATCATTAAATTCGGGGAAATTTTGAGAGATTTGTAAGCTAATTGTTTAAATCATTAAAGTTGGAAGGAATTTTGAAAGTTTGTAAACTAATTATTTACACTTTTAAATTGTTAGGAGAGTTCCAAGATATTTGCAGGCTAATTGTTTAATAAAACTTTGAATTTAGGGAGTATTTGAGAGGTTTTGAATGCTAATTGTTTAAACCTTTAGACTGTGAGGAAAATTCCTACGGATCTGTAGGCTAATGTTTTAAGTCTTTGAGTTTAGGAGAGGATTTGAGATATTTGAAAGCTAATTGTTTGAAGTTCAAACTTCGAGGAGAATTCGAAGAGATTTGCACGGTAATTGTTTAAATTTTCAATATCAAAGAAGAATTTGACAGATTTGTCAACTAATTGTTTAAATCTTTAAAAGTCGGAGATGAATTCGAGAGATCTCTAAGCTATTTGTTCAAATCATTAAAATTAGGAAGAATTTTGAGAGATTTGTATGCTAATTGTTTAATGAGGAGAATTCCGAGAGATCTGTATGCTAATTATTCAAATCTTCGAATTTAGGGGACTAGTTTTTAGATATATATGCTAATCTATTCAAAGCTTTAAACAGTGGAGGATCTGAGAGATTTGCAAGCCAGTTATTCCATGTAAAGCATAATTAGATGTGGAAGCAAATTGATGAGATGAAAACAATGTGTAGAGGATACTAATGCAAGAAGATTGTTAATATTGCAGATGTCATTCAGCAGACACAGGCATTCGTGGAAAATATGCTTCCACTGATCAGGTGTGTTCCTCTCTTACAGCATATTTGTATAGCTAGTTAGTCCTTTCGGGACAGGATATTGACTGAGGGAGACGTGGATACAGTGAAATAGATGCAGGGGCTGTAGAGATCACGGATGAAGTGCACAGATGCAAAGAGTCTTCGCTGGATCGAAAATGCAAGCTGGAGCAAGAGAGGGAACGTTTCCAACAAGCTGCCTCCACAGTTTTGGAGATGCTCAATCAATCATCACATACCACGGTGAGTAACAAGGCTTGCCGCTCGATCATTAATTATATTCAAAAACCAGGGTTTCCACGGTCCATAAATACGATAAACCAACATTTAGAAAAAAATGTATAGATGATTTTGATATAACTTTTCAGATCACACATCATGATTTAAAAATCATGAAATGTGATTGTGAAGATGGGAGTGTAATCAAACACATTGATATCAAAATCTTCTGCAAAGCAGAAGTTGATTTCATCATTAATTTCGTTGACAATTTGCTTTCTTGTATTAGGGTGAGATTTTTGAGGGTGTAATGATATAATGCAGGTTGCAGCAACCCCTCTTGCTATAATGGAAGAGGATTTCCATCAAACTCAAGACTGAAAAATGTGAGGAAGTACATCTTAATTCACTGTTGCTCAATTTTCCATTACCAGGAAAACTTGTCGCATAAAGTTGGTAATAAACTGAGAGCCTTGTATATATTCAATGATTTACTGTGTATGGAAGGTATTAAAGTGGTCCATAAAAAGACCGAACTGATTCTCCTGATTAGATAGCAAGCTTGTTTTATGAACTATATAAGCTAGATGATTGCCTTTCAATGTCTTCAAGCTAGCCTTTCCTACTATGCAAAAGGTTTAGTAGACCATTTTTTACACCATTTGTGTGTTTGATCATAAAATTTTAGAAATCAAATTAAAAGCGTTGTGCTGCTTCAATAATATCCATAAAAGTTACCCTGAAAAGTCAGGGTAAAAATGCAAATGTTGTTATTCATTAAAAATCTCATACATAGGGAGAGTAATTCTACATCCTTATACAAGATTTCGTACCTTTGACATATTCATGATTTTTTGTTAACACTTCAGTTATTCATGTTCTTTTGTACGGTTGTGAAACCTGGGCTTGGAGTATCTTTCATCATATTTGTTCCAAATCTAACAATTCCATAAATTTATTATAGTTGGTTTTGGCTACATTTAAAATCAGTCCAATTAAGTTATGATAATATAATTATAATATAGAATAACTTATAACTATTATATAGAATGTAACTTGTTTCATTTGAATGATAATTATAATTATCATGTTCTTAGATAAGTATTGTTTTCACAGTTTACATGTTAAAGAAAAAAATTTATGGAGGGAAGAATTTTTGAAATAAATTGTGTATTGGTTTTTGACAATGGAATTTTCACGAATAAAAAATTAAAATGCAACTAAATTTCTATTAATCTTAATTTGACTAATGAGATTTATTTTTCAACATTATAAATTCAAAAATAAATTGAATATTGTTAAAACTACTGTTTTAACAAGTCCATGGTGAATGAAAGTAGTCATTAGATTTTATTTTTCAAAAAATATAGCTAGAAATTACAAAAATTAAACTTATTCGGATAACATGTCTTAATTTCATATGTTTAAATATAATATAATAATGATTCTAAAGAAAATATAATCTCATTTCTTTCATCAGTTCTTTTATTTTCTAAAAATAACACTTTTTAAATGAACATTAAAATTAAAAGATAAATAAATCAATAATTATACCAAAAGAACTTCATTAATATATTGTGTAACAAACTAAAAATACAAGATTGAAATGTATATTTAAATTATTTTTATATGGTATCTTATCAACTAATTTGGCCATATATATATTCCACCCAAAAAAATCTAATAAATTTTATTTTATTTTTATTCGAGAAAAATGTCATAGAGAAGAGATTTTGTAAAATGCAATGAAAATAGGTTGTTTATTTTTCAATACAAACACACCAATAGTCCAAGTTGATGTGGGATCTAAAATATTCCTCAAAGGCAAAAATATTTTTGAGATCGATCATGGATGAGTCCCAATTAATGGTTTTTGTCATTCACATTCTCTCTTGATTTTTTTGGGTATATATAATGTTGAGTTTCAATCTTAATCTGTCTATACATAAGTATTGCGATTGTGGAAACTTGTTTTGCATCAATAATACATTACAACTAACCACACCACATTGTAAATGGGTTTAATATATAGAAAATTAGATTTATTTGTAGAGACAAATACGGTTCAATATTTTAAAATATAGGGAAATTGAAATAATGGAAACGATAAAGATAATTAGGGTTTTAGAGCAACAAATTTAATCACAATTCCGGAGATAGACCAAAAACAGGGGCTAGATAGTGAAGTCAATAGACCCAAAACAAAGAACACCTTGATTGAAAAACATCTTGCTCCTTAAGCGGTACTATCATAACTATCCAATACAGATTTGGGAATTGTCAACAAATACAAAACTAATTAGACAAACATGTTCATCTCTTGAACTCGAAAAACTCACTCACTTTTCAAGAATTTGTTGTAAGTCATTAGGAAATAACTCTCTATTGCAAAAGCATCCATGTTCACTTGCAATTTTGCATCGATTAAAAAAACATATTTGTCTAAGAAGTTTAGTTGAGTGTAGCAAATTGTGCAAGTCTATGATTAACTCTTACGCACCTATTTTGTAATGAATGTGCAGGTGTGGACAAAGACTCATGGTAGTAATTTACATCATTTATCAACACAAACGTTTATTGTTGTTTTGTGCCTAGCTTTGTAACTATAACAAATTTGTGCAAGTTTGTAGATGTGTGCAAGTGTCATGTAATAGTTCATCATTGTTTTGTGATTATGGCAAATCTTGAAAAGCTAAGCAAGGTTCCCACTATTTTCTCAAGTCTAGAGTATATGTTAGGAGATGGCACAAGCATGCACATCAAGAGCGCAAGCATGGATATTTTCCATGCAAAGTTAGTCTTCATGCAGAAAATTACCTTTTGTGTGCACAACATCATAAGGAGCAATTTCATAGGCTTGTGATACCAACATGTGTTAATCTTGTTGACACGCATCTACTATTGACAACTGCGAAGTGATTGGAGTCATATTACAATAGTGCACAATAATTCAATTAAAAGTAAGTGTGCAATTTCATACATAACGACATAATGTAGCGCACAAGTTTTGGAATTTCAAAATTCAACATTATTCAAGGAAACCGACATGAGTTCATCTAACTCATAATTGTAGTTATTGAGCCAACTCATTGTGCATCAAGTTGAGCTATCTTTGGGCCTTATTCTTGCATAGAGGATTGGGACATACCTAATGACATATTGATCATTTCTTGTTTCAAGCATTGTAAGATAGGTCTTTTGTCTATATAAGCATGTCATCATATTTTTGTTACGGATGAATCCTGCATGAGTTAGAGCTATAATGTGGACTTGTTAACTCAAGGTGTGTGTTGTAAGTTAATACTTACAAACACTATGAGTTAGCAAGCGAGGTCTATGAATTGAGCATCTTGAATTGTGGGATCATTGTGTGGTGAAGTTAGATTGTTTTCTATTGAATTATAAGATCTCTAAGTTGATGTGCTATACTTTATGTTGTGTATCACATTTATGCACTATTCTACTGTGTATTCTAAGGGTTGTGTGGTATAAGACATCTCTTCATTGTTACCCTAACCATGACTGCATCACTCTTATTCCTTCAAACCCTTATGTACCAAAACATCTTGCAAAACCATACAAACTAGAGGGAGTTAATAATGAAGGCTTTCATTATTAACTCCCTCTATTATTATTAGGGCCCTAGGATTTTAAATAATTTCAAAAATAAGACACCAAGTAATATGAGTAATATGTGGTTCAACAAATAGTCTAGTGTAATGCTCTAATAAATGTCGTAAACAAATGCTAGATGTTCTTCCCTAAATGCTTGAATTATGCTTTCGGCACATGGATGCTCTTGAAATAAATGGTTCATTATCAATTGATTATGTCTCTTAAATGCACTAGTACACATGTATTTATAGACTTCTTGAATTTGAATCACAGTCCTAATGGTGCTCATGTCAACACACAACGGACATGAAATGTCAATAAAAAGGACAAGAAACCCGGTGTCCCGAAACAAGGGTCCAAAACAAAGTTATCAAAATCATCATGGTAGGGTACTTACAAAATAGAATCGCATAACTCTCGGTTTCAAAGAAGTCCCAAAATAGTCAAAAAAAAAAAAACTAGAGGAGAATGGGAAATCATATATGATTAAACAAAGAAAAGTGAATTTGCAAGAGAAAGACAATGTTGAAAGTCAAACATAACAAGGGAAAGTGTTGAAAATTGAACTCAAGAAAAATGTTCTAACAAGAGCGTAATTTGGACCAATAATCAATAAATACAAAAATACATTAACACCATAACAATTAACCGGTCTAATAACTTGCAATTATGTTTCTACATAATGCACCACTTTGATGTGTGTGCATATATACATGAAAGTAAAAATATCATGAGGATATAATCTAACCATAGTCACTTTGTCACATATTGAGCATTCTTGACGTCAACATAAGAATGATTGTGAGCTGAAAGACAAATGGAAGGTGAATGGGCCATTAGACAAACATAAGCAAGATTTGTAGCAAAGGGGTTTTCCCAACATGAGGGGATAGACTAAGAGGATACTATCCCTACAATCGAGATGAAAATAATTAGGGTAGTGACTATCATTGCTTCTAAGTTTCATTGGAAAATATTTCATATGGATGTTAAACATGCCTTTTTATGGTGATTTGATGGAGGTGTACATGATGCAACAAGGTTTTGTGGTCGCTAACAAGGAAAAACTTGCACATAAGTCAACTAAGGCACTCTATGGGATGAAGCAAGCTCTAAGAGCATGTTCTACTAAAATTCATCATTTTTTTATTAATTTAGGGTTCAAAAGGAGTCATTTTGATCCCAATATTTACATCAAAATTTTGGTGGATGATATAATGACAATAATGTGAGACAATGTGTTATAAATTAAGGGATGAATATTAAATTCTAATCACCACCACATTTGAAAATGTAATAAGTGAAATATGGATCAATATCTAGATATTCACATAAATACGCCATTAAGATCATTTAGTTAGTGGTTTGATTGGTGAAGAGGCCTTCACATTAAAAGAATTTAATGCAAAGTAATGATTTGATTAACACAGAGTTCAACACCTAAGAAATGTCATTAGATAAAAATCAACAATTCCATTAACTTGCTACCCAATAGACCCTCGTTGAAAACAACACTCGAAAAGGGAAATGGAGAGTGAGATATCACAAGATAAGGACATGTCCTAATCTCACACTCGCATGAGAAAATAAGTGTCACAACCCGGTGTCACCCTATACATATCTCCTTTTACCTCTTACACAAAACCATTTTATGAGTGTTTGAGAGGACACAAGATAGAGACATGTATCTCTGTCTCCACTAGGTTTACAATGTGCAAAATCCTTTTAGACATCGAGAGGACACAAAATGGAGATAAGTGCCTCCATCTTGTGCACTCGTGGACATCATCGTGTTTTATTTTATGCATTTTTTCTAGGGGCCTCGATGAAATAAGAATTGATACTTCTTCGACTCGTGATGATTTTAATTATGTGTGACTTTCAGCTAGCACTAACACGGTTAACATATCAACCTTCTAAAACTCAATGCTAGAATACTTAAAAGAGAACACCGTAAGCATTTGAAAACAAATAAAATATATCAAAACAAGAGAGAAATTTTTACAAGGAAATTTTTTAAGAACAATGAAAATTTGTTAGCAAACATAAGAAGAATTAAAGTGCTTTCCTAAGTTTAAAAAAGTGGTCCCAAATTTAGGAATGTGTATGTTGGTGACAACAAGATCTTTGTACCAACAAATGTGAATACCATCAAATTTTACCAAAGAGTTTCACATTACAATTCCAACATCCAAAAGAAAAATGAAGAAATTGACACACTAATTCTATGTGTTGGTGACCTTGAGATCACGAGTATTGAAGAGTTAATTATATAAGTGAAGAAAATGTTGAACAAGTTGTTCAAGATAACAACCATTTATTGTTGCACATCGTCGCCTTGGCTTAGAAAATGGCTAAAAATAATCATATTTTTATTTCATTGACAAATCATGCCAAGGAATTGCTTGAGAAATTCAAGAGAACACACAGAACAAGGATTGAAACTTTCAATGTGACTATGTAAAAACTAATTGAAAAAACCATAGAACAAGGATTCAAGCTTTCAATAGTTAATACGTCAAAGAAGAGTATTGAAACTCTTTACATGCATTTGAATAGAAGTGCCATGTATCTAACAAAACCAAACTATATGTAAGGTATTCTATGAGATCTCTCAAGGTGCATTCCAAGGAATAGATTGTCCCACTCAAAAGTTACTAAGTGAGCGATTAAATACATGTGCAATACTTTGAAAATTTGACTTTAGTACATGAAGAATGAAAATTTATGCTTGACAAGATACATACACATAGAGGGTCTGCAAACTCAATTGATGTTCGCATATTGGTCCATTTATGTATGTTTTCCACATGGGATTAAGAGCAATATCTTGGGTTAGTAAGAAAGCAATGAATGTTGCCAATTCTTTCATATACTTGTGGATCAACTAATGGTTTTATTTTGTGAAAATTGTAGTGTTTTGAAGATGGTGAAGAACTCGGTGATGCACAATAAGTCTAAACAAGTAGAAGGTCCATTGTCAATTTATTATAGAGGTCCAAAATGACAAGATAAAGCTCTTACATTGCCCAAGTCAAAATCAAATTACAAATGGATTCATTTGAAGAACTTTCTTGCATCAAATTTGTGGACATACGAAACAAACTCTTTGTACTAGATAATGTACGGTAATTGGATATCTAGGGAGTTGGTAGAATATCTCGTATATAATTCATTAGCAAGAATGTATTGTTAGTTCTCATATGGGTCTAGCCACCCTACCTAAGTTCTCCATTGTATGTATTCTATTCATAGGTAATACAACAGATCACGTTGTTGGATTTCATCCAATCTTTGTTGCATATTTGTGTTTTTCATTGAAATTGATCAACTAGATCAATAGTTTCTTGCATATACTGAAAAAATTTCACCATAATTATGTAGAAAATCTGCAGTCTTATACAAAAACAACATAAAAGAAATAAACAAAATACTTAAATAACTTGCATAAATAGATGAATATTCGAACCAAAGACTTTTATGCATAATCTCCATTAATAAAAGCTTCATCATACTCAGAGCTTCAGCTCTTTACAATCAAGTTGTGCGTGCATCTGTGTGCTTTCAATGCACATCCTTCCTTGCTTATGCAGATTTCACACCTTTGTGTGTGCATACAAAGCAATTACAATTGTTGTTATTTAAATAGAATAATTCACCCACTAACACTCTTCAACTAGGCATTCTAAATCTAAACTCTTGCTTTAAAATAGTTCGATGCTATGCATGAATTAAAATAGATTTATTTGAATTAAATCTAATGATAAAAATAAGATAAAGCTAACTTAACTAAAGCAAACTAAAACAAGACTAAAGCTAAAATTAGCTTTCCTAAAAAGCTACGGTTGGAATTAAATATGCAACACATGCATATTTCCAACACTCCCCCTTAATTTCAAACTGTAGCTTTCAGTCTTCTAGAGTTGTGTTTGCTTTTTCAGATCTACCATGTGCAGGATCAAAAACTCCCAAACAATCTCTCAAATATACGAAAACTTCTTTTGCTAAAGCCTTTGTAAAAATGTCTGCAAACTGATCTTCGAGATCTACAAAACTCAAGATGAATTTCCTTGTTGTTTACCAACTCCCTGATGAAATGATACCTCATATCAATATGCTTGCTCCTCTTATGAAAAACATGATTTTTGGACAACGCTATGGCTGAGTTGTTGTCACAAAAAATCTGTGTAGCTTCCTCTTGTTTCTGTTGTAAATCTGTCAACACTCTTCTCATCCAAACAGCTTGACATGCTGCTCCTGTTGCTGCTACATACTCTGCTTCTGCTGAAGATAACATGACAATGGGCTGCTTCTTTGATGCCCATGAAACCACTCTGTTCCAAAGTGAAAAGTATAGCCGGATGTGCTTTTTCGATCATCTATACTTCTAGCACTATCACTATTTGTATAACCAATGAGTTTGAACTCATCTGAACTTGAATAAAGAATTCCATGATTTCTTGTTCCACGTACATACCTCAAAATTCTTTTCCACTTGCCAATGTGAATCTTTTGGAGATTCCATAAACCTTGATATGAGGCTCACACCATACATGATATCAAGCCTTGTGGCCATCAAATACATAAGACTTCTAACCAACTTTTTAAACAATGTTGGATCCACAAACAATCCTTCATCCTCTTTGCTCAACTTCAAACCTACCGCAACTGGTGTTGGTGTTGGCTTACAATTCAACATGTTAAACCTTTTCAAAACGTCACTTGCATACTTTGTTTGTGAGATAAAAACTTTACCTTCTAATTGTTGAACTTCAATACCCAAAAAATAATGTATAAGACCAAGATATGTCATCTCAAACTCCTTCTTCATGGCTAATTTGAATGAATCTATAGATAGATTTCCAGTAATGATCAAATCATCTACATATAAACAAACAATTATAATCTTACCTTGCTCATTTATCTTGGTGTATAAGGTAGGTTCACTCTTTGCTCCCTCTGAAACCATTCTCAATCAAATAAGAATCTATTCGATGTACCAAGCTCTAGGTGCTTGCTTGAGACCATAGAGCGCTTTCTTCAATATGTATACTTTTCCTTCATGACCTTCAATCTCATAACCTTCTGGCTGATTTACATAAACTTCCTCTTCAAGGAATCCATTTAAGAATGTTGATTTAACATCCATCTGATAAATAGGCCATTTGTTTTGAGCTGCAATTTCTAAAACCATTCTTACCGTGTCCAAACGTGTTACTGGTGCAAATGTTTCATTGTAGTCAACTCCATATTGTTGCGTAAAACCTCTTGCAACCAACCTTGCTTTGTGCTTCTGTACTTTTCCATCAGCATTGTATTTTGTCTTGTAGACCCACTTGACTCCTATCACGTCCTTTCCTTTTGGAAGATCCATCAGCTCCCATGTCTGATTCTTCTCTATAGCATCAATCTCATCATCCATGGCTTTTTCCCAAACTTCATTCTTTATAGCCTCTTCGCAATATCTTTGGATCTACAACTTGAGAAAATAATGCAAAAACTGAAAAAGAATTAGTTGTATCAACATTATAAATCTCACTTAGACTTCTTGTTTTCATTCTACGCAGAGTATTTGATGCAAGAGTGCTTTTTGGTGATGGAGTAGCTTCTGGTGTTCCTGTGGTGTCTCTTGCATGGTTGAAGATGGCTAAAATCTTGGTGACCTCCTGATTGTAGATGGAGGTATAGCTTGTGCTACAACTTGTGGTGCATGTCCAAGATTTGTAGATACAATACCTTGTTGCTCTAAAGTTTCATCTGTCATATCATCATGCGGAATAGCTGTTGCTATACTCACTTTTTTTCTCTATACTTCCATCCCATGCTTAATTCTCAATAAATTGTACATCCCTACTGATCACAACCTTTCCAGTGACTGGATTGTACAACTTGTATGCTTTTGTATTCTTTGAATACCCAACAAAAATACACTTTTCTCCTTTGTTGTCTAACTTCTTCCTTAGCTCATCAGGTACATGTGCATACGCTACACAACCAAAAACTCGAAATGTGAAACATTGTGTTTCCTATTAGTCCATACTTGTTGAGGAACCATGTTTCTAACAAGTTTCGTTGAACACTTGTTCAAAATATAAACAGAAGTTGCTACTGCTTCTGCCCAATACTCATTTGGAAGATGTTTTGCCTTCAACATGCTTCTCGCCATCTCCATGATTGTTCTATTTTTCTTCTCTGCTACACCGTTATGTTGTGGTGTATATCTGGTAGTAAACTACTTGTGTATACCATGATATCTGCAAAAATTCATAAACTTATTAGAAACATACCCACCTCCTCTGTCCGTTCTCAGAACTTTGATGTAGTATCCACTTTGCTTCTCCACTAATGCCTTGAACTGCTGAAATGTATCAAAGACATTTGATTTATTTCTCAAAAAATAAACCCATGTCTTCCTTGTGTAATCATCAATGAATGTCATAAAATAAATACACCTCCATAGAAGTTGTCTACATAGATCCACATAAATCCGAATTTACAATCTCAAGTGGTGCACTTTCTCTTGTTGTTTTGCCAACTGGGAATGAATCTCTATGTTGCTTTCCCAAAATATAACCTTCACATACCCTTTCGGTTTTCGAATCAATGGCAAACCTTTAACCATATTCTTTCTATGTAATAAATTCAAACCTCCAAAATTCAAATGTCCATACCTTAGATGCCAAAGCCATGTTTCATCCTTCATGACTGAATGAAAAGATGATTGTGTTCCTTCAGAGACACGAGGACTCAACTATATTTACGCAGGAATCAGCGCAGGACTCACTTGCTGTAGTGCAGGCCTAATTTTCATTGGCGCAAGACTCATCTGTTTGAGCATAGGACTCAACAAAAGACTAATTTGGCTTAACGCAGAACTTTTCGCAAACTCGAGCTTCTAATTTTGTTGCAAACACAGATCTAATTTCTTCTTTTTCCATGTTTCAAAATCAATGGAAACATCCTATTGCTACTCATCTTCACTTTTGCAATCAACTGAGTGCTAGGAGCTTTGTCCACAATCACACACTCATTGTCTTCCATATAGACTCTATCCTTTCTGTACCAGCTTGTCCAATACTCATAAGGTTATGTTTCAAACCTGCAACATAGTAAACATCTTGCATACTTGTTTGCTCCCCTGTCTTGTTAGAATACTAACCGTGCCTTTTCCTTTCACAGACACAATATTGTTATTTCCAAGAGTTACATCACTCTTAACTGAATCATCCAAACTAGAAAACAAATCTAGATTACCTGTCATGTGATTACTGCAACTTGAATCCAAATACCATACATCACATGGACTCTCTTTTGACAAATTACATTCAATAGGGGATAAAGAAGGTATTGCTTCGGCAATCCTTGTGCATGCAATAAACATAGGTTTAGAAATAGAACTTCCAACCTGATTTTGATTTTGTCTCTCTTGATCATATTGCTTTTTCTTGCAATCATAAGCATAGTGCCCATACTTCTTACAATAATGACACTTGAACATGAGACTTATCTTGTCTCTGACCATAACTCGTTCTTGATTCTTTCCTCTTCCACCTGAGTTTGATGAACCGCTGCCATGTCCTCTAGATGGACTTCTTCCTCTGCCTCTTGGGCTGAAACTTCCTCTTCTTTTGCCACGACTACCTCTTTCTGAGATGCAAAATCCTGATCTACACTTGCATGTGATCTATTCATCCTCTGTTCATGATTGATTAGTGATGCATGCAACTCATCAATAGAAAACTAACTCAAATCCTTAGTTTCTTCAATAGCAACAACTAAAGGATCAAATTTCGTAGGCAAACTTCTAAGCAATTTTTCAATAATCCTTCTGTCCTCAAGAGTCTCACCATGGGATTTGATTTGATTGACTAAGCCAACTACATAAGTAAAAAATGATTCTACAGAATCTGAATCTTTCATTGCTAAATTCTCAAAATCTCTACGAAGTAACTGTAGCTTGGCAGTTTTTACTTTCTCCTTACCTTGATATGCAACTTGTAAAGTATCCCATGCAGTCTTTGCTTGACTAATTACTGCCACTCTTGGAAGAATGCTTTCATGCATTGCCTGATGAATATAGAAAAGAGCTTTGTCGTCCTTCTTTCATAACTCCTTCAAAGTATCTTTCTCTACTTGAGAAAGTGCAGTATACGCTGCTGCATTTGTGGGCTCTGTGTACCCATCTTCAATGATCTCCCACACGTCTTGAGATCTGAATAGCGCCTTCATGGTCAATGACCAGTATTCGTAATTCTTTCCATTAAATTGCGGTGTCTACATACCAGATGTAGAATCCATAGCTTACTACCAATTTAATAAGCTACTGGAATAACCTAGCTCTGATACCAATTTGTAGAAAAATTGTAGTCTTATACAACAAACAACATAAAAGAAATAAACAAAATACTTAAATAACTTGCATAAATAGATGAATATTCGAACCAAAGATCACAGTGCATAATCTCCATTAATAAAAGCTTCATCATACTCGAGCTTCAGCTCTTTACAATCAAGTCATGCGTGCACTGCAAAGTGTGTGCTTTCAATGCACATCCTTCCTTGCTTGTGCAAATTTTACACCTTTGTGTGTGCATACAAAGCAATTACAATTGTTGTTATTTAAATAGAACAATTCACCCACTAATAGCTCTTCAACTGGACATTCTAAATCTAAACTCATGCTTTAAAATAGTTGCAAGTTATGCATAAATTAAAATAGATTTATTTGAATTAAATCTAATGATAAAAATAAGATAAAGCTAACTTAACTAAAGCAAACTAAAACAAGACTAAAGCTAAAATTAGCTTTCCTAAAAAGCTACGGTTGGAATTAAATATGCAACACATGCATATTTCCAACAAATTAGACATCACAAACATGGCTCTTTAGCAGCTAGGAGCCATGCATAGTCATAATTGTTAGCAATTTGTCATAAAATACAATCTTTGTGTCCCTATCTATGTTGCCATATTGTTCAGATTCTCCATATAGCCTCTTTTATGAAGCAGACATAATATTTCTTAGAAGCACAAAGTTTACTTTGAAATGTTTTTTCTGCCAAACCTTGCAACTTTATACATCCATTCGATATCCTACCATGAATGTTAGAACAAGTATAAGGGATTGTGCTACAAGTTTGGCAATGAGTGTGGGATTCTTATCAATCAACAAGCTTCATTTTTTTTCTCGGTTACTGTAATCAAAAGAAGATGGAATCTCAAGTTATGCAAACCAATCATAGAGTTCATGTTCAGTGTTTTCTATTCAACATCAGGTCTTTTGAATTTCATGATTCTTGCCTTCTAATACACTTGGATTCACAGTCTCTATTCTTAAAGCAAATCTTTTAGATGGAATTTGTGAAGGGAAATAAGCTCAGACTCATTTGGATATGCCTTATATAGCTTGAAGTTCTCAACTTTTGGTTAGATAAATGTTGTTACCATATAGAACCTATCTGTAAACTACTTAACATGTTGTGCTATAGTTTAACGCTGTCAGATCCATGCTCTAAATGCATTCAGGTTGAAAGGATAGCAGGTTTTGTTCTTTGGCTTGTAGTTGAAAATGTGTCTACTCATGAGGTTCATTGACATCTCAAAGTTTTTAGACTCTGTATCAGTATTGGTTCTTGATATGATACAATAGTATGATCTTATTTCCGTGTCAAAGAACATATTGATTACACCCCAACAATAACTAAAACTGGGACTCATTATTTTTGTATTTGATCAATGATTCTATATCCTTGTAAGTTACGAATGAGAGTAAATGGCATCTCATACACAAAAGCTTTAGGGGTAACACTAGTATGCATGATAATTAGTATTGTGGAAAGTTTGGACAAAATACTCCGAACTATCGATGCATTGTATGATTACTCGGATTGATGTTAGTTTCACACAACAGAAAAAGTATCATGGAAATCGATTCTACCAAAATGAGGGTACCCAATGTACCACTACTGTGTCTATAATTATCAAAGGTAAAATTTTGAATTTAATCGTTGATGCCTTACAAATTAGTTCCACCAGTTGATGCCTTAGAAAAAATTCTGAACCGAGAAAGTAAAATGTAAAATCCTATAGCAACTGATATATACAAGCCATGCTAAAACTAAATATACATTTGTGTGGTATGTTATCTCGAAAGGGTTAATTAAAACACAAGTACACAATTAGAAAGATAACTGCAACGACTCCAGGATTTTGAAACAGGGCAGAATTATTTCTTCATATGCACATTCATAAATTTTAGTCCTTTTAATAACAACAGGTAGGCAAGTCGCCTACGTTTATAAAGCTTCAAAAAGACAGTAAGAATACCATAGTTTGTTTTCTGCCACCATTGTGTTTGTTCTTAATTACATATACCCATGATTAATTGAACTAGACTCATAGAAGATAGTACGGCTTGCTCTTGACAAAGTAATTTACCAATTTGTTTTGGTTGAAGAATTATATGTGTTTTCATTACTTGAGGACGATATGTTAAAGACTGCAGGTAATGGACAAACACCTGCAATGAAGTCATGTTTCCTGAAACTAACAACTTCTTTATTAACAGAAAATCAAAATGCATGCAGTAAAACAATACATACTTGTCTAAACACCACACAAGGACTGACAGAGCCCTACACAATACATTAACCCCTCTCCCCCCCCTGACCACAAAAAAAAGATCAAGTGAATACCCTAGCGGTAAGGTAACAGAGGCGAAGATACAAAGACCATATAACAAGAGTCGTAAAGTATGCCATGTCTATGACTACTAGTTGTCAAATTCTTGACAAAATTCTGCTCAAAATGCGGGAAATTGCTGTTCTTGTTTATCAATTTTAGTTGTTTAATATTTTATACTCACATGGCAGTACTTCAAAACCAATATTACAACTTTCCCAAAAGTTGTGGGGATGGCATCCTTGTTTTCTCAACTTCAGGTAAAATTGTGCTTACCTTGTTGTGGCCAGTAGACAGTCTGACTGGACTTTAAACATAATGACAGAATTTCAAAAAGAGTTCAGTTGCTACAAACTTCAACAGTTGAGTTTGTCAGTCTAGACTTTAAACACAGTGGTAGAATACTAAAATGAGATCATTTGCTACAAACTTCAAGTGATTGAGAATACTTGAATTATGTAACTCTAGAGCAATTAAACAAGGATAGCAATCAGGACATACAAAAATCTAACAATCGGCATGCATACCTCACTTGACGAGAAATTTTGATACAGAAAACATAGTACTTGTTTCCATACTGGAGCAGCACAACATTCCACAGCAAAAACCGTGAAGCCAACCTTTTTCTTCCTGCCCTTTGAAAACGGTCCCATAATAAGTACCATGTCCAGCTCAAAATCAATCCAACTGTATGTGTTAAGCCTGTATTCCTCAAGCTTGATGGTAAGAAACCGGTAACCTTGTGGTGGTTTGCATCCCGAATCTCATCCTCTCAGAGTCGCAAAGAAGAAAGCCTCAAAAGCAATAAGCTTTCCTTGATGGCCTTCTGCGACTTGATGCATCAGCAATGGCCCTTGCATAGAAACTTTGCCTCGGGCATTGTCAATACCATTATGGTTTCTGCTCTATTCAGGAAGGGCAGGGAAGAGTTTACGTCAAGGATTCAGTGTTTGATGGCTTTGCTTCATTTTCTCTTTTGTAACAAAATTTGGTAAATGGTATTTTTTCCCTTTGCCTTCTTAGGCTGCAGTCCCATGGAGGATGCCTATCTTGATCTTCTAAGAGGGGGACAGCTCAAAGAATTTAGGATCCTTTTCCAAGTAGTGGTCTCCTTGTTGTCATAAAATTAACTAGCCATTGCATATAAGTTGCAAATTAGGTGGGAAGGTATGTTTACGTATAATCTTGTGTGTGCTTTAATCTCATACAATTATCAAGAGATGATCTCTCCATCATCTCGAAGTATTAAATTGATCTGTCAACCCTTTTGTCATATTTCCTTTTTGCGGAGTATATTTCAAAGACGCTAAATTTTAAAGATACCACTCCTTTTATTCCCTTTTCTCCACCTCCCACAACTTAACATTTTAAATATGCTAAATTTTCATGAAACAAGTTCAATGTCAACAACACGGTCTAGATGGCCAAATGGTTTGTTTTTTAAGAAACTATAAATAAATTTGGATCTCTCTATATCGTTGTTGGTCTGATATGATGCACCTTGTTAAAGTGTCAACTTATATCTACGTCTTGCTTTACGTAGCATTACCAGTAATATCTACAAGAACATTGTTTTTTTTGAAATGATGGAGCCTATTTGTATAAATGTTTGATAGAAGAACATAAGTTTCAGTATTTTGAAAGTTAAACTAAAAATGATTGTTGTATTTCATCATGGTCCATATTCTTTTGTGTTGTACAAGTCCCAAGCAAACACATCCATGCAAAATCTAGTTTTTTTGCATATCCTATAAACATGGCATTCCATTCAAGAGTACATCTCTTTAAGGTATTTCCTGTAATTGTTCATAGATCTACAAACAAAAAATAAGCTTAGATGGTAAAGATATGTTACAAATAAATGCATTGCTTCATAGGGTTTGATTCATATGGGTAATATGAATGCATCCCAATTTCCCCACAAAGCTACAAAATCCTCTATCCTCTCAAAACTTACACCAGACAGTCTTTTTGCTCTTGATGAGAGAGTGGATTTTTAAAATATTGATTATGAACAAAGCATTTCTACAATTCCTCCGTCATTCGAAAGAGGAGATGACCAAAACCCGAGTACACGGGACAAACACTAAACACTTATCAAATTTGATATTTTACAATATGTATTAAATAAACGACAATGACTTTGGATGGAAATATATGTTGAACTTTACTAGAATAAATACCCCTCAAAATCAATCCAAAAAAGACAATTTCGAAGAAACAAATACGTGACAAAGACTCTCTAAAACACTAAACCTAAAAACCCGATTATTAGAGCAGTGGAAACCAACCAACATAAAAAACCAAAACCTTGACAAAGCCAACAACAAAAAGGAATGTTCACATACACTCCACTAAATAAATCCAAAACTGGTACAACCATGGATGGACCAAGGTGTATGTCCTACATCTTTTCAGGACCATGGTTACTTTTTAGTGTCCCATGTTCTTTAAAAAGTATCCCACTAACCACCTTGTGAAATGTGTCATTTAGAGGCACAATATAATCAATATTGAATTGGGCTACGTACCCCATTATGTTATATGCACGATCCAATTCTTTGTTTATTAAAACAATATATAATCCATAGTCACTTAAATAATAACAAAAACATCATAACGTTTTGTTCCCATATGAATGAAAATCAAGGTCGGAGTTTCAAAAAGATTTAAACCATTTAGATACTTAATTGGTTTTTGGATTTGGATTTATAATTCAATGGGAAGTGAGCGAGATAATTTCGATTCATCGAGACAACGTCATCTTCTTTGTCTCGACTGATAAAAACATGGTCAATTTCAATCATGTCCCCAAAAGAAATGAAATACCATTATTCGTGATCTACAAAATTCAGGCTGGAAATATTTTGTTTTCCTGGTGGTTTCTCAGGAGCGATGCTTCACACACAAGATTCATCGCCTCCAAATGGTGAACTTTCTTCAATTTCCATCCCATACACATTATGGTCGAAAAGGTCGACGGTTCGATCTTCGGTGTCATTTTTGAGCGCCCACATGAAAAAAACAAAACCATTACGGCGGTTGTTGCACTAAGAGGATTGATTCTCAAGCCAGAGACACTACGCATGTATTTACAACCTGATCTCGATTCTTCGATCCAATGGCCTCACCCAAAACCCCATGGTCCGATTTCATCCTTCGTGCTATCGATCCACCATTTCCAAACACGGACGCGATAACGCTCAGGTGGTTGGGCACTCTTTAGGGTGTCACCTTTTCGATGATTGTCGGCCGGAAAATGGGCGAAGACGACGATTCTGAGCGTAAATGTAGAGAATGGGCGTGGGCGTGGGAAATATCACTAACATTGTTGCTCATCATTCCATTAATGATTCGATCATGTCCGCGTTTGGAAAGAAATGAAGGCTTTACATCCGATTCTCAGAGGCGATACTACACAAGAAAGGTAATTTTGTATATGTCGGTTGATTTTAAGAGGGCTCATGGACTTCATCAATGGTGGTTTCCAAACCTCCAATTTCGGTGTACTAAATTCACCCTTCCTACTTCTAAATTGGGACGAATTTATGGAAGAATATCTAGGATAGTAAATATCTAGGACTGTAGAAAAATATCTAAACTATGACAACACAGTAAAAGTTAAAACCTCCAGAGTTCGACACTTTCCAACAAGGGCATCTTCAAAGGTGGACGCCTATCGGTGAATTATTAAACTTTAGGCATGGTTCTAAAATTCATTTCTTTATTTGTACATACTCTTAATAGCTATTAGTGTTCCCTACATGATTTGAATGGCTTACAAGTGATGTTGAAAGTGAATAATTGCACTTTATTTCTTGTTGTCAAAAGAATTCAATTTGTTATAGTTTGTTGTCATAAATTTTAGTTTATTGTGATTTGGGTTGGTGTCATTTCTCCTTTTTTCAGCTTAGCCCGAAAAGGGGCATTATAGTGGTATCAGAGCATTGATCTTCCCAGTCTACAAGGTTCAAAGCTAACATTTAAGGAAAATCTACGATGGACTCGTGAGTGAAAAGGAACTTAGGAGAGAGAACATAGATTGGTGACCTAAGTTCTTACCAAAGAAAGAAGTCATTCCGAAGGTTGAATATAGGGCTCTTCCCAATGAGATTTGTGGTGTTATTCACTTGCGAAATTCATAAGAGTAAGCAAGGATAGGTCAAGGCCCAAGCCTAGATCTCAAGCGCCATATAGGGATCTTCAACATGCGTTGGGGAAAGTGATACTCTCCGCATTTGATGGTTCTAACAAGGGTACAACTGGTGCATGGATGAGAATGCTAGTGTTAAACCCTACACCACAAGAATATGTCAAGGAGCCAAGCCCAACAAAGTTTCTCTTGAAAGAAGAAAAAAACCAGCAAAGGTAATGGATACATCAACACCTCAAGAGGTCAAAGAAGAAATCATGGGGCATGAACCAGAGAAAGAAAAATTAGATCTACAAGAAGGTTTTGGGGTGGAGTTCCAAGAAGACTATTTAGGGGCATAAACATGAAAAAATGATTTTACTTGTTCTAATGTTGATTTTTAGCTGGTTGGAATTTTTCGTAACAACAATCAATAAGAAGAAAATCTATCAACTTCATGAATTTAGCAAGAATATTGAAGATGTTTTATTGACTGCTATTGTTTGCATGGGTCAATAAGATTCACTTGTTAAATGTGAAGAGTTCAAGGTGAATAAAAATGTTGAACCTAACCTAGAAGTTTTGAGTCACAAGGTTGAGGATGTTGAAGATATCTCAACCAAGCTTCGTTTGGACAAATAAGGTGAACAAGTTGAGGACAATCAAAGGTCTAATAGTGTTGTGGATTTGTTATTTCCTACTAAGTCATTTAAGATGTGTCGTCAACATGGATAGCATAGTGGAAATGACAATAGAGTGAAGAACACTTTGAGTGACAAAGGGCACATAGATCCATTCATACAAGTTCCAAATTGTGTGAACATGAGAGTTTGGGATCTGGGTGATCTTTTGAGATACAAGAAGGGTAAGGTCTTTGAGGAGTTCAATGTCACTATTTTTAAGGAATTCTTTATCTCATGCATGTGGCTAGAAAAGAGGTTTCCAAGGAGCCCTATAAAGTATGTCATGCATTCTAACAAAGATGTGGAGAATCAATGCTCACAATCCATAGACCATTCCTTGGAGCCGAGTCCTACACTTGAGGAAAAAACTATGAAGAAATTCATCATTGTCGGGCAGTGAGATGTTTGATGTGGAAAATGGATAAGCCACATGATCTTTATGTTGATTTTCAAATGCTTCCCATACAACATAGTTTGGTGCTCAATAATACAACTCAAGGACAACTAGCGGATGATGGGGTGTAACATGCGATGGAGTTGAATGTGGGCTATCATTCCTCGAGGTATTATTGGAGATTGAGCTATGATTAGAAATTTGTTAGGGGTAAGTGCAGGAAGTTGATGGACAAATATCACAGGGGGTTCATTATCTAGGCAATATCCTAGCACGTGGGTTCATATTGAGGTAATTAAAATTAATAAAATTAAATTCAATATATCGGTAGACATGAGGGGGTGAAAGGGTTTAATTTATTAATGTTTTGAATCAGGTATTGGGGGTAGGTTAGAGAGGTGGGCCAAAGGAAAGAGAGGTTTAATTTTAATATAAAACTAAAACATTTGAACCCTAGTTTTTAAAAGTAAATACCTTAAAATTGCAAAAGGAGTGTGGTCATAAATTAAATTATAATCTCTTTTTTAATAAATAAATCTAGATTCTTAACCAAGAAATAATAAGATGGTAGAAAACTAGGATTGAGTATGCTTTTCAACACAAGTGATATTATTTCACCATCTTAATTATTTGAAGAACTATTGATAAATGATTAAAGCTTAACATATATAAGGTGATTGTGAATGTATTCAATGGCTTCAAACTATCTTTCAAAGGAAATGCATATTAAAAAAAATTGAGTGAGAAATATAATATATTTTTGTCTAATATATTAGGGTAGAAATAAAAAGGGGTAAATAAAATTGTAATTGAAAAATGGGTAAGTAAGGTACATGGAAAAAATAGGGGGTATTTTCATTCTAATAATATAACAGGAGGGGGTATTATCAATTGAATAATTAGAGGTAGAAACTAGAATTAAGGGTATTCTTTAATACCCTTCGAACGCACGTGCTATACCATACTTTTACTAAGTGAATCCCCGTGACAAATATAGGGTCATCTGTGGACATCATATTGCAAAAACTAGCAAAATCTCAACTTGTAGGGATTATTAGCTATACACGCACTCTAAATTAGAAAAATTATATAAATATGAATCGTAGCATTCAGAATCTAGTTTCTAAAATACTAATTTTTGTAAAAAACGGACAAGTTTAGCTATATTAAACACTTAAAATTATATGACTTAGTTTTTTTTTTTTTTTGAAAAAACTTATAAGATTATAGTCCGTTTGCCCGCATTTTGGATGACCAAATCTTGTTTTTTTTTTTTTCTTTGGTGAAACGTTAGATGTAGTTGTCTATCTTGGGATGGATTTTATTTTGTATTTTTTTTAGCAATATTTTTTTTTATGATTTTTTCCGTGAAAGTGGTCTGAAAATATTTAGAAAACGGAGCGCTTTCCGTTTGCCCACCATAACTATATCAAAAAATATTGAAATCAATTTTTTTTTTTTTAACGTGTATAGAATTTGTCCACGCTTGGGATGGTATAAGTTTTATCATATTTTGATAAGCGAAACAAAAGTTACAGTCTTAAATGTAGACATGAACATTCACGGAAAAAATGTCTTAAAGACCTATTGTTAGTAAAAAATTATAAAATGATATTTATCTTATTCTATTCACTTTAAAAACAATATTTCTACGAAGCTAAGAGTCTCCCCTACGCGATGGCACCATTTTTGTGAAATGTTTTCAGTTTTTTAGCACGGTTCAAGTCTTTGGAAGAGCAGATTTGAGGTTTTTTGACCTTTTACACTTCATAATGACCTTCCATAGCTTTGGTTGGTGAAAAACAAAGATTTTCCGAACCTTAGGTTCGGCAGATAGATCCGCGATCGCGGTTTTTTAAACATAAAGTGCGATTGCGCTTTATAAAGCGCGATCGCGGTTTATAAATCATATTTACACACATCCCAATGCTCGAATTACCATGTGATTTTTACTCTCTGACCTTACCGTATGAATTACTGCGAAATTCTGTTTTTTGCACGTTTTTCTTATCATCGGAAGCAAAACATCATGGGAGACAAAAAACGAAGTCAAAAAAGGAAGTCATTAAGTAAAAAAGCACCAAACGAATTAGAGGCCAACAAAATTCAAAATGCTGAGCGAATGCGGAAACTTCGTGAATCTAGAAGAGGTTCATCTTCAATCCCAACTATTGTAAGCAATGAAGAACTAGGTAATGTTTCTATTGTCAATGTTGAAGTTGAATTAAATACTCGCGATGAAGAAGTTTTTACTGTCAATGTTGAAGAAGAATTAAATACTCATGATGTAGCAAATGTTGAAATTGAAGGAGACAATGAAAATGTAAATAAGGAAATTCATGTTGAAACTATAGACAAGCAAAATTTGACAAAAACACCTCCTAGGATTTTATGTAAGAAACCTAATTTTTTATTGAAATTGATGAAAACATTTTGAAACCAATGTCTGACAAACTTTCTGAACGAAAATCAGAAGAAAATCCATTGAAATTTGGGATAATCATTTTGAAATTTTAAATGATTCCCAAAGATGTTAGTTGTTGGTTAGTTTGATGAAATTGATTAAAATGAGACCTACATTAAACACCTTAGGATTGACAACATCTAATATACGTGGACAAACCTCTACAATTGTTGAAAACCTTCATGATGCATATCACACTATTGGTGTCAAGAGACGCACTAGGGATAGTAATATTGTGCGTGTACTTGCTACTAGTGTTGTAAGTGAATCAATAAAAAAACAATGTTTGATTACGCAAACAAGTCGAATGTTGCAAGTTAATCGAAAAACTCTAATGAAAGCAATTGAAAGACGTAATATCCTTCAATCACTCAATAATGCCGATTTTTGGGCATTTTCTGCTAGAGCACCGTGTAAGGACAAAAATAATTCTGATGCTATAAGAGAAGTTGTTATTAAATTTTGGCATGATAACACTAGAGTTTCACCTAATACAAGAGATGTTATAAAATGGAGAGTTGGTTCTACTAATCGTGAACCACATCCAAAGCATTTCTTAGATATGACTCAAACTCAATTTTTTTGTAAGTTTGAACAAGAGAATCTAGAAATTAAAATTAGTCAACGTTTTTTTGAAATGTTGAAACCATTCTATGTGAAAATCAACCATGCTCGCACCACTTGTTGTTGTAGGCAACATGTTGAATTTGCGATGCATTATGCTAAATTTTTACGTATTCGTTCTAATTTTCATTCTGAAACTATGTTATCTGAATGTGGTGTTCAAGTTCCACCAATATCTTCCAGGGATTTCATTCCTACTATATTTTGTGAAAAAGAAGTTGGACAATTTTTTTATAGTCAGGATTGTTTAGATGGAAGTTGTAGTACATGTGGCGGATTACCTAAATTGGAAAGTTGCATCCATGAGAAAATTGAAGGTACAATAGGACATAATTTAGTTGAATTTGATAAATATAAATCAGTTGCATACCAATTGAAAGATGGAAAAGAGTCGAAACGGTGTGAGCTAGTTACAGAACAAATGCCCATTTTTTAATTTATGAGAAAATTTAAGGATGAAATTGTTTATGAGTATGCGAGGCATACACATAGAGCTCGATGGTTGAATGAACAATTCAAGCTATGCAAAGACACATTTCCTATTGGTACTATTGTTTCAAAGGGTCGATTTTACAGAGAATTACATATTGCAACCACAAATGGAGGTTCAATCGCAATATTACAACTCAGTACAAGTTGTCATTTTTGTGCATATAGCATTTCTACATTCTTCGATCAAAGAGAGAATGATCAAAAAATCTTAAGAGAGTACCACTTTTATATCAGTGATGATTGTACTCATTCTACTAAATTTGTGCAAGGGTGTTTCCAGTTATTTTATGGAAACTTGTCTGATAGGGACATCCACTTCAAACAACATTATATATGGTCAAATAATTACACGTCTCAGTTTAAGAATGCACGAATGTTTTATTGGATGAGCAGAATGCACGTCAAGATGGGTGTGCAACATATTTGGAGTTTCACTAAGGCTGGACATGGAAAAGGAGAGCATGACGGTGCAGGGGCATGTGTGAAAAGAGCTCTTGCAAGAGAAGAGTTGAAGTACAAAGATGGTGCTAAATTAAAAGATGCAAAGAGCATAGTGGAATGGTGTATTGACAACATGGCCCGAGGTTCTCAAGAAAATTCCACAGTTTGCAGATATTTTTGGTTGATAGAGGAAAAACATATTGCTAACTACGAGGATTGTATGACACTCACTGGTCCAGTGATATGCACTCATTTTGTAGCTCAGACGCTACTTCATGGGCCGTATGGACAACAAAGTTGACATGCTTTTGTGCATCTTGTATCGAATTTGTCACTGCTGAGTGTGATTCACAAGAATGGGTGGAAGGATGGATTTGTAGTCCTCTAACTCCGCTTCCTAGTTATCAACCTCCACAAGCATTATGACTTGTTTTTGCAGATGAAGTTACAACATCCAAGGACTTTGACGAAATTTCAATTTTGGTGCGACAAGGTATGAATATGGTTATATTTATTTAATTTTTGTAAATTGAGTTATATGTCCATTGAAATTTTAATATGTAATTTAAATTTGATTTGTTCAACTTTCCTTGGTTATTTTTTTGTAGGACATGTGTTTGCAGTAATTGCGACAGAAGACAATGAAGAAGGAATAGACTATTTCTTATGTCGTTGCATCGAGGAAAGAAAGAAGTTGACTTCTCCTATTATAGATGGCAAAGATATTGAGTATCCTACAGGGTCAGTGGTAGTTACTGGAACTTGGCTTTGATGGTATCCATTAAAAACTCCTTTGTTTGGGTGTTTGAAGACTTTGAGACACATATGAAAATACTCTTATATTCACATCTAGTTCTAGCGACAAATATTCAGCTTGTATAGATATCGAGGAAGGCCTAATAACAAGATTCTTTGGAAGGTTCGAGAGTCAAATCATGAAGCAATCTTGTTTGCTATTCAGAGTAGATCCGATCCTGATGGTTCATTGGAATGAATTTACAATGCGAGCATGTCTGGTATATATATAATTTCTTTTCAATTTATATATATATAATTTTTTTAGAAATTAAAGATCTAGATTTAAGTTTGAATATATATTTTATTTTAAATTTGTGTATTTTGCACGTACATTATATCTATCTAGATAGTATATATGGTTTTGATTTGAAACTTAAATTTCTTTGAATAACACTTTTATTTAGGTTAGTGGTGCCATAAAAGCTTCCACCTTCACGTGGTCAGTATCAAGTAGTAGAGAATTTTAAATTCTCGAAGCTAAGAGAAGCTTTCATTGTTTGAAAAAGTTGTAAATTTTGAAAAAGTTGTAAATTTTGAAAAAGTCAAGTAAATTTTGAAAATGTTGTAAATTTTGAAAATGTTGTAAATTTTGAAAATGTTGTAAATTTTGAAAAAGTTGTAAATTTTGAAAACGACTCCTCCCCAAGTGTTTACAATACCATACTTACGCGTGTGCACCGATATGAGAAGGAAAAAACTAAGAGAGGCTATTGTAGAGGGTCCCTATGCCGAGGTGTCGGATTAGACGAGGCCTCTCTAGGTGCCACAGAGTCCGAGTAGTCACCCGTCGAAGTTGAATGATATTTTAGTCTCAGGGCTCTTAAGGGACTGCGCCCGAACGAAGTAGCCCGAAAGCAACGACGCTTTGCCCCACCGAAACACCACCTCCTCTAGCATTCGCTTGCCACCCTGACGTGTCGGCCACGACAATCCGCTCGGTGCCACGACCCACCGTTGCAAAATATAGCATTTGACAACCTTACACTGCTCCAACCGCACTATTTCGCGCGCGTTTAAACAAACAGAGGACAATGAGAGCACCGAAATGAGAAGGAAAAAAATTGAGAGAGGCTATTGTAGAGGGTCCCTACATTGAGGTGTCAGATCAGATGAGGCCTCTCTAGGTGCCACGGAGTTTGAGTAGTCACCCGTCGAAGTTGAACGATATTTTGGTCTCATGGCTTTTAAGGGACTACGCCCGAACGAAGTAGCCCTAAGCAACGACTGTTTTCACGCACGACCGAAACACTACCTCCTCTAGCATTCACCTAGCCACCCATACATTTCGGTGCAGTCCGTTTGGTGCCACGACCCACCGTTTGCAAAATATAGCGTTTGACAACCTTACACTGGCTCTAATTGCACTATTTCGCGTGTTTGCATGAAAACAAGAGGACAGCGAGAGCACCAAATGAGAAAAAAACTGAGAGAGGCTATTATAGAGGGTCCCTACACCGAGGTGTTGGATCAAACGAGGCCTCTCTAGGTGCCACAGAGTCTGAGTAGTCACCTGTTGAAGTTAAACGATATTTTGATCTTAGGGGCTCTTAAGGGATCGCGCCCAACGAAGTGAACCGAAGCAAAGACCATTTCACGCACCGAAACACCACCTCCTCTAGCATTCACCGGCCACCCGAATGTGTCGGCGCAGATCTGCTTTGGTGCCATGACCCACCGTTTGTAAAATATAGCGTTTGACAACCTTACACTGGCTCCAAATGCACTATTTCACGCGTTTGCAAACAAAAGAGGACAAATGAGAGCACCAAAATGAGAAGGAAAAAAGCTGAGAGAGGCTATTGTAGAGGGTCCTTACACCAAGGTGTCGGATCGATGAGGCCTCTCTAGGTGCCACAGAGTCCGAGTAGTCACCCGTCGAAGTTAAACACTATTTTGGTCTCGTGGCTCTTAAGGACTCACGCTGACGAAGTAGCTCGAAAGCAACGACTATTTCGCGCACCAAAACACCACCTCCTTTAGCACTCACCTGCCACCCAGACATGTCGGCCGCAATCCGTTTGGTGCCACGACCCACCGTTTGCAAAATATAGCGTTTGACAACCTTACACCGGCTCCAACCGCACTATTTTACACGCTTGCAAACATGGGACAAAATGAGAGCACCGAAATGAGAAGGAAAAAAACTGAGAGAGGCTATTGTAGAGGGTCCCTATGCCGCCGAGGTGTTGGATCGACGATGCCTCTCTAGGTGCCACGAGTCCGAGTAGTCACCGTCGAAGTTGAACGATATTTTGGTCTCAAGGCTCTTAAGGGACTCGCGCCCAAGTAGAAAGTCTAAGCAACGACTTTTCGCGCACCGAAACACTACCTCCTCTAGCATTCACCTGGCCACTTGGATGTGTCTGCGTAGTCCGTTCGGTGCCACAACCCACCGTTTGCAAAATATAGCGTTTGACAACCTTACACTGCTCCAACTGCACTATTTCACGCGCTTGCCAAAACATGTAGAGGACAGCGAGAGCACCGAAATGAGAAGGAAAAAACCGAGAGAGGATATTGTAGAGGGTCCCTACACCAAGGTTTTGGATCAAACGAGGCCTCTCTAGGTACCACGGAGTCCGAGTAGTCACCCGTCGAAGTTGAATGATATTTTGGTCTCAGGGCTCTTAAGGGACTGCGCCCGAACGAAGTAGCCTCGGAAGCAACGACCGTTTCACACACCGAAACACCACCTCCTCTAGCATTCACCTGGCCACCCGAATGTGTTGGCGTAGTCTGTTCGGTGCCATGACCCACCGTTTGCAAAATATAGCGTTTGACAACCTTACACTAGCTCCAATGACGCACTATTTCACGCGTTTAGAACAGTAGGACAGCGAGAGCACCGAAATGAGAAGGAAAAAACTGAGAGAGGATATTGTAGAGGGTCCCTACACTAAGGTGTCAGATCAGATGAGGCCTCTCTAGGTGCCACAGAGTCTGAGTAGTCACCCGTCGAAGTTAAACGATATTTTGGTCTCAGGGCTCTTAAGGGACTGCGCCCGAACGAAGTAGCCCGAAAGCAACGACCGTTTCGCGCACCAAAACACCACCTCCTCTAGCATTCACCTGGCCACCCGGACGTTTCAGCGTAGTCCGTTCAGTGCCACGACCCACCGTTTACAAAATATAGTGTTTCCTTATTTATTTAAATTAAATTACAATGACTTGGTTGTTATGTTATCTCTTGTTGTCATCAAGTGTCCTTGGTAGGATGATATATGGGGCTCATGAATCTTATTTTCTACCTTATCCTTAACACTTGGTTTTGTTATAATATTATGGGTAATATTGTTCTACGGTTTTCTTTTCCTTTCTCTTCTTTCTCTCTTTCTATGAAGACCATCAGTTGTGCTACCTCTTGATTCAACTCTCTGACCTCCTGTGAAACCATAATTATCTTCTCTTCATCCTTTCTTCTTTCCTTTTCCTCTCTCTCTCTCTCTCATCTTGTACCTCATTAGCTCTATCAACCTTTGAATCACATTTCCTGCTAGTTCTTCTTCTTCTTCACCATATATCAAGTCTGATTCATGAGGCCTAATAACCTTCAATTACCTTTCTCTACGTTTCTTCATCTTTTCTATTTTTCACATATGTTCTTGAACTCTCTTATCCTTTCATGTAATTGCTTTAGTCTAGCATCTTATCTCTCTGATACTAACTTCTCCATCCAATGTGGCATTTTGTAACCATGACCTCACTCTTTACTTCACCCATCATTTTCATCTATCTCTTTGTCTCTCTTCTTGGACCACTGTATCAACCTTATCTCAAATCCTTTTAGCTAATCTTCCTTGATCTTCAAGTTATGATATACCACATGTTGCAGTTCAAAAAATTTATAACATATGTATTCAATGGTTTCTATGTTTCCCTAAAAACTTAACTCTGTCTTTTGATCAAGTTCAAACAACTCCTTTTCACTAGTTAACATGTACTCCAAATTTAATATTATCCCTTATCCTCTATATGGTTTCTTACTGATATTATTTATCTAACTCTAATGTAGATACTATGAGTGTAATCAAAATGATCAACTACCATCTTCAACTGCCAAGTTCAATATCCATGTTGGAAGGTACTTACAACTTCTTCACAGTTTTGGAACTCAAAATACATGAAGCAATCAGCTAAAACAAATGTACAAATACATTTGAAAATAACTTCTAGGTTGTGATGCAAATACAAATACAGTACAAGCTTATGATGCAAATAAAAATAATATAAAGATATGTAGCCACATATCATTCAAATTTAACAATATTTTAGGATTATTATGAGTTACAAAAGAACAGTATGGCTACAGGATTGGAAAATCAATACAGTTGTACTTCAAGGATTAACTCATATGTACACAAAAGTTACAAAGAATGCAGACCCAATTTTGGGTATAGGTCTGTACAATATTATCAAGATGATAAATTGATGAATTCCATATTAACTTCAAGGATTAACTCATATTGCACACTTTTCCAAATACAACAGGATGATAAATTGATGAATTCCATTAAATATATAAGCTTTAGTTACTAATACTTAAGTTGGCAATAGAGCTAACAATATTGTTTTAGTTTGAAAAATAAAAATTCAAAATGCCCATGGTGAAATATACCACAAATAATAATCAGAAAGATACTAGAAAATATATAACTAGAAGTAATACACTAAATTCACCTCAAGATTTAAAAGACCTGAAATAGTTCAAATTTATAGCCTCGAAACAAAACCGTAGTGAGAGATATCCATAAGAGTTCCATATATGGAGGAATCGCTTTTATCAACAAACAAAAACTATGATCTATGTATACTTTTGAACACTAAATTTTATTTAATAAACAATACAAATATTATTAACCTAGTTTGGGTACGAGATAAATTCACGAGATAGAGAATACTAGGCATCTACAAGTTCCAACGAATGTAAATCAAAACCCACTTTCTCGAGTTAGCAATAATACCAAAATAACCAAAATAAATATGATTTAACCAACACACATGGATATATATATATATATATATATATATATATATATATATATATATAAGAATCAAACAAAGTGTGCTCCAGACGCACACGTCTCTGAAAATATATATGTACATAAGTTCATAATGTATGTATACATCTCGAACTAAGCACGTGTCATAATGTACATATGGGACCACATGCGGTCGCAAAAGGCTATATATAGTACAATGGACTGTGAATCTACTCATGACCACATATGTACATCCAGGTGTCCACTATAAATCTACTCATGAAACATCTTCCCTCTCTTCGCCCTGCTAGAAGTAGCACGTCCACGACCTGGGGATGTAGTGGAGGGAGATGCCACTACGGATTTCATCCGTGTGGTCCTAGGTGTCTCTAAGCATGCCTGCAACCTAACCTGCACATTCATAAACAACAAGTTTTTAACACCCAAAATTTTAAAATACATTCAAAATTTAGAAACTTGTACAATTTAGTTAAAATGCATGTGAAATCTTACCACAATGTCATGATCCCTATCAATTTGTTGTTGACGCGTCACAGGGACAACAATAGACTCACGAGGGGTAAGCTACATACAAATAATTAATTTTCAAATTAAATATTTCACATATATATACCTACAAAATTTGATATTGTAGATTTAAGTTTAATAAGAAATAATGAAGGTCTCCAAAATTTAACAAATTTAAAAAATTGTGTACCTCAGTTAGTGGATCTGCAGATGCTATGGCAGTATCTACAGCAGCCTCCACAGTCTGCATATATGGAGGAGTCTCTCTAGCAGTCATAAGCTATACAAAAAACATGTACAAATCAATATTAAAATCTACTTAAGAGCTTAGCACTCCTATCGAAACCTATTGAAAAAAATAATAGTAAAGGAACTCAAAGGTCCCTACACTCTAAACATATCTTTTCACGTTCATCAAGGAAACACCAGATCTATATATAGGTACATGAAACATTTACAAGCACTCATTCCACATGTTGAGATTTTAAGAAGGTAAAAAAACTATACAAAGGAGGGAAATTATACATTCATTCCCGTCCCTACTATACAATCTTACCCCAGGTGGTACTTTCAAGACATGTAAAACCAATATATGATTACATTGTATGGCTAGTTATATCAAATGAATTGGCATTTCCTACTAAATAATATATAGGTTGAGTATAAGAAAGTGAAACTCATGTACACAGAGGTCCAAAGCATGCAATCCGTGCGTGAACTTCCAGTAATTAGAAACAAAGTGTAAAGAGATTTACTAACCTGCGTAAAACTCATGTGAGGCGTGCCAGTAGCCTCAGTTCCCTGAGCAGATGATGACCCGCCAGGCTCTGTGTATATAAAAGAGAAAAATATTAATACATGTACAACATACACGTGAAACAAATTATAATAATAATCTAGTGCAATTAAATGATTTATTAAAAATGTAAGTTTGTACAACTTGAAACTTACGTTTGAAACACGCTAGCCATAGTAGCTAGCATGTCGACACCGGATGTTTCCTTCACCGGCTCTTGCTATTTAAAATAAAATAAAAAATTAGTTTTTTACATGTATGTACATGACGTACAATCAAATATATATATATATATATATCTCAAACATGTGAATTAAACTATTGTATATATATATATATATATATATTATTTAAATTTATTTAAAATTTACCTGTGAAAGACCAATATCAGTGGCTCCAGTTCCAAAAACACTCCCCAGCATCTCATCTATAGAAAAGAAATCCTGTGAACCAGCAAATGATGTCTCGCCTGCAGTGCATACGGCACCACATGATCCATAGTGGTGTGGTGCACTAGAACTGGCGCCTCCACCAACATCATCAGATGCAATCTGGGTGCTATGCTGGGTGAGAGTGTCAGTGAGCTCCCTCAATGCATGCAATGTATCAATCTCCACAACCTCCTTCACTGTAGGAGGGATAACTGAAGGTAGTGGGGGTTTTGGGGCATGGGGGATCCTAGGCTGACCTACGCGTGCACCCAGTGTCCGCTGTGCAGGCAGAGCCACCTCCTCGACCAAAAAAGTCAGAAAAGTCAAAATAATTCGGGACCTCATTGAGCATGAACTCACAATATAATTTCTTCAAAAAATAAAGAGGAACCTCATTGTTGTTGCATGGTGGATAGTCAAAAACCATCCACCATCGGTCCCAAAAATTGTTTTTGATTCTATCATCATGGCACCAATGGATTGGGAACCGTTTGCAAGTAACTGCAAAGGGGGCATTGGTTCTAGGGTCGGTAAATAATGCACAAATTTGGTCTTTTCCAATTTTTTTGTCTTTAACAGCTGCATGGGATAGTTTATCCGCATACCACCGCCTACAGTCACTTCTAAAGGTGTTCCATCTATGTATTTGGTTGGTTGCAGACTCGACTTCACCAATCAATGTTTGCAATGTATTGGCTAAAGTCATGCGGGATGGATTTGTAGCATGATTTTGTCTTATATTTTGAATTAGGTTCTCAATGGAAATTTTATTTTCTTGGATTCTTCCAATGATATTATCTTGTGTTCCTGCTGGCTCAGTGGGGATAGAAGGAGCCACAGGAGGCGGATCTATGTTTGGAGGAGGGTTTTGAGGAATGTTCGGAGGGTTTTGAGGAATGTTTTGATGGTTTGCACGATTTTGAGCTTGCCGACCAACTGATAAAACAAGAAAATTGTATACATAAACAAACATTTCAAAAAACCCATGAAAATGCAAAAAAAAACCTAAAATGCAAAAAAATGATTACAATCGGGGACTTACCTCCTCGTCTTGGCGGCATGGTTGAATATATCACTATCCAGAAGTCCGATGAGCAATTTTGAGATGGTATTGAAAGCGCGAGTGAAAAACGTTTAAGAAAAGTCACGGTTCGAAATGAAAAATGAGTAAAATAACCAGCGCGGATCATAAATTTTATCTCGTAGTTCCGCGATCGCGTTTAGAACCACGAGCATGGTTTTAAATCATGATCGATCAGCTTTAGGTTCGGTAATTACCGAACCTAGAATAAAGAAACCGTGATCGCGGTTCCTTTATTTCAGGTTTTTATGTCCACGGAATTGTCCACCAACTTCATGCACTTACCCTTAGTGAGGTAGATGTTTCCTATTTTAGGATTGTCGTTCCTCCATTAAGGTTATCATTATGATAAAGTGGATAAATAGTAAACACAATGCAAAAAAAAAAAAATGAAAAGGTACTAGAATAACATCCTTATGTTCACGAAACTATTTCGTAAACCATGTTTTTCTCTTTATATTCATCATTCATTACATAATACATGACACTCGAGCTCTTTCATAGATCTACTTGACTCTCTCTCCCTCATACTTGACCTTAATGAGCTCACACACATATACACTCACATATACATTTGCACACATTCACACTCACCAATGTTACAATGAACCCTTCATGGGGTATATATATTAGTAGGGACTTTCCGTTCACTAGTATTCCAAGAGATATTCTTAGCCATCAAGTTATGTTTACTAGTTTAAAAATGTCATATCGGGTGGTGACTAGGCCACATGCCACCACCGCTAAGTCTTGCATGATGGATGATTCTAATAGTTCCTTAGCTATATTTAACCATGTCCTTGATTTGTCATCCTCATGAGTTATCATTGTGCTATTATCTTCAATCTTCTTTATTTTTTTCTATGTCGCTTCCATGCAAGTGTTCCAAACTGTTAGTTTGATGTCTATTTTTGTCTTTTCTAAATTTGGTGCATCCTTCTATTCTTTCATGTCAATGCTCTAATTTTATTTATTCACCGTGATTATTTGGTGTCCTTTCTATGCTTAACCTTTCCCAAAATTGTATCAATCTCACCAAGACCAACTACATAGAAATCGTGGGTCAATGTGTAGTCCCCCAACCGGATGCAAAGCGAGGAATCCTCCTAGTGCAACTCATAGAGAATCCATCTACAACTCATACACTAAACCCCTCAAAGTACTCAACCTGTAATCCTCGCTTTGACACAAGCCCATCATTTATGAAGTTGTGCATAGATCCACTATCCATCAAGCAAACAACTTGTTTCCCCTTAAGTACTCCTTTTAGCCAAAAGGGATAGTACTGGGACTCATGAAAGTGTGGCAATAGTGACATTGGATGAATCCAATGCCTCACCCTCTCCAATCTCTATCTAGGTCTTCTCCTTATGTACATCATGATCGTTATCACTTCCCTCCGAATCAGATAGATAGTAAGTGCTCATCATCCACATCTGAAACTACCTCAATGAGGTGCACTTTTCCTTTACTAAGGCAGTGATGTCCAGGCTCCCAATAGTTTTTGCAATGAAAGAAAAGCTTCTTCCTTCTCAAATCATTATGAGTCTCCTAATCAGTCCTAGGAGGAGGTGCACTCTTCTGTTGAGTAGTGAAACGTTGGAATGGCTTGGAGCTTGTGGTAAACTTCTTATTGGGTTGATAGGAAGTGGGGGATGTCTCCAAATCTAATGTCATCTGAATGGCATCATGCAACTTCCTAGGCTTAAGATCCTTGACCAATCCACTCATCTTGTCATGAAGCACCTCTATGAATAACATCACTACTCTCATCTTGGGCATCTCTCGACACTATAACACCTTGTGGAAAACCAAGTAACTTTTCCTCTTTTGCATTGCAAGCGTTGACATGTGATTTTCCTAAGAAGGTGTATTATTTTGACTGTTAGAAATCATGCTTTCCATGGATAATTTATTTCTTGTTCTTGGATTCATTTTGTTGAAATGTTGTTGCTTGCAAGGAATCCATTCTGTTTGAGATAAGAAAGGTTGTAAACTAGTAATGTTGTTTGCAAATTATCTCTTTATAATAACAAAACCTTGATCAATTCCATTGATCCAAGGTATGTTTTAATTCTTCTTACCTGATCTGTATGGTAAACTAACATTCAGAGGTTGAAGGAAATAAAGGACTGAACTCTTGTATTTATACAATTTCATTGATCTTATTGGAAGTTCTTGCTTTGCATTCTGTTGTAAGTAGTGTGCTCGGATCTTCTTGTTAATTTCTCCAGAAGCTAAATGGCGTAAAGAGGATGGAGGTCTACTTTAGGACTATTGAGGGTAAAAACCTAAGTCCTAGATCTTTAAGATCTATCCTAACAGGATTCTAACCTAAGGTAAACTAGACCTACCTTATATCTATGTTTACACTAATCTTGTTACATCCTAACCTAAGTTGTATGTTTTACAAAGTGGGGGATTTGGAAATAACCTAAGGTAACTATAGGTTTATTTCTAACCTATTACCTAATACTAAATTGGTATGAAGTATGGCCTATCCTAAGATGGCAAATTTACCTAAGGCAATGTTTAAAAACCTAAGGTAAATACTTTCTAAACTAACCTAAGGTCGGATCCTAAGCTAATGATATCTATCCTAAACTAATGCAAGGATGGAAGGGGACCTAAGGGGGTCGTATGGAAAGTGGATGACATGGCGATGGTTCCTAAGTCATTTATTTGATTTGATTTTTGAATTTAATAGAGGGTACTGCCAGTTTTGGCAGAGGCATGGAAATTTGGCGAAACCTACTTGGCATCATCACTAGAGTTAAGTAATGCATGCCATGGTGGAAATTGGACTCGCCAACTTTAGATGGCGGTGGCATGGAGATATAGGTGGGAGATTGGAAATTAATGGCATTTATGGTCATCGGTTTTGGCAAGCAAACCGCCTTGGAAACCATGCGAGCAGATTTGTTGGGAGTTGTTTGGTCTTTCATGCATTTCGATTTTTTCTCTGCATGGAGCTATCTAGTTCTTTGAACCAACAGTTCTATTTTCAGTTTGTTACTATTTTTAACTCCCTTGGACTATTTTTGATCCAATGGAAGTATATGAGGCATTTGAGAAGGAAGTTTTTGGTTTTTGATTTCATTTGGAGAAGGAGTTGTGGAGGCTCGGCTAGAAATCTTCTTCAAATCGAAAGCACTATCAGGCATGATAGGATCTATCCATTAAGTTGTTCTGATTTTCTCTAAATGTCTTCATTAAAACAACTCTACTCTCATGAGATAAATGGGTTTTTATTTTGTGATGGTTACTTGGTTTTCTTTCTTGAATATTTTCTGTATTCTCTGATTGAGGAACCTCTGCTTGAAAAGGTAGTCATTGAGTTGTTTTCTTGTTTGGTTAATGTTGAATCATGTTGTGAAACTACTTATGATTTGAGTAATGTTGAATTTGTGTGGATTCGGCTTGTCTGCCTAGAATGGGTTTATGGAAATATGTTGTAGCTTATGTATCGAATCGGTTTTCGCTTTGGTTGGTAGAAGAAATTAACATTATTTTTTATCTATCACTTCTCTAATTTGTCGAGAAATGTAGCTTCGTGTAATCGCAAGTAAATGGATGCTTTGCTTCATGTTGGGTAAGTTCGAGTTCGTATGGAAAATAGTGAACAAGTGACTTTTTCTTGATCTATTCTATGTAAACTCTCTTTCTTCAAACCTGGTATTCGATGGAAGCTAAGTCGGAATGGGTGTTTGGATTTTTCTAGTATTTGTGAATCCAAACTAGTATAGAAACATGAACGAATGTTTTATTTATTCCCTTACCTCTTTTCTGTAAAATCTTGTTGTTCGAATCTTGATCCTTTTATTGAAACTATGTGTTAATAGTTATTTGGATACTAAGATTTGGAATTGTCATGTTTGAATATAACAACAAACGAGTTCACTCCTTTTCTGAACTCTATATGTTTCTGGGTTTTCTATAAACACTTGGAAAAAATGACTCTAATGGTTTGATAGATGAAACCCTATTACGTTGTGGATATTTTGAAAGATGGCTTGTCTAAGTTGATGTTGTAGACACCAAATTTGGGTCTTACGACACCCTGTGCCCCGCATCTTGTCTCGCAACCTAACCCTACCTCACCACCTAAACCTTACACACTTAATTATTTATTAATTACCTTATAATTAATAAATCCACATCTCCAACCCTGCCACCTCACCATGACCTAGCCCTAACCCTAAACTAACCTAATTAAGACCTATAACTTGGTCTAGACCCACACCCATGACTCATCACCCCTCACCCGCATCAAAACAAACCTAATAATGACTCGACCAAGCCCACCACCGATCCCTCGGGAGAAAGGAGGGAAAGTTGGCTATTTTACTAAAAATAGCCAACTTTGACCTAACCAACATCGGTCCCTACTCAACCGGTGTCAGTTACGTAACCGCCATTGGTTCCCTGTAAATGACCTCCCCCAACCAAAATGAAAGGATCCAAATTCGTTTGCAAGAATCCGAATCCATTTTGCAAGGGAGAGACAAGTGAGAAGGAGAGAAGAGTTTGTAGAGAAGAGCATTGAGTCCAAGACTGTAACTGATCAACGAGATCACTGTCACACTCATCCAAGCATTGGGAGAGTCGGAGGATAGCTTCATCAGCTCACTTTCGATTGTCGGATCATCCCACCTGAGCTTGTCCTTCGTCACCACATTCCTCGGACCTGTATCCTTATCAGAAAGTAGTAAGTAGTATCTTGTATGCTTCTAGACTCCACTTCGTGAAATTTTGATTCATAGTAATTATAAGCTCACCCTCGGATCTAACACCCGGCAAAGACTCCCGCACCTAACCTTCATTCATCCATCCCTATATTGCCCAGAAGACAGCTTTCTCACTCTTTGAGTCTTCTCCATTGCCTTACTATTCCCCCCAACTATCTACCACCCTTAAAAACCCCATAACCACCCTACAATCAACCTCTACACAGAAGCCCCTAGATCACGCCCTACCAATATCGGTTATTCCCTACCGGTAGCGGTTTTATAACCACGGTCGGTTATCTAGTGACCGGCATCGGTCACTGTGACTTATACCAAAACCAACCTTTCACCTATTTATCTCCTAACAACCTCAGATCCAGCCTGGTCTATCCCTGTAACTTGATCTGAACATATCAATAACCAGTGACCAAACAAACAGAATGATGTTTTATTATGGGTAGTTTAGTCTCTATTGCTTTTAGTAATGAGGTACCTAAATCATGATTTCGCAATAGCTTCTTTATTATCATTTGCAATAATTTATATTAAAAGGGAACTGACCACCTTCGAAAGGAAGTTTAGTATTTCCTGGGCCCAAGGCAGTTCCCTTACTTATTGTCTAACTAAAATCTGGTGGTCTTGCATTCTTATTTACAGGTAGTCCTTCCCAGACAAAAAGGAGTTCTTCACAATCGGTCTGATCTCTCTACGGTATGCGCACACCTTCCCAACACTCAACAGGTATTCCTCCTAACCCTAACCCCTTATCTGTTTCTCAAGAGAATGAAAGGATAGAAGCAACTCTATTCTGGAACTAAAATTCTGTGTGAAATGATGTTGTGTATACAGGTAGCTCTGTTTGAACTTGTTTGAGGTTGATCTTGCTGTCTTTTTCACTTGGTGAATTAGATGTTGTTGATTTATCTTACCCATTCTTTCTCTGGGTAAACCACTGGGTAACTTGTTGGAGTAAACTTGTTAAAATCTGACTGTTGTAATTTCATGAAAATTTGTTGAATGGGTATTCAAATTTTGGGGTTGATGGTTACTTAACCTAGAACTAACCAAATCGGTTCAGTTTGATAGGTTTTCTTGATCTCTGTGTAAGTTGGAATAAATTGAATGTCTTGTTGATTTCGTAGATGTGTACAGTTAAGCCTATCCATAGAATTGAAACGAAAGGATTTTAATCATCTCATAAGCTGACTTGTGCACCTATTGCTAAGTCATGTTGTCCTTTTGTTTGCATCTTCTTGAAATTGATTCTAGATGGATTCTTCTCTATACATCCAATTGATGTTTTCTTCCATCTCTCGAATGGTTACGATTATGAGTCGATCATTCTATCATTTTATCTTCATCTGGAAAGAATGAATAAGCTTAGGTTCTATGACTGAAACTTTGTCGATTTTGAATGACTATTGAAGACTGTAATTACCCTGTATGGTGATTAACAACTTTTGTTATTGCATCTCCTTCTTGATATGGGTATTATATTACATCACTGGTTGTCCATGATGGGGAACCTTGCTTGAAATCTATTTCAAATGCAACAATCACACATTTTGTTTAGTCTCTTCTTATACATGTTTTCTTTTATAAAAGAGTTGAGGATGTTGTGATTGGGTCTACATCTGTCCTTTGTGACCTTCTTCACATGTGATAGAGTGTAGGAATCCTCTTCGATCATGTCATTTGACTCCTTCTCTTTCATTCTCTAAGGTAAAGTCTAATCACTGCCCCTTTGGAAATTGTAAGAGGTTATGTGTTGTGTTCTCTTTTCTGAGTTGTGAATGGGGATTCGGGTTAACCAAATTGTAAAGGAAGTTCTAAACTGTTTTATCACAGTCGTTCTTCTTCTTTTGGGTAAATATTTTCATATATTTAATTGGTTCAGTTGCATTACTTTCATAAATTCCTTTGTGTAGTCATCATTACTACTTGCTTATTCACTTGACTTGTATTAAAGGATTTTAATATTTGTGATAGTAGATTAATGTGAGATGTTGTGCATTGAGTGAATACTTTTCTAATGTTAATGTATGGCCTAACTTGAGAACTTAGGCTATGTCTTGGATTTGGAATTAGGATGTCACATCTGAAATGTGAAACTCTTATTTATTTCTGTTGTTAGATGATTCATCCTAAAACCTTTATGAAGCAAGAATGAACTTGGTTGTAGTTGTCTTTTTATGAAACTTTGTAAGTTGAGTTAGAAGGTTCCTACTTCTGAAAGTAACTCTATTTGGGTTAAATAGTGAAGTTAATTTTGTATTTCAAATTCAGATGAATTGTGAAGGAAATAATTAGAAGGTACTTTTATTTGATATGGATAAGTGTTTTGGTTGGAACATTATTTATCTGATATCATGTTGTAGATTGCTGATTACATCATGATATTTCCTTAAATGTTATTCAGATTGATTAATTGTTCTTCTTTTATGGTTGTTACTACTTATGATTTATTTGTCTACTTATCCTCACTGTTTCATAAAAGAAGAGTTGGTTTATGAAACAGTTAGTTAAAAGCACATCGTTTTAATGCTTAGTGTTTATCATTCTCAGTTCAATGAACTGACCCATGCTAGCAATTTTTGCAGATGGACTTCGTAATTGATAAAGGAATGCAATAACTTATATGATGTATTGGTTGCTTAAAATTTAAGACATTTTATAGAGAATTTTGATCCATTATTGAGAAGTATTGAAAGAAAAAAAATTGTATTCTTTAATGATCTTGACATTGTTGACATGAAATACGTCGGTAATGCATAGTCTTGTAAAATGTGTGTTTTTTCATGATGAATTGAAAAGACTAAAGTTACTTAAATTGATTATGTCAATTCTCTTGTGCATAATATGAAGGAAATTTGTAATCCTATCTTTGATGTTGTCATTCATATCTGATTGGATCCTTATTTCTATTTTCATTAAATGAGTTGGATAAATGGGAATTAGTACAATTTCCCTTACTTGAATGCAACTTACTAAGTTGCATGTATTGATGTTCTTTACCTAATCTTGTATGGTTTATTATGATGTTAATGAACGTATAGTTAAAATATCAGGAAGTGTGAAATGGATAAGGGTATAATAAATCCTAACACTTAACCATAAAGAGGAAGGTTCTCCTCCTCTCAAAAGGATACAAAATAAATGAATGGTATATGAGTTCGATAACCATTTAGACTTCATATCTATGAAGTCTACCATAACAGAACCTATTTTGGTTCTTATACATTCTTTGAATGGTTGAGACACATTAAATAAATCTTATGATGGATGTTGTTTCTGTTTTCGATTAATTACATGTTAAGCAAAAGTTAATGAACATAAAAGCAATCATAGGTTTATGAAGTTCCATATTATTTAATCAACTCAAATAAGGATGGAAACCTTAAGGATTGTTGGGATTAGGGTTATGCAAGGTTTTTGTGATTTGAATCTTAATCCAAAGATAATTAAGTGGAAATGACCTCTTGAGGTGTGTAAATCGTGATGAAGTAGATCTGCATGGATGTTGGTACATGCCAACTATAAAATTGTACCTTCGTGAAGACTTGGGTCTTCACGAGGATACATCACCGCAGTTGACATGTTGCAACACCCTTCAACATTGGTTCATCTAGATCTACTCAAATCTGGACTTGAACTTAGTTTCTCTCTAGATCAGGTTAAGGATATGATTTAGCATAGGAAGTGACTCTCAATGACTTAGGGTAACTAGGCACATTCAATTGACTTAGGTCGACTAAGTATGCCCATATACCCTAGGTCATCGTGAGTGGTTCCCTATACCAAATTATGTCAATAACCTGGGTTAGGGTCAAACCTTGGACAAGTGGACTGACAAAAGTCAGTAAAGACCATTCTAGATAACATATGAGTGGGGTGAAGGACGTATTCTGATTAGACGAGTATGTCATCTAGGAATAGTAACATGAACAATATGTTGGAAATCTTTGGCCAAAGTATCGCAAGCTACTGGTTGCATTGTCCTATGTCACCTAGTTTGAGAAATGTGATTTCAAATGAATATGGTAACAAATATTCAGATAGATTTCTTAAATAGAACACTCAATACCTAGAACAGGGTAAGAGAACTAAGTATACTTAATATACACATAGTAATCAATACTTTAAGTTAACATGAGAGATTGGTTGGAATATCGAGTCATGAAATGAGATACCGACAGGTTCACCGAGTCATTTACAACCGCATATGGTTATCTCATGTTATGAGATTGATTGGCATGGAATGTGTGTTCTAAAATTATGATTATTTAGAACAGAAAACATTATGTATAAAAAAATCCATTGTTTCTAAAGTCTTAAAATGGGTCTGTCTTTTCGACCTTCTTCATGTGTGATAGAGTGTAGGAATCCTCTTCTGATCATGTCATTTGACTCCTTCTATTTCATTCTCTAAGGTAAAGTCTAATCACTGCCCCTTTGGAAATTGTAAGAGGTTATGTGTTGTGTTCTCTTTTCTAAGTTGTGAATGGGGATTCGGGTTAACCAAATTATAGAGGAAGTTCTAAACTGTTTTATCACAGTTGTTCTTGTTCTTTTGGGTAAATCTTGTCATATATTTAATTGGTTCAGTTGCATTACTTTCATAAATTCCTTTGTGTAGTCGTCATTACTACTTGCTTATTCACTTGATTTGTATTAAAGGATTTTAATATTTGTGATAGTAGATTAATGTGAGATGTTGTGCATTGAGTGAATACTTTCCTAATGTTAATGTATGGCCTAACTTGAGAACTTAGGCTATGTCTTGGATTTGGAATTAGGATGTCACATCTGAAATGTGAAACTCTTATTTAATTATGTTGTTAGATGATTCATCCTAAAACCTTTATGAAGCAGGAATGAACTTGGTTGTAATTGTCTTTTTATGAAACTCTGTAAGTTGAGTTAGAAGGTTCCTACTTCTGAAAGTAACTCTATTTTGGTTAAATAGTGAAGTTAATTTTGTATTTCAAATTCAAATGAATTGTGAAGGAAATAATTAGAAGGTACTTTTATTTGATATGGATAAGTGTTTTGGTTGGAACATTATTTATCTGATATCATGTTGTAGATTGTTGATTACATCATGATATTTCCTTAAATGTTGTTCAGATTGATTAATTGTTCTTCTTTTATGGTTTTTACTGCTTATGATTTATTTGTCTACTTGACCTCACTATTTCATAAAAGCAGAGTTGGTTTTATGAAACAGTTAGTTGAAAGCACATCGTTTTAATGCTTAGTGTTTATCATGCTCGCTTAAATGAACTCGCCCGTCTTAGCAATTTTTGCAAATAGACTTTGTAATTGATAAAGGAAGGCAATAACTTATATGATGTATTGGTTGCTTGAAAGTTAGGATCTTTTATAGAGAATTCTAAGCCATTATTGAGATGTATTGAAAGAAAAAAGTTTTATTCTTTAATGATCTTGACGTTGTTGACATGAAATACGTCAGTGATGCATAGTCTTGTAAAATGTGTATTTTTTCATGATGAATTGAAAAGACTGAAGTTACTTAAATTGATTATGTCAATTCTCTTATGCATAATATGAAGGAAATTTGTAATCCTATCTTTGATGTTGTCATTCATACCTGATTGGATCCTTATTTCTGTTGTCATTAAATGAGTTGATAAATGGGAATTAGTACGCTTTCTTACTTGAATGCAACTTACTAAGTTGCATGTATTGATGTTCTTTACCTAATCTTGTATGGTTTATTATGATGTTAATGAACGTATAGTTAAAATATCAAGAAGTGTGAAATGGATAAGGGTATAATAAATCCTAACACTTAACCATAAAGAGGAAGGTTCTCCTCCTCTCAAAAGGATACAAAATAAATGAATGGTATATGATTTCGTTAACCATTTAGACTTCATATCTATGAAGTCTACAAAGAACGGAACCTATTTTGGTTCTTATACATTCTTTGAATGGTTGAGACACATTAAATAAATCTTATGATGGATGTTGTTTCGTTTTTGATTAATTGCATGTTAAGCAAAAAGTTAATGAACATAAAAGCAATCATAGGTTTATGAAGTTCCATATTATTTAATCAACTCAAATAAGGATGGAAACCTTAAGGATTGTTGGGATTAGGGTTATGCAAGGTTTTTGTGATTTGAATCTTAATCCAAAGATAATTAAGTGGAAATGACCTCTTGAGGTGTGTAAATCGTGATGAAGTAGTTCTGTCGGATGTTGGTACATGCCAACTGCAAAATCAGTACCTTCATGAAGACTTGGGTCTTCACGAGGATACAATGTTGCAGTTGACATGTTGCAACACCCTTCAACATTGGTTCATCTAGATCTACTCAAATCTAGACTTGAACTTAGTTTCTCTCTAGATCAGGTTAAGGATATGATTTAGCATAGGAAGTGACTCTCAATGACTTAGGGTAACTAGGCACATTCAATTGACTTAGGTCGACTGAGTATGCCCATATACCCTAGGTCATCATGAGTGGTTCCCTATACCAAATTATGTCAATAACCTGGGTTAGGGTCAAACCTTGGACAAGTGGACTGACAAAAGTCAGTAAAGACCATTCTAGATAACAAATGAGTGGGGTGAAGGACGTATTCCGATTAGACGAGTATGTCATCTAGGAATAGTAACATGAACAATATGTTGGAAATCTTTGGCCAAAGTATCGCAAGCTATTGGTTGCATTGTCCTATGTCACCTAGTTTGAGAAATGTGATTTCAGATGAATATGGTAACAAATATTCAGATAGATTTCTTAAACAGAACACTCAATACCCAAAATAGGGTAAGAGAACCAAGTATACTTAGTATACACTTAGTATTCAATACTTTAAGTTAACATGAGAGATCGGTTAGAAACCGAGTCATGAAATGAGAGATCGGTAGTTCACCGAGTCATTTACAGCTTGCATATGGTTATCTGTTATGAGATTGATTGGCATGGAATGTGTGTTCTAAATTATGATTATTTAGAACAAAGAACATTATGTATAAAAAAATTCCTTGTTTCTAAAGTCTTAAAATGGGAATGTTACGATACACCATCATTGTTATATGCTGAAATTCATTGATGTATGCATCAATGTTTCCACTCTAACGAAGTTGCGCTAAATCTCTTTAGTAAATCTCCACGTCTTTGCGATCAAATATCTCAATCGGTCTCTCACCGAGTTCCCGTAAGATCATAGAAGATCATGGTTCTGTGTGACCAACCCATGATGTCACTAATCATATGCTACTCCCTCAAGGTGTAGTGTGGCAAACTCGATATCCTCCTACTCCTGCATAGGCTTAAAGGTGAGGTATGTGTCGAGCTTATGAATCCATGCTCTAGCACTGATCTTCCCACTACCATCAAAGGTGGAAAGGGTCACCTTGTTGGTAGCCTACTTCAGCTCCCTATTTTGATGTGATCTAGGCCTCTCGATCTTGTCTGGCCCTCAAATTATCTCTCCTCTGTGCACAATACTATGGAAGGGGAAAGGCATCCCTCACATGTTGTGGTAAATCCCTTCACCATCACTAGTTGCCATAGCATTGTCCTAGAAATCCATACCCTCAAGTAGATCCTCAACCTCCGGTGAATCATCTCTAGGAAAGAAGTTGGGTTGCATATGTCTATCTCGTAGTCCGAGTAGATCTCCTCTCCTTTGTATGTGTGTGCCTCCTCTCACTACGAGTGGAACCACTCATGCTACTAATATCTGAAGGTGATCTACTATGCCTCATGTGACTACCGGCAACCGATATAGATTTGTTTCTCCTATCTCTCGACCTATCCAATGTCAACCACCCGTCCAGAGTAGATCCCATACGCTCCATGGACTGAATTAGCCATTGTTGGGTGTCTACCATTTCCCTAAGAATTTCTCGATCCGTATCGCCTTGTTCATCCCGTGGAGGGATATGTGGGACTTCTTGTCTATCACCCATGGGTTCAACTCTAACACTAGCTTCAAGTCGAGCTTGCATGTGTGTGTAATACCTGTGTGGACCAACCTCTCGTGGTTGCATCAACTCAAAACCCTACAGGTAGGAGGAACATTTCTCTGATACCACTGAAAGATCCCCACTAATATCTCGGTTGAAAGCTTAATGGAGAAATTATGAAACCCCAGCTGAAACAACACGCAAACTAAAAACCAACACTGCAGATCTGAATTTTTAAGAGAAATGTGACTAGGGTTTAAGTGGGAACCCAACACAAATATCACTCAAATAAATTTGTTTCAATCATAAACTGATTACAATATTTTTAGAAGCCCAAATATGCAATAAACTTGATTTTTAAAGGTAAATAGTGGCTGCAAAATAACTCAGAAATCTGCATATAAATCTGACTGGAAATACCTCTTTAAACCCTTCCAAAAATTCTGATTTTAATTGCTTTTGATTCCAAAAATGCAGTACAATAAACAACATACAAAATTAGACTTGGGTGCTCAAATGGCATAAATCGACCAAAAAGTGAGTTGTCCAACTCTAGAAAAACCTCGAAGTCACAATGCAGCTTTATTCTTCAAACAACACTACTAGAAATGGAAAAATCTATGAAAAATATGTAGAACTTCCTGAGTAGAAATCCCTCTCAATGCTCTTGGGGTTTTCATCCACAAGAGTATAAAAATCCAAGGGTTTTTGTCCTTAGATTTAATTACAGAAAATCTCAGAGCTCTCAATGCAAAGAGAAGATATCAAATAAAAATCTGGAATGCTTCCTAAGTTGGTCGACCTCTTCTTTTAAAGGGAAAGGGACCCAAAGTAGCCTCAAAAGCAACCAATCAGCTTATTGCACTTCCCTATGCCAAGTCACATTTTTTAAAGGAGACCATTGGCACACTTTTCTAATTTTTCCACTCCTAGAGCTAGTCACATTTTTCCTTAGGAAATGTATTTTAATTAAGTGCTTTATTTTAAATGCACTTTCCTAAGTTCTAATTTGATATTAAGTCTATTAATTTATTATATGTGCTTTCATAATATTATATTTTAATTTTAGCACAATATAATAAAGTTAATAAACTTAAGTCACCCTTGAGCTCACCCTTTGGCCGTTGGGTAGACAAAATAGGCCAAAGGTCTTCAATAAAAGTTACTCGAGAAGGAAGGACATTACATAGACCAAGATATGAAATCTCAAGCTTATTAGAAATGAGTTGCACAATTGAAATAAAATGTTAGGAGTCGTGTATGTTTCCATTCAATAGAAACATCCTTGTATTGGGATCTATAAGCAGAAACTAGTAAAGTGTAAAGAGATGCAAGGAAATATTAATCTAATAGTTTGTTCCTCAATCGGAGATGCTGCAAATTTTATATATATCTCATAAATCTACAATTTGAAAATGGAAAGTAGTGCATGATTGAAATAAAATGATAGAAGTGATGTTTATTTACATTCAAATTTTATCTTGCAACGTAAAAATGTCACTCAAGATTAAAATTAAATGGCAAGATTCTAGTTTACCAATTTTTCCTTTTACATTCTAGTGCAACATGTTTCTATTTCATGATTCTCTTTCCACTTTAGTAGTTACAGCGTATACATCCATATTACATTATGCCCTTCTACTTTAGTAATTTTATCTTATATATCCCAATGCAACCTTACAATTTGAAATTAGTGAAGGGGAAGGACTTGTTAGAGTTTCAATCATGTTTATTTACTTAAAAGAAGCAACATAACCTCCACACTGTACCAACAACAGATAAGAATGGAAAATAAATGGTTGTAAAATTAATAGCCGATATAGAGCTTCTAGTACATTATGACATTTATAGTAAACCTTAAACTATATTTAAAATATTAAAGCATTACAAAGCTTTCAATGCAAAATATTTCCACCACCAAAAGATAAGAACCAAAAGAAAGTGGGTGCAAAGATGAAGGTAAAGAAAGTGGGTGCAAAGACGAAGGTAAAGAAGTGAATTCAAAACATCCAAATGTTGTGGTGGTGTGAAAATAGACGTCATTTCTAATAGTTTATTTCAATCATGCATCTCAAAACAACTAGCTACACCTTCAGAATGAACAAGCATCGAATAAGAATGAAAAGAAATTCAATACAAAATCGGTAAAGCATTGAAATGGCATATTACGACATTTTCTCCATAATCATTAGTGATTGAGTGTGGGAGTTGGTGGTGGAAAACCTCATTTCAAACTTTTTTATTTCAATCATGCAACTCAAAACTTCCCATTTATAACAAGCATAGATACATCCTTACACTGGGATCTATAAGTAGAAACTAATGAAGTAGAAAGAGTTGCAAGATTGAAGTTATTATAACATATTCGGATATTGCAATCGCAGAACCAACAGCCCGTGATTGAAAACAAAGTGGGTGTAAAGATGAAATGAAACCAATATTGAACTAGAAGAACAATACATTTCCTTCATAGTTGTGGGTTTTATCCCTGAGATAACAAACCTCATTTCAAAAAAATATTTCAATCATGTCACTCAAATATGCCTCAATATTCTTGAAAGTTGAAAAATTGCAATAACCCAACAAAGAAATATGATATATAGGTTTTTAGTTAGTTCATCCTTAGTAGAATGTCCACACTTCAATTTTTATGCAATGTATAAACTCATAGGAAAGCTATTCAAGATTGTTCACTTCAAAGTTTATGAAACATACAAGTCCATATGCAAGCTATGCAAAATAGCCAATATTCCTCATTTAAAATAAGTACGAAAAATCCTTACAATAGGATCTATAAGCATATTCTAATAAAGTGGAGAGAGTCTCAAGATTCAAGTTAATATAACATATTCAAATACTATAATCTTTGTGAGCCAACAGCTCCATAATAAAAACAAAGTGGGTGCAAAGAAGAAAGGAAAGCAATATTGAAATAGAAGGACAATGCATTCACTTCACAATTGTGGGTTTTATCCCTAAGATAACAGACCTCATTTCTAACTTTTTATTTCAATCACACACTCAAGTATGCCCAATATTCCGTAAACTAGAAGAGTGCAATAACCCAACAAAGAAATATGATATATGTGTTTTTATTAATTCTTTTTTTAACAAAATTTGAACATTCAAGTTTTATGATTGTATAAGCTCATAGGCAAGCTATGCAAGATTGTTCACTTAAAATATATGTCAAAAAATAGTTTACATAAACAAAGAACCGTCAAGCAAAACATCTAAACATTGTGATGGTGTGAAAACAAAGATGGCATGACCAAAGTGTATCTTTATAGTTATGAGTTTCATCCATGTGATAGTTGTGATAAGGGACCTCATTTCAAACATTATATTCCAATCATACAACTCAAATATACCCCATTATTCCAAAAAATCGTAAGAAACAAATAACCCGAAAAGCAATTAACATAAATAGCCTATCAAAGATAATATATATTCAACAAAATTAACGTCTACACGACTTAGCATGTAACATGCTTCACATTGGAACAAATTTGAGGGATTTAGTGTAGGCTATTATTTCAAATCTTTCAAAATTGTTTGAAGGATTTCCTTAGGTGCTAAAATGCTCTTTGATCAATTGAATTGATCATCATGGGATTATTTAATTATTTTGGAGAAAATTAGTAGGTGAAGATATTTAGTTATTTTTTGTTTGAATTAGACATTCATAATATCCAAGTTGTTCGCGAATTAAAAAGAGTGGTGTTAGATGTATTACAAGTAATGGACAATGTTGATTGTGTTGCAGATTTATTATCATGCAAACAAGCAAGACTATTGTCATAATTACACCACTTAAATATCACAATTATTTGTCCAAAATGGTTGAAATTTTCCTATTTTACATCGTTACCCATTTAATTTAATTCTTTTAGTATACATTTATTATTAATTTATGATTAAATTATGTATAATTGTTTTCATTAGACTTATGAAAAGGGACCTTTGAATAAAAGTTTCGCACCCTTATGATATTTTCGTTTAGGTATCAATCTTGTAGTGGATATGTTTGGATTCAACTCACAATAGATGCGCTTAATATGGTTGTATAATTGTGTTTTTCCAAAAATTCTAGCAAAAAAATAGGGTTGTTGATTTTATTAAAGAAAATATATTGGCATATTATATTATCATATGATATATCAACACTACATCAAATTGTCCAAGTTTCTCTTTCATCACAACTTGTACATTCCCCTCCCAAGAGCTACTATGGTGTTGTTGGTTATAGGGCACAATTTTCCACATAACACCAACTAATTATTTCAAAACAATGGGATTGATGACTCTAAACACTAAAATTGGTAACTTGTCCTTTTCAATGCCAAATTTGACTATTGTCGTTAGTAAAAACATATGCTCACATTCATAATTCAATGAGTTTATCTCTCTAGCTCTTTCAAGGAATAGTATCAAATCAAGCAAGAAATAACCTTTGTACTTTATGCCACAACTTTCTGTTTCACTTTGCATCTTTCCCGTCAGTGATTGTACAAAGGGTTAGGATGTAGGGTCCGGCCTTGGCCAACCTATACAATCCCGCCCCTTTGCTTTCTCTAACCAAGTTTTTTATGTGAATATTTATATTAGGTCATTTTGTCTTCCTTGGTTCGGTCTTATTACAATATTTCACCTACAAAAGGCTATATAAGCAAGTCAATGTCACTTTATAACTCATTTGGCACTCTTACAAGCTCCTATTGCAAATATCATTCCAAAAGCACTTAAGGGTTTCGTAAATCTACCCAAATTAGTTGCACATCAATTAGAGTAGTCCCTCATATAGGTCTGAAGCACTCAACCATGTCAAAGAGTTTAGCTTCCTCCATTTCCAAGCATGCAAAGGTCATAAAATCATGCTTTGAGAAGAGAAAAGTCACTCCAAGGATTTTTCAAGGGTTTCAAGGAACAAAATTTAGGTCATGTAACTGAGGCACGCCACATCACACTACTACCACAAAATTTGGGTACATTTTATACTATACAATTAGCTTGTAGTCTTGGTGTCAAGAGACATGAAGGCACCCTAGCCTTGGCCAACATGTACAATCTTGCCGCTTCACTTTTTCGGACCCTGTTTTCTATGTCAATATCTAAATTGGGTCATTTCATCTTCCTTGGTTCAGTCTTATTAGAATATTTCTCCTACAAAAGGCTATATGAGCACATCAATGTCATTTTATAACTCCGTTGGCACTCTTACAAGCTCCTAATGCAAATGTCATTCCAAAAGCACAAGGGTTTCCTAAATCGCCCAAATAAGTTGTACATCAATTAGAGTAGTTCCTTCCCCTAGGTCCAAGCACTCAACCAAGTCACAGAGTCTAGCTTCATCCATTTCCTAGCATGCAAAGTTCGTAGAGTTATGTCTTGACAAGAGCAAATTCACTCCAAGCATTGTTTAAGGGTTTCAAGGAGAAAAAGTTAGGTCACGTGACCGAGTCACACCACATCACTCTACTACCATGCAAGTTGGGTACATTCTATACTATACAATTAGCTTGTTATCTTGGTGTCAAGAGACATGAAGGCACCCTATGGGATTGGGTTGGCTTGTGTGCACTCACACTTGCACAAACACATAAGAGAACTACATAAGACTTGATTCCACAACAAGGGCATGTAGTGCAACACTTATATTGGTTCAACAACTAGGGTTGACCATCCAAGGGTAGTCCAACTTGACCTCACATGTTTTTCTCTTTTTGATTTGTTAATTCTCTGATGAAGGGTTTTGCATGTTTCTAGGGTTTTCACTTTGTTGCAAGTGATTACAGGTCATACTGAAGTTGTGCAAGCAATAGTGACATACTAAGGTGGTCATTTCCAAGCAAGCGAAGCACACAAAAACTTTCGACCCAAACTATCGAAAGGTCCAAAATTGTACAAATCTAGGTCATGACCGTACAGCTTCTAGTCTTGACCATACAATAATTGTACAATTTTGCCTAGGCCCTACTCATTTTTCAATTCCGAACTTGCACCAAAGCACTATTTGTCTATTATCTACCCTTTCCACATGTCTACACATCCAGATCCTCTTTGTTTTAACTTGTATAACTAAGTCTCTTTCTCCTCTTGTGTATTTGAACTATTACTTATCATTTTATCAATCATTGCAAATATTAATGTGTTATTCTGGTTGTGAATGATTAATGTTGAAAGTTAATTAATCAGAATAATCCCCTGTACAAACCCTTACAACCTCTTCATTGTTGTACATTTTCTTAACAATAGAATTAATTAGGGTGTAAACAATGACACGCGAAAAGATTGCCACTAAACAATAATATTGAGAAGAGTCCATTTTGAGTTTCGAGTTTTTTCTCACGACGAGTGAAACATCATTTAGCTAGAATCAATTTTACAAAACAAAGAATTAACCCATACAACTAGGTTATTTTTTCACGTCTTTTTCTCAATGTTAGGAAAGTGAAGCCCAAAACTAGAGGCATGGAACCTTCTCATATCTCGTACTAATCTCTCATCACGAAAGTACATATTCTTCAATACTCATACACAACAAACAGTTTGCTTTCAATGCATAATAAAAATATTGGATTTTACTAAGCGTACCAATTGCACATATTATTTAAGAGCATATTAAAGAAAATATTCTGCAAAACCTAATGATTGTTAGCCACAAACCAATACCCTTTAAGATTGCATGTAAACTAACATTACACAAATCAAAAGGCCTTACCTTACAAACATTGGCTACATGGATTGACTCTTCAATTTTCAAAGATCCTTCAGTGAAGGAGACCTTGCATATCACATTGTTTTCCTTTCCAACACTACACAAACAAGCAAAACACCAATCTGAAAGAAAGAGGATCAATGACTATGTTCTATCTTAATATTGTTTCTCAATGTCTTTCCTTCTTTCATTTATGTTTCATATCGAGCAACAGTTGTATAACCGTTCCCTCCGAATCACTATTAGCTTCTCCATTACAACTTTAGGTGCAATTGCTGGCTACAGTGTATGAGGAAAACCATGACTAACAATAGTCACAATGGCAAGAAAGTTGTAGAATGACATTCGATTAAGAGCAAATATGCAAATCTCAATAGTTACAACACACACACACTAATGCCAATGCAAGCAATCATGAAATTTCTAACCTACAAAATCATTCCATACTAAAAAGTTGTCACCCCATCCAAGCATACAGGGCTATTTGCCAACTTGTCATATCATATACTTTGTAATCCAGAATTCATGTATAGTGCTAATTATATACATAAGGCCCCATATACAGCAGGTATGATAAATGGTACAGACATATACATGCATGAGGGAATGTTCTCATGACTCTGATAGACTGACCATTTACATAAAAACATACTGGTTCAGAAAAATAAAGGTTTCAGGTTTTTAAATTTTTACAGTCTATATTTATCTTTAAGTCGTCAAATTAACCCACATGGTAATATTCACCCAGATTATGCTCGTTTGACAAGGACTATCAAGAGAACAGCAATGCAAAGCATCGAGGAGGCCTTCAGAGCCCTCTCCACAAAATCTCCATCTTTCTCCGAAAATGTCTTGTCACCGAATCCAAAAAATGGGTTACATAGTTATGATATTTTCTCCACGTCTTAAATCACCTTCAGATTCATATTCCCGATAGCTTCAATAAAAGGATTCTTCTTGTATGTGTCTTTATTTGTTTCTAATTTACCTGTTGTACAGAAAATTCCTCTAAGTTAAGATATTTAAGCAATCTGTATGAATATTCATGCGATGAATTAATATATGAAGTTGTTATTCTTAAATAAGTCTTGATATCAAGATGGTAGTAACCTTTTAGGAGTGATTTTCTGAATTCTTTAACCTACTCATTTTTCAGTATAGCATCCCACACAGCTTTATCTGAGGCCAGTGCGATAACCATCCCCTGCATTAGAAAATTCGATAGAAAAATCATCAATCACTCAAATAGATTACCTCACACAGCATTTATTAAGAAAAACCTATGTTGTCAGGATACAGGTACGAGTACGGGTTTGAGTACGGATTCAATACGCGGATATGTCAATTTTAAAAACCCTTGGGTACGATACATCCTAGATACGTCCGTACACACACACATATATATATACAGATTTATATTTTATGTACATATACTCATTTTACTCATATTTTAGTCCATAAAAATTGAAATAGTAATACAAAACTTGAATCGATGTTCATTTTCATTGATCATGTGGCTGCTATACATATGATATAGTTATATGAATATCATGTCAACATGAATACAAACAAAACTTGAAATTTGAAAAATATACTAGGATCAATGTTCAGATTTTCAAAATATACAATATACTTAGATTTTACATTTCATTGATCATGTGGCTGCCATACAATGAATTGTTTGTGTGATTTCAAATGAGAGGGTGAGTGCTTTTTATAACTTTTTGAGGTGATTAGGGTGTATTATTTTATTCATTTTAATATTAAGGTTCAGTTTTATACATTGACTAAATCAGAAAATTAAAAAAAAGGTTTTAATGCTTTAAATGATGTTTTTGACACAGGGTACGTGGCAGATACGTACCCGTGGCGTACCCTGGACGTATCCCCACGTATCCAAGACGAACCCGAACCCGTACCCTCATGTATCCGTACCGGATACATATCAGGTAAGGTTCGGGGGGGTCTGGGGCGAACCCTAGCAACATAGAGAAAAACCAAATCTAGAGTACCTTCAAAAGTACTTGAATATGCTATCCAGAAATTATGAGGATACTATTTTGAAGTTAATGCATATCAAGTTTAACTTCGCATTCAGTGTTGCTCCAAACAACATTTTTAGTCCACTGATGTACTAGTTTCAACAGATGATTGGCTTTCAAGGGAATATCAAATGAGAATAAGGAACGGTTGTTTCTGAGGGCAAAACAAACTAGCAGATTTATTAAGGAAAAAGCCTAGGCACAATGTATCAGGTTTTTGGACTCGGTTCGAAAAGAATTAAAAAAATTCAGTCAAATCTGTTTTGAATTTTATTAATAGAGAAGTCCAAAATATTGCTTTTGACTGGCGTAATGAGCACGTTATAAATAATTAAGCAAGCCAAAAGCTCCATTTAGGGTAGAAGCTCCTATAAATATGGGAAAGGTTCTTTACATATTTTCAGATTAAGAAGTGCCAAAAAGGGGGAAATGGAGCAGCACAGGTCCAAAAAAAATATTGCCATCAAGATTTTCAAGAATCATATGGCAAAAATGCCGCTGACATCCCAAAATAGCAAACTGGTTTTCAAAAACAAGGGCATCATGAGATAAAAAAGCTCCATCTTGGAAGTGCTATATCAGGTGGGTTTACCTAAAATAACAATTTAAAAGAGTTGAAAAATAAGCGGAGATAGTTGATGACACTGTTTCCAAGCATTTTCAATGTTCAGGGAAATATCCGAATCGCCACTATTGTTCAATTCATGCCAAGTATTAAGGATGTTTAAACCCGGCATTCTATTTGGTATAGAGTCTTTGTATATTTCGTCTCATGCAAAATTACTTGTTCAAGGTAAAGTGTAAATCAAACATTAAAACTAATTATACGATTTCAAAAACAATTACACAGAGGAGCCATAATCACTGGAATTTACAAGAAGCATGTTGCCAGTTGTTAAAATGAGCTGTTTCATTTTCTAAGCAAGAAGCAGCTGGGTCATAGTAAACTACAATCTGAAGTACTCATATGTTTATCATTTAAAATAAGACTTCTGGAGTATGGAATGTTTCAGAATTTTTAGCCTCTTTTCTGTATTTTATTTTTTAATTGTTCTCTACTTCTTCTGAATTTTTACGCTTCTGTGCTTCCTTTGCAAATAATGATCATTTGGTCATCTGATCAGTTACAACAATGCAATTCACATAATTCTTCAATTGCAGTAAAATTGCTATTGTTGACTATCCTGAAATAAGTATAAACAAATAAGGCTTTGAGAGAACTTTAATTCACTTAACAAAACCCAAAACTAGATTACATACGTTACCACATAAATCCTTGCAAAAGTAAAATCATTAAAAAGCATAATCAGGAAACCTGGATAGCAGGATTGCTCTGCAGCAAATGGAATGCATCAAGAACATTAGAGCGCCCAGATTTTTGCACCACTTTGTCATTGTCTTGATCCAATTTTGTCTCAACTCGGGCAACTGAATTCTCATAGGATTTTACCTCTGTCTCTTGGAGGTCTGAAACTTCACCAGAATCAGCCTTATCATGCACTGAAAGGAATAATGATGATGTTTTTTCATGACCAAAGGTGCTGGAAACAGGGCTGATAATTCTACACAAAATAGTCATACAAATCATCAGTTTGGTCTTCTTGGAAATTCAGTGGTCCAGGTAAGTATTCAGCTGAAATAAAACATTAAAAATGGCATTTGACACACAAGACTAAATACAAATCCTGGATGATAAGTTTGAAGCATCATGATCATAATTCTGTAGTGTGCAGGCGATATCTTTAATTCAATTTAACATAAAAGGCATAGGCCAGTAAATCATGTTAAAAATAGAACACACAAAAGAATAACAAAACATTTAGGCAGGATAATTGCAAATGAAATAGTTGGAAACACCTGTTCAAAAGAGCATCAATATTAACATTTTAAATCAGCTTATTTGTTTGAATAATTTCAAGTTCATACAGAATGGCAAGGAGCTAGTTGGTTACACTCTTTCAGTTGATTCTATCTGACAAAAAAAAAAGCTCAAACATGAGAACACTTGCAGGAAACGCAAGTCTCAATAATAGGATTAACTAGCACGCAAGTGATTACACAATGTGCACACAAAAATAAACCTCATTGAGAATAAACAAGCACCCACTAAATCATCCCTGAACTTTATATTCATCACATGCCATATTATATACCACTACCAATTATACATGCCTACTTAGATTACATCTTTAACCTCTTAGCACTCATTTTTTAAAATAGTTTTCTTAAAACAAAAACTACCATGAATGAAAGTTGTATACTCAATTTGTCTTCCCATTGGATTACATCTAAATCTCTTAGCTTAATTTTCAAGAATTAATTTTCTAGAAACTAATTCTACTACATCGAGTTTCACACAATGCTAATGCCAACTACAAAAACCACAAGAGGACTGTTCTTCCATTTACCTTGCATATCGTTCGCCCCCACCCCCACCGATTCGAATTAGTGACCTCCACTATAGACTACACATGCCTTCACATTTAAGGCCAATTAGTGACCTTCGATATAGAATGCACATGCCTTCACATTTAAGGCCAATTAGTGACCTTCGATATAGAATGCACATGCCTTCACATTTAAGCCCACTAAGATGTACTAGAATACTACTACTCAGTACAAATATGATATTTCAAATTAAATCATTGAAAATCTCTTTTGTTCTCCTACTATGCTGGTTTCCTCCGTCATTGGTTTGGATAATGACAAATCTATATTGTTGATCAACCTATTTTGGCACTTGAGTTCTTGAGACATGCCTTACAAAACCTAATCCATTCTAAAGACAAAAGCCATCACCAGATTTTCTAATTATCAATAGGAAACACTTTTGAGATACACTCAAGAACCATAAATGTACAATTTGCAATTGGGTTTTGATTTTATTATTTGTTGTAGACCTTGAGAATTCACACAACTTTCCATAAATCTGCATTGGGGTTCCGCATAATGGTAGTCCCAACCCCAAAACAAACACAATACATGAAAATTCAGGGGAACCAGCAAAATCGGCACGCTAAAGGAAACCCCAAAGAAAATAAACATACACCCACATAATCATCCCTTAACTTCATCTTCATTAAATTATTATTGCACTACCAATTCTACCTGCCCATTTAGATTACACCTCAAACCCTTAGCACTCATTTTGAAAAATAGATTTCTAAAAACCAAAACTACCATAAATTAAAATCATTGTCTTCCCACTGTATTACATCTCAACCTTTTAGCTTTATTAATTCTTTTACACCGGCCTTCACTCAAAGCTAATCCCAACCATAAAAACCAATTGAATTCAAGAATAAGCACGCTCTTCCATTTAATTTGTAGATTTTTCAATAAGGCATACAACCAACCCCCTATGGATTCAAATTAGTGCCCTCCATTATGGAATACACAAGCATTGAAATTTAAGCCCACCAAAATTGTACCGAAATACTACTACTGCAAATATGATATTTCAAATTAGATCAGTAGTGAATCTCTTTTATTCTCCTACCATGCTGGTTTATTCTATCATTGGTTTGGACATTGAAAATCTACGTTGTCATTCAATCTATTTTGGCATGTGAGTTCTTGACACATATCATCCAAAACCTAATCCATTCTTTAAAAAAATTCAACAGATTTTCTGATTGTCAACTAGAAAAACTTCTGAGATGTACTCAAGAACCATATATTTACAATTTGGAATTGGGTTTTGATCTAATTATTTGTTGTAGACCTTGGGAATTCACATAGGTTACAGTAGATATGCATAGGGGTTTTGCATAATGGTAGTCTCAACCCCAAAACAAATGCAATGCATGAATAATCCAGGAGAACCAACAAAATATGCACGATAAAATAAACCTTAAAAAATAAGTACCGTTTGTCTTCATTAAATGCCACATCATACCGCTACCAATTCTACCTGCCCACCCACTTAGATTACATCCCAACCTTTTAGCATTCGTTTTTAAAAATGGTTTTGTAAAAACCAAAATACAATAAATTAAAGTTTTAAACTCTTTCTGTCTGCCCATTCAATTTTATCTCAAAATCTTGGCTTCATTTTCAAGAACTAGCTTTCTAGAAATTAATTCTACTACACCGGCTTCAGGCAAGGTCAATCCCAACCCCAAAACCGATGTAATATAGGAATAATCAAGGACAGCCACAAAGAACTGCACAGTATGATAAACCTCGAGGACCATAAATGGAATTTTCTATTCTCATTCTGCCTGCCTACTCGATTACATCTCAAAATCTTAACATCCTAAAATCAATATTCTTTAAACCAATTCTACTACATTGGGTTTTACAAAATGCTTCTCCAATCCCAAAACCCTCATGTAATGCAAGAAGAACCAAAGACAGCCAACATGATCTGTGAAATAAAATAAACCGCTAGTACAAACCCACAATATCATCCCTAACTTCTTTTTATTATAGACCCATCCTTACCACTTCTGTCTACCCATTCATTACATCTGAAACTGTTGGCACCATTTTCTAAAATTGGTCTACTAGATTCAAAAACTAACATGAAAGGAAGCTTTAATCTCATTTTATCTTCCCACTCAACTAAATCTCAACCTTTTTGCAACATTTGCTTAAATTAGCTTTCTAGAAACCAATTCTACCAAATTGGGTTTCACAAAATGCTAATCCCAACCCCAAAACATATCTGCACAATAAAACAAACGTCAAATATAATGTGCGACTTCCTCTTCACTATATGCCAATTTATACCACTTTTATCTGCCCACTCAGTACACCCCAACCTGTTAGCATCCTTTTTAAAATTAGTTTTCTAGTAAACGGATGTTACATTTTAACTTGACACCCCAAGCTCTTAGCATCCTTCTCTATAAATTAATTTTCTAAACGCTAATTTTATTATATTGGATCTTACACAATGCTAATCTCATCTCTATTGCAAGAATAACTCAGGGCAGCCACCAAAATCCGCACAGCAAAATAAGTCTATCACTTGTTAGTGGATTTCTAAAATAGAATAATTACACCCACAAAATAACCCTATCCCTAACTTCCAATTCATTAAATGCTAAAGTACTCCACTTCTGTCTGCCCACTCAGATCCTATCACCTAGCATCATTTTCTAAAATAGCTTTGTCAAAACTAATCTTATCACATTGGGTTAAGCTTATCCCATCCCCAAAATCTATAACCAAGGTCAGCCAACAAGATCAGTATAACAATATGAACCCCAAATACAATAAGAATACACCCAAAAATCATCCATGGACCCTAACTTCCCCTTCATTAACTGTCAAAATTATCCCACCTCTGTCTGACCACATATTACAACACACCTCCAAAGAGTCCTTTACCAAATTAAGTTATCTAAAAAACACTGCCATAAATGTTTTAGTCTCATTAATTAACTGTCAAATTATCCCACCTCTGTCTACCCACATATTACAACATTCCTCAGAAGCATCCTTTTTGAAATAAGTTTAGAAAAAAACACAGTCATAAATGGAAATTTTATTCTCATTTAATCCTCCATCCTTATAAGAAAACATTTCCAGAAAAATGAGAGGATCAAACCCACCTCATGATGGTTACTGCAACACTGGGTTCCAAATGAAAAATCATTTGGGCTTTACCATTATAATTTATTCTCATTTCAAACGAATCTAACCCAAATCAGGATCCGACATTAAAGTCATTTCATCCTCTTAACATCATTTTCTAGAAATAGTTTTCTTAAAAACACCACCATATATGGAGGTTTTATTCTCAATCCTATCATCTACCCTTATCTGAAAAAACAGATTCCAGAAATAGCACTAATCTAAATTAATATCCTCCTGTCACATTAAGATTCAGAAATGAGATCCACCACCCCAACTCATGATGGCAACTGCAACAACACTGGGGTCCAACTAGAAAGGCACCAAGCTTTGCCACTATTCTCATTTCAAACCAATCCATGAATCCAAATCAGGATCCATCACCATAATCATCTCATCCTCCCAGAATCTGTTTCTAAAGTTTGTTTTCTCAAAAACAAAAATACCACCACCATAAGTGGAGGTTTTAACGTAATCCTGACCTCTACCCTTATTCTGAAAAACGGAGACTAAACTAAAGGCTATTTAAATTGGTACTCACTTGCATGACTATGGCTTCATAAATGAGTTCCTCAACCCAACCTCATGATGGCTATTGCAACAACACTGGGCCCAAATGAAAAAGGACGCGGGTATACAGCTATTCTCATTCCACACTAATCTGTGAACCCAATCAAAATCCGGCAGTCGTATCATCATTCTAGCATCCTTATTCAGAAATTACTTTTCTACAAACAAACGCCACAATAAATGGAGGTTTATTATAATTCCTAACTTCTACCCTGTTCTTAAAAACAACAGATTCTAAACTTAACACTAATCTAACTTATATTCCCCTGCATTACAATAGTTTCAGAAATGAGATTCTCAACCCCACTTCATAATGGCTGCTACCACAACCGCTGGGATCCCAATTTAAAAGGATTCAATAGTAGTACTACTATTCTCATTTCACACCAATTTATGAACCTAAACCAGGATGCAGCACTATGATCATGTAACACCCTTAGCACCCTTTTCTAAATGTGATTTTCTAGAAACATACACCACCATAAGTCGAGATTATGCTCTCATTCCTTCCTCTGCCTCTGTTCTGAAAATTAGATTCTAGGCTAAACACCAATCTGAATTAATATCCCTCTGCATCATGAGATGCTCAATTACCTCATGACGGCTACTGCCACAGGAACGGAATCCCACCAAAAAGTATTCGGGCTTCCCACTATTTCCATTAGGCAACAATCTATGTAACTAAATCAGGATCCAGCAGTATCCTGATTATTCTCGTTGAACTTCAATCTGCGAATCCAAATCAGCATGCAGCACACTATAACCAGAGTCAATTTCACTAAATTTTTAAGACCCACTTTGCACAGAGCCGAGAAAACTAACCCTGATGAATAGATTAGGAAAAGGGGAAAACCAACTTACTGTTTCAGGGCATCCTGCAAATCTGAAGTGGCTTCCAGGACCTCTTCCTGAGTTGGCACCGATCCAAAAATGAGGCGATCACGAAGATGGTGGTGGTGGTGCTGATCCAGGTGGGCATGTGGGTGGGTCTGAAATCCATCTTCAGCACCCGTAAGCTCCCATTCATCAATCATGGTAAATGAAGGAGCATCCGAATAAGAAGAATTTTTCACTTTCTGAGCAGGTGAGTTTATGGTCGCCCCAACTCCAACACGGCCGCTTGCAGTGCCTCCCACGCCAATTGCTCTGCTAATACCACGCAGAACAGCCCCTCCTCCCATGGCCTCCGATTGCAATCACCACAATGCAAAAAAACTTTACTCACTGCGGAATAGTAACTGCAGATGATTTTTCTACTGCTCCGTTTTCTTATCCGCTTAGATTGTGGTATGCTTAAAAAAATCAAACGTTTAGCGGTTAATGATCGAACAAAAGCCGAATTTATAAATGAATGAATGCCTCTCACGGACAACGGTAATAATGATTTTCAAAATGAGGAGATTTTTTAAAATGAGGAGATTTTTCTATTCAGTTTGCAAGGCCCCAAATTGTGAAGTTGCTCTCGTAACACGCAGGGGATAAGAATCTCATTTGCCGTGAATTAATTTTGTTTTATTGGGGGAAATAAAGAAATTTCTCCCTTGTGCTACCTAGGTATGTTAGATTTTACTGTAATTTGACCTCTGAGAAGCCCATAACAATCTCATTTGCCGTGAATTAATTTTGTTTTATTGGGGGAAAATAAAGAAATTTCTCCCTTATGCTACCTAGGTATGTTAGATTTTACTGTAATTTGATCTCTGAGAAGCCCATTTGTTGGAAATCTAAAGGCTGAATGGCTGAAGTTTTCCAGCGCATCCGAATTTAAATTCTAGTGATTATTTTGTCAAATTTATCTATTAAACAAAATTCTAAAAGGGCTAAGAATACATTTTCAAATATACAAGTGTTATCTCTTTTTAAAATGATGAATAATATAAATATTTTAAAATGTTGAGATATTAATTTTGAGATTTGAATTTTGATTTTATATCTCTCTCTCATATAAAGGAGCTTCTCATCTACACAACTTCAAGATTAAAATTAAATTTTCATAAAAATTGGGTTCTAAATACCATTGTAAATGGTTATTAAATTAAGGTCGAATTGCCCTATGAAAATTAAATGGACGTCAAACTTAAGGTTGCTTATATTTATTGGAATTTCACACTATTGCACTTCACCGCAATGGGAGGTGGCCAAGTATAATAATATGAGATGTAAATTAAAATCGATGTTAAATTTGATACAACCTATACCATCGAAACATTTTTCAGGGGACACTGATTTTTAACACTACGTTTCAAAAATATAAAACAATATTATTTATACCGACTATTATTTATTTAGTTAAGTATTCTTAAAAAGGAAAAGTTAAATGGGCGTATTTTTGTAATATATATTTATAGAATTTGAATATAAATCTATATAAAAGTATGAAAACCATATTTTAAATACTTATACATGACGATTGTTTTGAAAATTTGGAAATATTTTATGCCTATAATCATAAAAATGTGTCAATCGATCAAATTCAACCCTCGAATCGCCCTTGCACATCTCCCAGCGCCCGCAACCCACTTACAAGATTCTACCTATGAAAAACATGAATAAATAATCGTTTGGATTCTTATATGAACCATGTCGTAAGGGAGAGACACCAATAGTTGAGCGGGTCTAATTGTGGATATAGTGTCTTGAATACACAACACCCAATAGTTGTCATAAAAGTACTTGGTGATTAGTCATTTTTGACATGACAACACCCAATCACATCATGCCATATAAGATTTGCCTTTTTAAAATTTTAAATGTTCAACCATTATCACCCATGATCAAATATGGGTCCCAATCAAAATGTAGTGTAACTAAAATTTACTATTTTAAATAAATTCAAAATATATCTTTCCCTCCAATTCAACACTCAAAAAAAAATGTAATTTAAAAAAATCTTGAACTACGTACTAGTGAAAAAATTAGGTTCCCACATTTTATAAAATTTATTTTATGGGCCCCTTAACTTAGGGTGCACCACTATTGGTGTCTCTCCCCAAGATGAGAATCAATTCAACATGGCACCACCAACCTAGAAAATAGTTACACGTGGCCTAACCGCTGTAGTGGCGGTACGTTATGAAGTGTAAATTTTTGTAGCCTCAAAAGAGAATTACAATTTGCATGTCTTCAACATTTATTGAGGTTCGAACCCCAAGAAAATATAGCACAAATGTGTTGTTGTTGACATTGAATCCACAATCGACGTTGTAGTATGCTTTGATTTTGATGTTGCAATTGTTGAAACATACATGTATTTCCAATAATGACGCACCACATGGAGGACACCACTATATTTTTATGTCAACAATCATTTGAAATCAAACCATTGATGTCTCTACGACATGTGGGAGTTAATCCCCAACAATCTGGTTTAGAATATGGCTTTTGACATAACTAATGTTGAATTACTATTTTACTCATAAGTGGAATGACATCTTTCCATCAATAAGATATACTAGCAATCGCATGTGTACAATGCAATGTGAACGCCGAACGATATATGTTATTTGATTTAGAGGGATAGTTATTACTTTTGTAGTTGATGTTGATAAGGGGCGTGATTGACAATTTTGATTTTCTATTAAAGCCAAAACAAATGTTGCAAAGTACATCGAAGGGATGTTAAATAATAGTTAGTTGTGTAATAATTGAATACAAATGCAAGTGAGACATGTAAGTTTGCTAACACTCACTCTCGAGAATGTAGTGAATGTGAAGTGTTGACGTCAAAGTAGATTGAAAGAACGACTAAGTGCTTTAACATATTAGCTCTCCAAGAAACATAAATGAGACAAAATATGCAAGCATATATAAATGAAGCTTAAATGGTTAGGGTACATTCCAAAGTGCTTTATTACCTCAAAGAGTTTGAGAGCATCATTGTCAGAGCTATTTTGTGCATATCCTACAATCATGGCATTCCATGAGACCACATCTCTTTGAGGCATTTTGCAAACAAAAATCCACTTTCCATTATACTTTGATGGATGTTCATACCTTGTGTTAAGGCTCCCATATTGGTATAGAAAGGGAGTATGCTTGACAAAGGTTGTGGAGGCTGGGTTTGCACTTGCCAAATGCATTCGCCTAAAAATTTGAAGGCATTTTCAACAAACCCATTTTATGCATATCCTGCAATCATTTAAGTCCATGAGATCACATCTCATTGAGGCATTTTATCATACAATTCACATGCCTTGTGTATGCTTCCACATTTTGCATACATGTCTACCATGACACTTGCAACTACATCTAACAAAAATCAGCTTTCTATTATACTTTGATGGATTTCCATGTCCTACTTTAAAGCTCCCATTTCGGCACAAGCTAGGATGATGATGGAAAAGGTTGTGGAGTTTGGCAAAAGTCATATATCTATTATTCTTTGGTGAATGTCCATCCCCTATTTTGACATAGGCTGGCAATATGCTAGCAAAGGGGAATTGATATTCAGGTGGTTACCTGCTAGTTGAATTTGGTGAAACAGAGTCAATGCTTCATGAGGATGTTCATGTCTTCTTTAAGCTGCAATTATAATACTCCATGAGAAGGGGTTACAAATCATGAACCAAAAAATATATATTTAGAAAAACCACTTCAACAATCTGCCAAATGTAACATTGTATCTTCCATAACAAAATAGTACCAGATTTTAGAAGAGTGACTTATAAACCAACTAGGGAATAATCCACTTATAAACCAAATTATACCAGAGTGACTTTAACAAACGAGTGCAGATACAGCAAGCTCAATCACATCAATCGACCACTGGAACGCCTCCTCTCTGAGTTTAAAATTTCTGAGAAGCATCTTCATAAAACATAAAAAGGAGCTTCTGATCATCCAAAGGAACACTTCTGATTACTTTGACCACCCCATTCTCAAATGCATTGTTGTATTGTTAAGGGAGATCTCTAAATGCCCCCCAACATGATTTGGTCAGCTGACAAATAACATATGCCATGATTGGTACCCATCTTGTCAGAAAATAAATTCAGAAAGATTTAGAAGTAACCATGTCTATACAATTCCACTTACTCCCAAAACAATTCCTAAGGCTAAAACTACTGACATGTTATTTGTTTAATAGAAATGACATAGATATTGGGAAAACATGTTCCCAAAAATGCAATAGCAGAATACGATGATATTGATACTTGACAGATAACTGAAGGCTCTTGAGCATGAAATGTTGCATTTAAAAACTGGTTCCAAATTTCAGTTAAATCCCCAACCATTGTCATTCTTGAATTCACAAAATTAATACAATCCCAAGATCCTTGTAGGTTGCTGCAACTTCTGTATCAACAGTTTCCATGACTGTGTTGTTGTTTTCTTTTGATATAATCTGTGTTCACATGCCAATGTCAAAGACAACTCCATCCACATATGATTGCTCCATGCTCCAGATAAAAAACCTTAAAAATACTTAAATAGTGTACAGTGTAAGCTCTGAAAGAAAATTAACAAACATAAATCTTACCAACTGAAGCAAATTTGAGTCATTATCCACAACTTTCCTTCCCACAAGAACTCCAGAAGAACAATTTTGTAACTATATACATCATATTTCTCATTAAGCCTTGATGTTCTTGCATATTCAGGGTCAATGTAACCAATGGTACCCATAACATAGGTAGAGGTGTGGGTTTTTTGAGGAAATGCACTTGGCAATGCCAAAGTCTGACAAATGTGCTTCAAAATTATCATCCAAAAGAATGTTAGAAGTATTCACATCCCTGTGAACAATGCTCTATAAAATCCTATAAGGACAAGACTTACAATTTCAGAAGATCAACAAAATTATTTAACAACACATGGAACTCTTGTGCATACACTGTGTAAAACCGAGACCAAAATTTATTTAACAAAGCCATAACGCAGATCTTAATATTAAAAAGAAATTATGAAACTGGATTTTCGTCTTTGAGAATCAAGCATAGATGGGTATCAAGAGAATCTATAAAATTAAAACAACACATGGATATTGACATTAATAGGGGCAAAACATAGATCTTTGACACTAAAAACGATCTTGAAATAATGGGTAACAAGAGAGTCACACCAAGAAATGAACAATTTGGCACCGAAAATTTTATGAGCACCGAAATGCCAACATTTTAAGAGAAGCATAGATGTCTCCTGTTTAAATTTTTCCATGATTGCATGTGGAAGATCAAATTATGTACAGCGGATATATCCCTTCACAAGTAAATAAAAGATAGGTCAAACAAAACAAAATGTAACGACCCAAAAAATCCACACACGAACAACACAGTGAAATACAGGATAAAAATTTTTTTACTTGCTTGACACATAACATGACGCAACATGTCGTCACCAAGGATACAACTAACACTGTGAACAACTTGATACAAGGATGGCCATAAAGGCAGCATGGAAACGTTCACACCTATAAAGGACAATTTACTTTTCTTTTGTGAAAGGACATGGAAAAAGACCAACCACATTACATAGTTATAGCTGAAGATATCCCACTGTGAAAATCTTCTTAAGATTACTTGATTTACTATAGACATCTTACAATTCTTAGCTTACGTTCTAGAAGGTTCATGATATGTTTCATGCCATTCTTCTTATAGGATTAAGTTTCTTTTCTTTTATATAACTTGAGGACTATCCTAGGATCACCTATAATATGAAAATTCCTTTATTAATTTGTTTACAAAACCAAGAGGTAAGCAATTCCACAAGGCTATCTATCTAAACCCCCACTACTGAAACTCGTTTCATACCCACATTGCATAAGGAGGCAAGCATAAGATCAAAAGGAGAGGAGTATCGTTAAGGTTCAGAACCCTAATCATCTTTGATCAAGAATTAAAAATTTATCATAGCTTAGACAAGGACTACAAGGTACCATGGTAATGGTTAGAGAGAGAAGATAAATTTATTTTATTATGATCTATTTAGTTATTAACCGGTCTTTTAATGAGTCTTAAGAGTTCAATTGAATTTTGGTAAAAGCTTCATTTAGAAATCATCTTGATTAAGTTCGTCGGGGGATACACAGGGGTTCCCAACATGGAAGCATTATACTTAATGTGTTTTTATTCAAACTCCTGTACTAGATAAGATCTACCGATATCCCCAAAAGCCAACAGTGATATTACTTTTAAAATTAATTAACGTTTCCCAACAAGAGGACAATGTTTAATCCATAGCTTAAGGTTAGCAATGGTAGGTATTTTTTTTTTTACATCGTTAGATAAACACTTTCTTTCCAATTAAAGACTCTTAATTTTATCAACCAAATACAACTTCATTATTATCTTCTTTATTTATTCATCTATGTATTCCTCTTCTTTTATCTTTGATTATCTTTAGAAAAAGGGGGTTTCAACCCACTAAAATATGCCTAGAATAACATTGATACTAGTACCATGGAGGGTTACTAAACCAATAAGCATTATGACCTGAAAGAAGAAATTATCGTTATTTAACAAGAACGCAAACCACGGTTATAACATTTCCATTCAACATGGCACATGAACCAAAGGAGTCAAGAGATTGGATTTCACTTGGGTCAAGAACAAGAAGGTAACAAAATAAGCCAAGCCATGCTACAAAATTTCCATGACTGTAAATGATATCACCAAAAGAATACTCATAACAAGGTCAAGATTGAATATTATTTCTCACAAAGGTAATTTACCGCTTAACCTACGTAAGGACAAGACAACATCATCACGAAATTTACCCAAGACAAGAGAGGTCTTCTAAATTCCTTTACAAGCACTATTACAAAATTTACCTCACATTGGACATTTTTACAAGGAACTTCATGAATTGACTGATGAAACCTTTACAACTCTTTCCTTTAATCTACTCGCATAATCCATCTGCACAAATACTAGCTGGAATCAGCCATGAGAACCGAGCATGTTAAGGCTACTCATCAAGAACAAGAAGCTAACATTTAACAATATCAAGAAAGGAAAGTTCTAATTCAAAAATGGATTAAAACACAACCCACAACTCCAAAATTATTCGCATGAGAAAGAAATCTAAACCATCCAGCAAGGAGAAAGTCAAAATACCAGTAAGAACAAAATCACATAAATCAAGGCAAGACCTTATGGGTTAGGAACAAGAAGGTCAAGAGTGTTGATATCTCCTTCATGTAATCCTATGGATTACGTGATTGGAATCCAAAACTTACTCCATCCAACTAAAGGGGTCCAAGAGAAGACAAAACATACTAATTATGATCGTAGGCGCGAAACAAAATGACGTTATCCAAATCTCCCAGGGGAGGCTTCATAGCAATAATTAGGGTTCGACGCCCTTAAAAGAAAAACAACTATAGTTTCAGTTTTAACCAAGGAGTTTTACCACTACCTTCTTATAGGATTTCTTAAACGTAGGACTAGTTAACAATACAAAACCACTCTTCCAAAAGCGTACAAGGGAGATACAAAAAGGGCCATTATTCTACCAACAAACCTTATCCTAAACGTCAACTTCTCTACATAATATAAGGGGAGGCTAAATCCGAAAGTCGTTAATAATTTTTATATATTTCCGACAATGCCAAAAAGTATTTTAAAATAAAAATAAAAATTGATTTCCTTAACAAAGCCACAAAATGAGACTTTTAGTAACCAAGTTCGAAGAATAAGATATTCGAGTCCGAAAACAAAGGGGATTCGATACGCAGAGGGTAAAACACCAACGATGCCCCAGACTCAAAAGACCCTACCACGAGTGCAAGCACAAAAATATAGGAACCAACACACATATCCATCAGGAAGGTTACGCAGTGCGGCAATCGTGCCTGAAGTTCTATGAGCTCCCGCCAATGGTATAGAAGATGGAAATTTTACCCGATCCATGTGAGCTTATCAAGGTCATGTCTAGCAAATATCAAATAGATGAACATAATAACCACCTATTATATTATCACTGTAATCAGCTGTCATCTAACAGAAACGAGTTCACGAGTCCAATACCATGGATTCACCTACAACTGCTTTCGGTCCAAATATTAATAGCTTGCTTGCACCCTTAATAAAATTTGTAGAGATTTCATTCAATAAAACTTACAATGTTTCCCCCTTACTTAATCAAACAAGAGTTTGAACCAGGAAGTAGGTATAGTAAATCTCTCAACACGTAGAGGCCAAAATAGATGTCAGGTTATCCCTTCTCTAGAACTGGGTACAAAAGTCAACCATGTACAGTTCTAAAACAAGGCCCCAAATGCCATTTTCTAATTAAACAGAAAGCAAGGAATGCCCACAAGCTTAAACAAGTTTTAGAACACAATGTCACTATTAATGTACCTTTTAGCAAAATAGGAGAGCCCTAAACAGGAAATACGTATTTATTCAACCAAAAAGAGATATGTAGGCTTAACCTTCCATTTAGTAACCTTCAATTATAAATACCATCACAGAATTCTTTTAAAAGAGAGTCAAATCAGCAAACAAAACTCAATAATGTTTCCTTCCCTACGAACTAGACTGCATCACTCAATATTGCAGTAGCCCATTTAGACAAATATGAAAATAGAGTAAGCTATAAGAGAGGAAAGAACATTCCAAGCAAAACCAGTGAAATTGGAACGAGATTTAAAGGAACAACCAACACAATCAGGGAGCGATATAAACAACCACGAAAACATCTTGTCTAGGCGCCATTCAAGAGGAAAGAAAATTCATTTCAAGATACTGAAAGAAAGTAGAAAACTATTACAAGGAGTAGAGTTAACATGCCTGATTATAATTCTTCCAACCAACAACCACGTCGACCAGGGCTCGGGCAACAGCAACACAACCTGCGCAACTTCTCTTCCTCAGCCTGCTGAAGGTCCAAACTCTGTTAACGGCCATGCCCTCGACTTCATGAAATCAATTGTATAGTCCGCAATGTGCATCTCTGCCCATATACTGATGGGGTAAATGTTAAAGCCTCGTTTTACAATATCATGGGGATGCCGTGACATTGAACTGTTTTCAAGAAACTTGTGCAAGTCTGGGATGATAAGTCGGGGGTTGAGAAACTGGAGCTTGTGGGACTTGGGACGCTATTTGTGCTGGATATTGTTGAACTCCAGCTTGTACCACTTGATTCTGCTCAGTGTGTGCTGCTGCAACTGCACCACCTTGAGCCTGAGGAGCATTTTCTTGTTGCTGAACCTGGCCCTGTTTCCTAGGGCAATTCTGAGCATGCTCTTGTACTTGTCGGTGAACAATCTGGGTGCCACATCTATTACATGCAATAGGGATGAACCCTACTGCAACCATTACCATGAGCTATACTCTCGAAGAGGCCCTCACAAGTGCAGCCACTCTTGTGGTACAGTAATGAACTGTCACACACGGCCTATAAAGATCGCCCCAAGACCGGATTTGCCTCTTGCAATGCCTTGGAATCTGCATCGCAATCAAATACCCATCATAAGGGCAGCCCTAGTAGTACTCAACACATAAGCTAGGCAAGGCTTGCAGAAAGATGTGTGCATCGGGTTTACACACCTCATTAGGGTAAACAAGTTGCCTACAAACCGGACGTAAAACCAATTTATGAGAAGACAGAGGCCGTAGAGTCGGTGGAGCACCAAGTGGAATAACTCAACGGAGGTTAAAATTGTGTGAAGGTGACGAAACAAGAAATATCTCCATTTCCACAGCATAACAAAGAACCTTGCCAAAGAATCATCACATCAAGTGGCTCTCATCGACCATCTAAGCAGAGAGTGCCCGCATCCGTACAAGTTATCGAACTTGCTCTTGTAATGTAATCATTGTCATTAATAGCAAGGAAGAGCAGCGATCCAATAGCTTGCATCTGGTACAGCCTGTGAACACTGGTAGTTGTTTCCTCAGATACACCAACCAATCTATCCTTCCTCTTGTGATATATGAGGACAACATCAAACTCTCGGTGCAAACAGTACAGCTGTAGCTTGTAAGGTGTGATAATTCCAACAGAAAACTTTATGCCTGCTAACTTGGTGACTCGTTGAAGAGGCTCATATTATTGCAAAGCAAATCGTGCTTCATGAATATACTGAAATGAAACAGATCCGCGCCTATGAGATTCTCTTCCATGAGTTACATCGTAAAACAAGTAAAGTCTCAAAAGAGAATCCTTGCAATAATTTTCATCAGGTCTCCTGGTAACTCTCTCACTATCACAAAGTCGATTTTGAAGAACATATCCTGAAGGAGGAACCGAATCTGAGGATGCATTCTATACTGAACAGAAAACAACATAGTTGGATGACCTGCTTGTTGGAGGCGCTCACGAAGGCTTCTACAACTCTGCAACATGCCCGCTGCCCCAGCCTGAAGCTCCATCTGCACCCACGCGCACAGGAAGGAAGGGAAAATCGCAGCAAGGCAGAGACAGGAAGAAGACGCCATGACAGAGCACTCAAACACGTTTTCCCTCCATCAATGCCTGCAGCTCAAGAAAAACGTGCCTCCCAACCATACGCATTGAATAAAGGATCCAAACAAAGATCTAGGTGAAGAAAAATGCCTCCACCGACTCCCATCTCCCTCACGCAACGTAGAAAAACGTGACAGCCAGTACAGCCGGCAGGTTGGGGTGGTTGGGAGGAGGCCAAGGTGGCAGAAACGGGATTCAATGCCCTACAGGGCATTACACAAAATCCAATCCAAGAAACAATCTCAAATGCGTAAAGATGGACACAAATATATCCATGTCTAGGTATTGCACAACTTGTGAAGCGTTGATTAACCCTGACGGAGAAGGAATGTCTTTGGTCACCACTCGCTATTCTCACATAGATTTTATAAACTATCTAAAAACTTAGACCATATTCCCGATAACAAAGCCATAATATAAGCTTACCATTGTTGACCTTCCTAAATTTAGTTAAGACTACATATATATTCTCAAAGGTTGTGTATGTCTCATCTCTTACCTACATATGTGGAGGAAATTTTTTATCATTAGGCATAATTACGTGTATATCAAAGTTTGCAATTTGATCTTTTCTTGAGAATTTGTCAAAGATAAAGATCCCATTATCTTTTCTTCCACAGGTCAATTCTACAGTTGAAGAAAGAAGATGTGCTATATAAGGTGAATAAATCACCATACATTTAATATTCTATTGCAAATCTCGTAACTGATAGTATTTCTTGATTTAAACATCTTGACAAGTTTTAAACATTATCAACCTGAAAAGTAAGACTACACTGAAAATTTTGGAATAGTTCAAAACATAACTGTTAGTCCACTTATGAAGAATCTTCAGAATAATGAGCTTCAATTAATAGAAAATTTTGATAAACTACATGTTAGATATTGACTTTGAATTTCAATGAACTTAATACAATCGTATAGCAAGTTCTACAAAAAAGACACTTTTGAAATTTTCAACAGAACAAATGACTGACATTGGCCAATTATTTCATGATCCATTATTTCAAACACAATCATTTACAAGAATTTTATTGTTGGCTAGGGTAGATTTGGGATTCACCACTAAACAATATATGGAACAACCAGACAATAAAAATCAACTTCTACATCTCAATGAACATAGACAAGAGGGATTGAAAGGACAAGGGATAATTAAATCTGCCAATGACCCTTAATCCAACTTCCAACCAGACATCACCCACTGATCTCTCCTTCAATATCACAATTTCTTCACAGCTTCAGTAGTATACTTTAGTTTTCTTGTATTGTGCTATAGTGGGCATTCATGAAAATATAAAAAATAATACAACACAATAGATGGAAATCTGAAGTTGATACGTAAGTTGCAAAAGAACTTGCAAGGATCTTGGGATTATAAGAAAAATATTCCAGTTGGCCTTGTTTCTTTGTACTCAAGAAACGGCCTCTCGATCGACCCACCATGTATGAAGTTGCCAAAGTTATAAACTCGATGTCATCATCCTAGTATCCGAATGAATCAACTGACCCCTAGTAATAATTATAGGAGGTATTTGGATGAATGTGCAGATGGTAAGCACAGAGATGTTACAGAAGCACAAACTGCACTTCTAATGGGAATTTGTTTGTAAGATATTTTCAATGACTTAAATGTTCAAAAATGTGTTTTAATGATGACCTAAAATTAATTTTTGGAGCATCCGAATTTTCCAAATTACAATTTCTTTTTGACCCAATTTGGTTTTTAGACGAAAGAAATTCATTTCCTATGGGTTTTTACTGGATCCAAATGATCTTTTGTTGTATTTTTTCTTTATGTTTTTGTACTGACTTCCTATCTCAAGGTAAGGTAAACATATTATGGCATGGATTATGTAGTATTTGAATTCTGCTTCACAACTGATGCTATGGAGGAGGAAGATTATGAGATTTAATTTTTAAAAATATCATAAAACAATTAAAAGACCAATTCCAAGATGCTTCATTTATGGTGTTCAACTTCAAAGAGGGCATGAGACGGTGACTGCTATGGATTACCCAAAGCAGTATGAGGGTTGCCCCTTGCTTCCACTGGAGATGATTCATCACTTTTTGCGGTCAGGGGAGAGCTGGCTAACCTTGGAGGGCCATAACAATGTAATTTTGATGCATTGTGAGAGAGGAGGATGGGCTATTCTTGCCTTCATGCTGGCTTCTCTTCTCATATACAGGAAGCATAATACAGGGGAACAAAGGACTTTGGAAATGATTTACAGAGAAGATCCAAAGGAGCTTTTACAGCTGCTACATCATCTCAATCCAATACCCTCTCAGATTCAGTACTTGCGGACATTTCTAGGAGAAGCACTGGCCTTCTTCTTAAAAATATGGGAATAAATGGCAACAATAAACTAAAAACCCTATCTCCTAGAAATTAAGAAAAACTCACCTGATTTACTGCTCCAAGGCTGCCATGCAAGTGCTTCGGAGCTATCTCTGCTATGTACAGGGGCACCTATCAAGATCATGCCCATTAGGAATTGTAAAATTCTCAAATTTATGACCTAATGACAATACAATCCTCACAAATCCTTCAATGTATGCATCCACAAGGAATGATATTTTATTCTCGTGAAAAGAAGTATCAACTTACATTGAATGAGATCACACTCACTCTAAATCTATTCAAAATTGGTGGTGGAGGCAATTGATAGTGGGAGACCAATGTGTCTTTGCAAAAGAGATGATGGCCCAGGCAATAATATTTGGAATTGTTGCCACCATCAAAGTCTGCATAAAAGAGAAGACAGTGCCTTCATAACCAAATCCCATCTAAAACAAATGAAGATAACCAATAAAAACACACCCCAAATCACCAATTCCGCACCCCACGGGTGGCTAAAAACGTAGACATGGTAAAAACATGAAAAGCATTCAACATGCAATTACCAAAAATGTTTAATCGCCCATCAACTTTAACATAGTGACATGAATGTCTAGAAATCCCTTTCCGTAGGGGGAATGCCTTCAACATAATTAATTGTAAATTTTGATGGTCCCAAATATATAATATTTCTCTCTCTCTCTCTCTCACACACACACACACACACACACACACTAAAAATTAGTTTTTTTTTAAATCATTTAGCTAAACATATAGTGTTTATCATTTTAATATAAAAGAAAAATCAATAATTAGTAAAGCATTAAAAATTACAACAATTTTTTGTAATTGATGTAGTTAAGAGTATTGCTATCATTAGTGGTTTATGTAAAAAGGATTTTGTCCCTTTGATGAAGAAGGGTTTTGGTGTTCACCATTAGAATTAATAATCTCAACCTAAAATACAAAAGGTGTGAACTCATCAATCACTAAAACAATTAATATAATTAACATATGTTTATGTTTTATGATTAAAAATTATATTTTCTAATAGATTATATATATTTTATAACTTTATTATAAAATAAACAAAATTGATAATTAGTTAAGTATTGAAAATTGTACTAATTTTTTTAATTGATGTAATTAGGAGTATGGCTTTCAAAAGTGCTTTATGCGATAAATGGATTTTGTCCCTCCAATGAAGTGTTTAGTTGTGGAGCTCAATTTCTTCACAAATAGCATGCTTTATTAACTTGTTGAAATACATGGTAACTAAGCGTCATTGGGTAACCATCGTCAATCACCTAGGATCGGCATCGATCAAGAACTAGAACTGATATCGGTTAGGATAACCAACATTGGTTACCTGTGCGTGATTGATTTTATTTAAGTCATGGGAATTAGATATAACCTTTGATATAAAGGTGATATAATGGTTGTAATTGCATAGCTAAAGTGCCCTAAGTTTGTATATGTTTATATAAGCTAGAAAGCTAGGGTTAGAAGTAAGAATTAGAAGAATTGTAAGAAGGAAATCTTGGAGAGAGAGAAAGAGAAGCTTGTGAGAAAGAAAGTAATGTACATCCCAGGAGAGGTGTGGAATATTGCAGATCTTCATCAGATATCCTCCATGAAGCTTTGAATAATATATTGGTTGTTTCTCAGTGGATGTAGCCCACACTAGGTGAACCACGTTATATCTTGTGTATTGTTCTTCTGTTTTATTTCCATATTTATTGTTTGCGTATGCTTAGATACGAATATATATGTAAAATTAGTGTGATTAACCCCAACAACCGGTATCGAGCTTTTTTGTTAGAGGGTCTTGTGTGTTGACAAGATTTACTCGCATAGGGAATTTTGATTGAGTCGAGCTACAAAAATGCCGACGATAGAAAAAATACAAAGTTGATAAATTTGACTTGACATAATTATCAATTATGGAAGATGCATGTGGATGATTATTTGTATCAAAAATATCTATACTTACCATTGGATGAGAAGGCAAGACCTATAAATATTATGATGAAGAATGGAAAATTCTTGACAAAAAGGCTATAGATCTATAAGATTGAGCCCGGAAGCATCTCGTGGCTTTGATATTATGAAGCAGTAACCACATTAGAGTTGATGAAATATTTAGCTAATTTATATGAAAAACTTAGTACTTTAAATAAAGTGTATTTGATGAAGAAATTATTTAATTCAAAGATGCAAGAAGGTGAATCTGCATCAAGTCATTTGAATGATTTCCATTCTATTGTAAATCAATTAAAATAGGTTAATATTTCATTTGATGATGAAGTGAAAACACTTTTATTCTTATGTTCTTTTCTAAATAGTTGGGATAACTTGGTAATGACTGTTAGTAATACATCGTCTACTACTAATATTTTAAAGTTTGATGATGTGGTTAGTATAATCCTCGAATGAATAAATATGCAGAAAATTACAAGGAATTATCATCCGTAATTCTTTAAAAGTAGAAAGCAAGGGAAGGCAGAAGGAGATTGTAGATCTATGTTTCCCGCTTCTATCCAAATGAGTGTACGAGTAATCAAGAAACCCGAGACCACGCCAGTATAGAAGGGCTTAGTACTGGAGATAATGATAGATGCTATGGGCGTAAATTTGATATTAGAGTCCCTGTGATCCTGGAAAACCTGTAACTCACATACATTAGGAAAATAATGATTAGAAATTTAATGCGAGGCTACCCGATAAAGCGATCCTGGGAAGCGTTAACTTCCTGGCTATTAACCCCTATGCAATAAGAAATAATAGTAAAATGGCGTCGAAAACAAATGACATACAAATTGATAAATAAATGAACCTGGATGGTACCGGTGTGCGGACAGATTACCGATCCGATGCTTGCAGAACATGAACCCAAATCATGAGCAGAATGTCATGAAAATCCCACATGTTATCACCCGAGAGAATAATAATTATATTAAATGATTAAAATATCATAAAGCATTCTCCTCAAAAAAATTGTCTCTTTCGAGGGGAAAAGACTCATATTTATAATTTGAATTTGGATTAAGATAGAGGATTAACGAATAACCATAATTTGCAAAAGTAATTTTGATTAAGAGAACATAATGAAGAGTGGATTTGATGGTGGGGTTCATGATGTGAGAAAAGGAAAAGATGTGATGTGGAGTGGGGACATGGTTAGGTGTAATAGTGAAGTCATGTGCTCACTTTACACTATTGATTTTTTGGATTTATTGTCGGAGAGGAGATTTTTGAATTATTGATTTATGGGTGGGGTTCATATTTTAATAATTTGAAGAGATTGAATTTTTAGGTGGGAACTTGATTTTGACTTAAGTGGGGAACATGTGGGGTGGTAGGTGGGATGATAGATTCTACCTTTTGAATTTAGGAAAAGAGTGTCGGATGTGTATATCAATACTCATGAATTAATAATTTATAGAAGATGGAAATAATATCAAAAAATTGAATTATCAAATGGCTCTACATGGGGCCCGTTTGATAATTAATTAAGCAAATGGATAGGATTTCATGTAATTTAAGAGAAAGAGATGCGAGAGTAGAAGTAGCGTGAATATAAGATGTCGGAGGGGCGCTATACCAAAAATAGGTGTCTACATTTGCCCCTTTTTGTTGAGTGGTTTGCGATAAGCAAGCACGAGAAAAAAAAAAAGGGTTAAATGAAAGATGTGTCCAAAGATGGATGAAGACATGACCAAAGGCGTGATGCCTTAGGCAAAAAATAGAAAGGATCGCAATAAAAAGAAAGTATGGCGGTGACTCCAATATCACATCGGTAGAGGACAATTATGGTCTCAATGAAGACAGATGACAACGTTTCTGAGACTGGTGAGTGGGTGAAGACTACCACAGATGGATGTAAACCGTGATGACCAATGGGTCATGGGAAAACATCGAAATATGTGCAACTAAATGTAAAATATGTGCGCAATCCTTTGTCTGCAAGGAATTGTGTGAAAAATCATGCGTCCACAAGAGGGACATGGATGAAAACAATGATGCCCCAAAGACAGATACAAAGTGAGTTATATACACCGACAAGTACAAGGATGAAAAAGGTGCACCATGATAGGGCACGAAGATGACATAATGGGAGATGGATGTGTAAATAAAATGCCCCAAGGGGAAAAATCATAAATGTACACATGATGAGAAGATAGGATAGAAAGCTGAGATAAAATGACCTAAAGGTGTGATAAATATGATGATAATCATGGTTCATGAGAAACATGCATAAGTGTGAGTAAATTATAATGTAAAAGCAGTCCTACTTGTCGGATAAGTAGGACAGGAAGTCAAGATATTTTTGCGACAAAACAAAAGTAGAGAAAATATGCATGGAAGAGTACAAGATCGATAGTTGTTGGCCGTTATGGTATCCTCCAAGACAAAAATGTTCCAAGAAGATGGGATGAAAGATGTGGATGATAGATGATACAGATAAGCAAAAGTGGACATGGTTGAAGTAGAAAGGACATGGTGGAGGAGAGAGGTCAAGTAGAGAAGGACGATAAGAGAGGTGAGAAGATAGATGAAAGCACAGAAGAGAGAATAATATTTAGCAAGAGGGTAATGGAAAAAGATAAGGGGGAAATAAATAGGTAAGGTATGAGGGACCTGGAGGAAAAGAAAATAGAGATAGTGAGTAGGAGGAGAAGAGAGGGAGGAAGTTTAAACAAGAAGAAGATGAGATGAGGAGGAAAAAGAGATTAGAAGGGAAGTTGAGTGTATAGAGATATATCATAGTAAAGAAACAACAAAGATAATCAAGAGGAGAAATGGTGGCAGAAAGAAATGATGAAGGACAAAGAAGAAGACAAGAAAATGATAGAAGAAAGGATGAAAGGGAGATGTAGATCAAAATAGAGGGATAGAAAGAACAGATCATGGAAGAGATGACAGAACTGAGAAAGAAAATTTATGAAGAATATGAGAGAAGGACAATAGGAGAGATGAATATATATAGCAAGAGGGAAAGATGAAGGAGATGAAGAAGTTAAAGAAGATGGGGGAGGAGGTAGAATGGAAAAGAGAAAGAAAGGCACCATACAGAGCTAAGAAGATAGGGGTGGTAGAGAAAGAAGCTCAGTAATGGGGGAAATGAAAATAAGAGGGAAAGAAGGGATGATAGAGCCAAAACAGGAAAGAAATTGAATATGAAACCGAATGTATGGAAATGCATGTGGATGGTGAGATGGTTAAGAATATGGGACAACACTGGTGAATCAGGTTATCAATGGAGGAATAAGACAAAAGTGTGAGGAGAAGAGGAGATGAAGATGATACAAATGATATGAAAGAAAACCAGAGGTAGAAAGGAGGAGAGGACAACAAAGAAAATGATGCAAAGGCAGTATGTGATGAAGACAATAGAGATATTGAAAAAGGTGAAGGGAAGATGAAAAGGCAATACCAGCGGAAGGATGTTAGGAGAAATCCCCCGATAATGATTAGAGGGCACAAAAAGAAAAAAGAAGGAAGAGAAAAAGGAGGAGGTAAAAAGAGCAAATCGGTATTAGTAGAATGGGAAGAAACAAGTTTTAGGAGTACACCGATAATTCTTAGCACAAGAATGGAAGATGACATAATGTTAGATGAACCATGATAATGACGATCTGCATAGTAAGAAAGGGTATGAAGTAGTCAAGATGGATTTTAAAATGAGGGATGATGGAGATGACACTTGAGGGAGTTTGAGATATTTTGTATGAGGAAAAAGAGAAGAGAATAGGATGTGTTTACTGGGAATGAAGAAAAAAATAGGGACGACGGGAAGATGAAGGAAAGAGGAAAGGCAAGGAGACAAATCATTCTTAAGAGAGACTCTTAAGTAAGATTGCCTAGCCGTAGGAATGATTAAGTAGGATGGCCAAGCCAAAGAAGAAGAATGAGGAAAAGACTGAGAAATGTATATCAAGATGGAACATGAAGTGAAAGGAGGTAATAACAAGGAAACAAAGGAGTGTGAAATGAGTGGATGGAGAAATATATGTAGTGTAGGATAAAGAGTGTAAGGGGAATTATTAATTAGGATGCCCATGTTGTACGAGTGATGATGTCAGAGTGTTAAGCAGAAGTTTTATGAGTAAATATGTTGAAGGGAATGGAAAATAATGAAGGAGTTTCTACAGTGGCAAGGATCTTAAGAAAAAGATGCAATGTGATCAAGAAACCTGCATGGAATGGATGATTAAGTAGGATCGTCAAGCCGAAAGAAGAATGAAAGGGAAAATGGAACGATAAAATAGATGACATGTAAAAAAAGGATATTAAGAGAAAAGCACAAAAATAATGGCCCGGGTGGATGACGCGAAGTATCGAACAAACAACGGAGAAGAATGAAGTGGGTGAGAAGAGCAGCGGAGAATGAGATGAGGTGAATTTTAGGAGAAAATTGGGTTGATAAAGGGGACTAGGAGGAAGGAATGGTCAATAGACACAATCATGAATGAGACCTTGTCCTGAATGACAGTCTACGCCAAATAAATAGGGTTTCTGTCTTTGCCGCACGGGAATTACGTAGATGTGCCAAGATGGGGGTGAAAATTCTGAGATGGTGAAGAAGAGGATAATGCACAATGGTGGGGGTTGGAGAATATGCCGATAATGAATGCTACCTGAGAGTTATCCTCAAGTAGAATTCACAAACCGCAATGGAGGTTAAGTAGAATTCCCAAACTGAATAATGCATTTGAAGATAATAATTGATTTCATGGATTTATGGATGATGTTGATAGGAGACATTTGTAAGAGTAAACATATCAATACTAATTTTATGACATGAAATTTTATTTCTAAGAAGATAATTGTGATAAAAGATGACTTTGATGAAATGAATGTCGCATAACATAGCAAGGGTCAAGTAAGAAAGTTATGCTTTTAACCCGATAAGAAATAAACAAGAGATATACCACTCAAAACATTGCACTTATAGCCGATAACAGGTATTAGTATATAACTAATGAGATTTGGCTATATCACAAGACCGAGAAGAAGATATGGATGAAATATTCTCATAATCCTAATGTCGACATGACAAAGGAATTGGAGATGTATCTTGTACATGGGAAGAAGGTTCTCCAAAGATGGTATTTCTTAAGTCTATGCCCCATCTCTGGGAAAGGGAAGAATAGAATAAAAGAAAGTTGATTAATACGGGAAGCTTTCTGGGAATGCTTAATAAAAGGAAGGTTGATCAATGCGAAAACCTTCCAAATGCCATAATAAAAGAGTAGCCATCCTTCTAGGGTATGGTATACTTTATACATAATATGGATGGCAAGAATAATATATATGATAGCCATCCTTCGAGGGATCGGTCTATTTCTCTTGATTTTGCTTTTGATTTCGATTTGCATTTTTTTGTTGTTTTTTTGTATGCATAGCTGTCCTTCGAGGGATCAGTCTATTTTAATAACCTTGATCTTTCCTTTTATATACATGAATTTGAGCTTCACATGGGGAGAGTTGGGGATAGCTAGGTAGACCACCTAGGAGGGGAGAATGAATGTACAAGAGACACCCCTAGACCCTCTACAGAGTACAATAGGAAAACGAGATGGTGATGGATGTAATGATCATGGGGTTCTCACCAAATGGGAGAACTTATCCATATTGAATATGCTATGAGTAGAGCCGTGGTACTCATATTCAAGGTCATGACTGTTAGTGACGGTAGACCACATGATTCAAAATCATTATGATGATAAATGGAAGGGGATACTTGATGGAGGAATGGTCTAAAGATAAGACTATACTCATAAGTGTGTGTAATAACAATAGAATGGCCAGTAAGTGCAATGCATTAAGAGGTTCAACCTCTGGTTTACCATTAGGAGAGGCTAAATGATAAGCCCCAGACCCATACTTATGTGTGATAATATATGGTCTGATCTAGTTAGGAGAAAATTTTCCCCGTTGACTTCTTTCTAAGGTAGTGACATTTTGATTTTCTTTTAGAACCAGGTCACCTATTTTAAAATCACGCTTATTGATGTGTTTATTATAAGCATGTTGGATATGATATTGATAGACATGATGGTGTTCAAGAGTGAGAAGATGACACTCGTCTAATAACTCAAGCTGCATTAGCCGTTCTTGACGATAATCTTCATCAGAAATGAAGTTGCGAAGAGACACACGTAAAGAGGGAATTTGGACTTCAAGGGGAAGAATGGCCTCAGATCCGTATACCAGAGAAAACGGAGTAGCTCTTGTGGAAGTGTGAATGCTAGTGCGATAGGCCCATAGGGCAAAGGGAAGTTGGAGATGCCAATTTCATCCTGCTTGATCAATAGTTTTAGCCAAGATATTTTGAAGAGTTTTATTAGTAGCCTCAGCTTGACCATTAGCTTGGGGAAAATACGGGAAGAAAAGCTAAGTTGGATTTTGAATGCATCGCCAATCTTTTTAAGGTCTTTGTTTTTAAATGATTTTCCATTGTCCATAATAAGTTTATGAGGAACACCAAAGCAAAGAAATGATATGTTGATATATAAAATTAATGATTGGGCAAGATTTAGTAGAGGTGAGTGGGATTGTCTCCACCCATTTAGTGAAATACTCAGTAGCAGTGATGATAGAATGATGTTGTTGTGACGAACAAGGATTTATTAGACCTATGAGATCAAGGCCCCACTGTGAAAAGGGCCATAAATCTTGGGCAGGCTGTAAAGCCTGGCTTGGAATACTGGATAAGGTTAGAGTGTTGTTGACATCTTAGACATTTCTTGACATATTCACAACAATCATGATTTAAAGAAGGCCAATAATAGCCAAGATGAAGAACACGTTTGGCCATAGATAATCCACTGAAATGCCCACCACAAATACCGTCGTGAACTTCTTGGATAGTTGTAGAGGCTTCATGGGATTGGAGGCATCGGAGAAGGATTCCATCAAACCCACGTTTGTAAAGAATACCGCCAAGGATTACATAACGGGTAACGACGTTGATAAAATATCTCTTAACATTTTTAGAAAGATTAAGGGGAGTAATGGATTTGGATAAATAATAAAAAAATTATGAATACCATAGGTTTGACGAATTAGATTCAACTAGATGAATCGAGATATGTCATAGAATGGTTGTTTACGATGATATATAATAACCAAAATTTGGGATTCTTGCGTTGTCCATGGGATAAGGGCCGCAGGGAGGCCATTGATCAATGAAACAATTGGTCAAATGCGGACAGATCGAATAGTGTAAGAATCGAAGGATTTAAGAAGATAATGAGAAATATCACGATATTGTTGTAAAATATCATTTTTACACCGATATTCACCAAAGGACCTATTTTATTATTAGTTCGAATCACCAAAATGTCAAGGATATGAACACCCGTAAATATAGTAGTTTCTAGTCCTAGATAAGGGCTTCATATTCTTCTATATTGTTTGTACATTCAAAATCTAATTTGAAAGATAAGGGGATTAGGGAATCCTGAGGGAATGAAAACAACTCCTGCTCCTCCACCTTGCTTGGCATTTAGAACCATCGAAGAAAAGAATCATTTTAAGGAGATCATGACAAAATTGATTGATTGATTCATCCGGGAAATGATTAGGAGGAGTCTGTATTGGAAAGAGGGGCCTCGCTAATTGATCCAATAGCTTGACCCTTGATTGCCTTTTGAGGAATGAATTCTCGGTCGAGCTCGGCCATGAGAAGGAGCCATCGGGTGATGCGATTGTTGTGATATGGCTTAGAATGCATCACTTTGAGGGGTTGAAAGTTAGTAACAATATAGTTTTTATGATTAAGAAGATAGTGTCAAAGTTTTGATGCAACGAAGAAAATAGTGCAACATAATTTTTCCGCTTGTAGTATCGTGTTTCACAATCATGAGAGTATGAATGATATAATAAATGGCATGCTCACATCCCCGATTATCATGGTGTGCTAACATAGCTCCTAAGGCATGATTAGTTACGTAAAACATATAAATAGAAGGGCTCTCCTTTGCGTGGAGGTGTGAGTACTTGGTGGAGATAAAAATATCACTTAAGATCTTCAAAAGCCTTTTGGCGCTTTAATCCCAATTAAAGGTTATGTCTTTTTGAAGTAGGTGATGAAAGGGCTGACAGCGATTAGAAAGTTGTGATATGAAGTGATGAACAAATTGAAGTCGACCTTGAAGATTGAGAAGTTGTTTGAGATTGGAAGGAGGAGGCATTTCGAGAATTGCTTTGATTTTTTCGAGGTCAACTTCAATGCCTCTGATAGAGACAATGAAGCCCAGGAGTTTTCCAGTAAGAACTCCAAAAACACACTTCACCGGATTGAGACGAAGGGAGAAATGAAGGAGACGCTCAAAAATTATCTCAAGAACTGAAATATGGTCACACCTATGTTTAGATTTTGCTAAAAGGTCGTCAACATAGTCCTCTATGGTTTGATGTAAGAGGTCATGAAAGATATATGTCATGGCTCGTTGATATGTAGCTCCAACATTTTTTAAACCAAAGGGCATGACATGATAACAAAAGGTACCCCATGGGGTGATAAAAGATGTCTTGTGCTGATCTTTAGGTGCAATCAAAATCTGATTATAACCATAAAAACTTGTCCATTAAAGAGAGAATCTCATGTCCTGCTGTAAGATCTACAAGTTGGTCGATACTTGGAAGAGGGAACTCATCTTTAGTACATATGAGGTTAAGATCTCAAAATCATTACATATACGAAATTTTCCAGACGCTTTTGCGATGGTTACAATGTTAGAAACCCATTGGGGATAATCAATGGGAATAATGAAGTTGGCGGATAGGAGACGTTGCAATTCTTCTTTCACAAGAAGAGAAACTCGAGGATGCATTCGATGAAGCTTCTATCTGATTGGTTTGGTAGTGGGGATAACAACGATGTTGTGAATAACGATGGAGGGATCGAGACCTGACATGTCCGAATATGACCATGCAAATGCTTGGCTATGCTTGTTCAAAAATGAAGTGAAGGCTTCAAGCTCTTGAGGTGTCAAAGACTAACCTATTTTGAGGATGTGGTGCTCCTGAGGTGCTCCAATAGTAATGTCGATTGTGGATTCATTCAAGAGATTGGATTTTTCTCGCGATAAATTTTTGATCTTGAGAACCTTCGCCCCCATGTAAGAGAGAATAGAAGTGTCATCATCGCATTAAAGAATGGCAATGATAGGGAATATTCCTCTATCATTTCCGGATATCTAAGGGGAAAAGATTGGGTTTCATTTTTGTCTTGATAAGTCACCTATTCGAGAAAGATGGTTGAAATTATAAAAAAATTTAGGAGGAATAGGAACCGTATCACCTTGATCTAGATCTGTGAGATAATTGGATGGAGAAAATCAAGATTCGAGTTGGAAAGATAGTTGGAAGGAGATGAGACATTGTTTGAATTTGTAGGATGGTTTTAAGGAGAAGAGATATGTTCCGAATCGGTAGTATATTCTGATGGAGAAGAAATGGATGAATCGATATGAATGGGAGAAGACGCATATGTTCCAGGAGGGTGTATGGTGGGATCGTCATATCCCAAACCAAATTTTTGGCATGATTCTTGGGCTCGAGAAAATATATTACTCATGTAGGGCCCCGTTCATAAGAACCTAAACCAAACCCCTTCCATGCACAGTGATAAAGGTATGTGTGAGCGAAAGATGGTTTAATAAGAAATTCAAAATCGCTTGTATATCGTTTGGCATGAAAACAATTTTCAGTGTGAGAAGAAGGCTGATCAAGGCCACCATATACTAAATTGGTTTTGAGGGAAGAGGGGCCAAACGAGACAATTTCCCAACATTAGATTGATACATAGGAGCTTTATCGGGGTAGCCTGAGGCAATTGGGGGAAAGAAGAGTTCGAGAGTGAGGAGTTGATATTCCCTAAAGCAAGATTTTATGTTATGGGATCGGAAGAATTTGTTTGAGGTAGGGTAGATGGAGGTACGTAAGAACCGGTGGATGCATCAGAGAAAAATTAGTTTTAGGAACAAGGACATCTTTAGGTCTATAGATCATGTGATGTGTCCCGGAAGGTGGGATCTTAGTTGGAAGAGCATAAGTATTCCCTTCATGTTCATATTTGATACAATGATGAAGAGTAGACGAAACGTAATGCATAGCGCAGATCCAAGGATGTCCTAGTAAAAGATTATAATGGAATTCTCCTTCAATGATATAGAAAATTTTGTGGAGGAGTTTATGACCAACATGGATAGGAAGAACAACCATTCCTAATGGGGGAGTGATAGCATTGTTAAATCCACGAAGAATGGTAGCATATTTGCAATAATGGTATTGGGTAATTTAAGTTGATTGAAAAGTATGAGAAGAAATGATATTAATACTGACACCATTGTCAATCATGGTTCGACGGACACAGGTGTCATTGATATAGATGGTGATGAATAATGGTAGATCATGTTCTTCTTGTGGTATCCTAGGAATTTTTGAACTTTCAAATGATACGGTGAAAGATGTTGTGAAGGCATGATCTAAAGCCACAAAAGGTCAGGGCTCACCGTGAGGATACCGGATCTGTTGCAGAGACCTCTATAAGAGCTTGTTTATGATGCAGAGAGCTTTGAATGAGCTCATAGAGTGACATTTTGACAGGGGCCTAGTGGAGTTGTCAAATATTGGTATGTTCAATGGAGGAAGGATTTGGGGCAGCCAAAACAGATACCTTTGCTCTAGATGAAGATGAAGGCGTTGTTGCGAGATGATTGGTAGGAGCAGCGATGACAACCTTTGGCTATGACGAGGCAGAGGCGTGAGCTCCTTAGGAGGAGGGATAGCGACATAAGTCTTAAAGGGCATTACGGTGAGGTGGAGTCAGAGTTAAATGGATTTGAATGAGTGGTTATCCGAATAGCGTTGATTACAAGAGGAGGAAGATCCCGAGGATCATCTACTCTTGTAATATGTTGGTGGCATTGGTGGTTATATCTATATTTGGTAATGGAGCATTGATAGGATTTCTTAATGAGAAGGGTGGTCGAGGTGGTTGAATCGACGCATGTTGGGATGTGGAAGTTGACAGAGGAGATGATAGAATTGGTTTTTTATCGTTGATATTTTTATCGACAAAATGATGCACGATGGATTGAGAGCTTTGCAAACATTCAAAGGTCATGTCCAGGGTACGGTGAAATGCACAAACAAGATTGGAATTAAACCAAGAAGGTCTTGGTGCGTTTGGATCGAAAAATTTAATTGGTGGTAAAGTGATGGTTGAGGCTTGGAGTAGTTGGTAAAACATAGTGGTATAATAACATGGTGTTATTGACGGAGAACTTTGGGAGGATGCATGGCAAGGTGGTGATGTAATAATGGCTTTGGACATCATTTTGGATTTGGAAAAGGTAGATGAATGTGCTTAATGCGGGATAGTAGTGGAAGACACAAACGCCTTTGAATATGTTTTAAGATATCGATTGGAAAAGGGTGGTTGCATTGTTCTACTGGTAGTATGTGTTGTTGGTGAATGGAAGGTTCCTAAAATGGAAGAGGAGGATGAGGGGTGTGGTCCTAAAATAGAAGGAGACGATGTGGTTTCTGAGGAGATTTTATCAGAATAGTGAGGTCTACTTTTGGATGAGGATGTGAATGAGAACACTTGGGAAATGGGGGTCTAGATCTTGTGTATGAATGTGGATTGTTAGAGGGAATGACCAGAATATCTACAGGAGGATCTAGAGATATTGAAGTGGATATTTGTGGGAACTACGCCGATGTGTGAGCGTCTAATGGTATAGAAGAAATGGGACGATAATTTAAAATTAAGGAATGTTGGAATGTTTGCCAAAAATTATCGAGTAATGACATGGTCGTGGAAGAGGGAGATGAGATAGGTGATTGTAAAATAGTAGATGTTGTAGGTGTTGGTAGAAGTACAGAAATAGGGATTGGAAGAGATGCTAAGGATGAGATAACAGGTAGAGGTGGGATAATTTTTGACAAGGTGATTGGGTTTAATGGAGTAGATGTAAGGGGCCATGATACAAAAGTGATATTTGCATCTGAAGAGAGGGTGGTAGGTGTTGAGAGAGATGTGAGTATAGGAAAGGGTATTGACATGGGTATGGATGTAGCTAAGGCTGGTGCGGAGATGAATGTTGATGGGTTTGGGGATATAGATAATGTATCAAAGGGAACTGATATAATGGTTGATGAAGAAGGTGAACTTATGGGTGAAACTATACTTTTATTGTCAGCATGGATAGTGTTTATGGTGTGGGTACTAAGGGTTTGAGATATAGAAGTGGGAGTAGTTTAGTTTATGGATGTCGGCGTATGATTTGGAAACGGTTGTTTAAAAGTATCTAAAGGTTGATTGGATGAGGTATTCATGTTATCCACTTGAAGTTCTCCCTGATCAATAAGCCTTTGGATAGAATCCTTGAACATTTGACATTTTTCTATGTCGTGTCCTCGGACTTGATGATACTTACAATAGTGATCCTCTCGATACCACATAGGTCGTGGCCTAGATTCATTAACAGGTTGGATAGGTGGTAGTGTGATCAAGTGTGTTATTATCAACTTGTCAAATATGGTACTAGTATGATTCTCCTAAGGGAGTATAATTGGGAATTGGCCGTATGAATAGTTGTTGAGTCACTATAGATGTTGGGGTAGGAGATGATCTAACAATGATGGCATTAACAGTTGTCTTTGATTTATCATTTGATATGGACAGTTTGACAAATTTGGTCTTTGGCTTATTGGTCTTCAATTTTAAATGCCCCTGTTCCAAGGCATGTGTCTCAAGCTTGCGGGCCATAGTAAAAGCCTCTTCAAAGTGTGAAATGATTGGATTTGTAAGGTGGAGGAAATATGTTTGGTGCAAGAGTGTGCGAAGAGCTCAATGAGATCAATTTGAGGTAGTGGAAAAGATAATTGATTTATCATATTACGCCATCGTGCGACAAAATCCATGATGGATTCATCTTCGAATTGGCAGATAGTGTACAGTCATTGATGGTTATTTTACGCGCGATATTAATGGAAAAATGTTCAAGAAATAATTGTGCGAGCTGGGAAAAAGAAAATATTGAGTACTGGGGAATATTATTGTACCATTCTAAGGCGGGCCCAGCCAAAGACATGGGGAAAGTACGAAAGCATCAAGTCTTGGTCATGTGCAATGAGATAACATGTATGCTTGAATTCTCTAAGATGTTGTTGGGGGTCCTCCTTGTTATTAAACTTGGTGAATTTCGGCAATTCCCAGTGTGGAGGATATGGTTTCATGGGCACGAATGGATGTATGGGTTCATTACATATTTTCTCATAAGACAATGTGAGCTTGGACCCCAACATAGAAGCCTCTAGGTTGGCTAACCGACCTATCAAGATTTGCATGGGGTCATTGGGAAGTGTCTCACTTGCACAATGAAAAGGTGGTGGTTGGATTTGAGTAGGTGTGGGGATCTGAGGAATTTGGTATGGGTGAGTGTAAGTTATGTGTGATAGTTGAGGTGGTTGCTGATAGAATGTGTGTTGGTGAGAAATAGGGGCATGGTGTGATTGTTGAGATTGTGGAGGTTGTGGAAGTAACTGTTGAGTGGGGATGTGAGTATATGTGGGTTGATAGCCTGGAAATGACATTGTGTGTTGCAAAGGTATGGTTGGAGGAAGTTGGGAAGTGAGGGTATAGACTTGTGATGTAGTAGGAATTTGTTGTCCGGATAAGGGATTTGACACCTGGGATGGTTGAATGGAGGTACTAGTGACCATATGAGCTGTTGTAGTGGTAGGGATGGCAGCCATGATAGTTGTGTTGATGTGAGGAATATTGGGCGAACGGCGTAACTACACTGGTGGTCCGGTGTGCCGATGGGTTAGTGGAAGATGATGTAAAATCATGTAAGGCCATAGATTGAGGAATGTCCTTTGAACCAACATTATAAGGATATAATTGCTGAAGCAAAGGGCCCATCCAAAGGGAGGTGTATGTATCTTCTTAAAAGATAGTCTTGGAGGGCCACAGGGTTGGCATCAAGAATTTGTCTCGAATTATGAGTCTCTAAGAGGGAAGACTGAGGTACCAATAGGTTCTGATCTAACAGAGGGTAGAGTGGTTGGCCTAGATGGAATGAAATGTTGGTCTAATGCCATAGTGTGGGTGAAAGGTATGGAATGAGGAATATTAGTAAGAGGATGAGTTCCTGTGAGTGAGATAGGAAGAAACACATATGATGAAGTTGTTGACGTAGTGATTGATTGGGATGAAGTACTATGTGTGGCGAGGTTGTGTTCCATATTTTTAGCATTGGATTGAGTGATTACGGGCATAAAAGGAAATCATTGTTATATTAACAAACAAGTCAGACAAATAGTTTTTTTTTGTTTTGTTTTGTTTTTTTAAAATCAAGAATGTGTGTAAAATAAAATGGCCGAAAGAGGAACTAGAAAAGGTAAACTATGTTTGGTTTCGTAATTTATGGTCGGGAAATGTCCTAAACGGTTTGTTTGCTTGATCAAATCCCAATCAATGAACCAGGTGCAATGAATGTTTTGATGTGTTGATTAATTTGTGAATTTTTAGCAGTGTGTGATGATAAGTGTGATGCAAAAATTTGAACCCCTATTTACACTATGTGAGCAAGCGAGAATGAACAGGTTCGCTTTTACTCCAAATTTGAAATATTAAGTTCGATGCTAACAATAAACCAAGTATATGAAATTACAATGCATAAAGGAGCAAATAAGGAAAATTGAAGAATACCTGCATATCACTTTTTTTTCTTTTTATCCGTCACAAGAAGTGAGCCAAGTGTAAGATTTAGGCAATCCGGAAGACACCTTTTTCCATATTGAACTAAAATGTTTGAAAATGATAATCAATGATTGGGAACATCCAAGGATTTCAAGACTGTAGATGAGATTAACAAGTGACGATTGGTGATGTGGTCCAAGTTTAAGATCTTATCCCCGATAAAGGCAATCCTCGTAAAGGCAAATACGACAATTAGTGGATGTGTTTAATAAGAAAGACAATTTCGTAGTTCTAATGTTGTTAGGTGTTAACAAAAAAAGTCTAATTACGAAAATGATCAAATAATAATTATTTGAATTAATAAAAATAGAAAATTTAAAAAACACAATAATTGTCCTAATATAATGATGCTACTTAGAAGTGTTAATTAACGAATTAACTAATAACAAAATAATTATCACAGAATTCTAGTTATCAAATCGTAATTAATTAACTAACAATAAAACCACTAGCCCAAGTAAAACCTAACTAAACCACTAATATTAAAATAATTATCCTAATAGAAGTATGGATATGATATGTTGAAAATGTGGTGTTGTGATTACATCAAAAGTCAACCTTTGTATGGTTGAGCTATGTGGAGTTCACGTGGATCAAGAATATCGAAGGGGATTTGAAAGGAAGTGTGCTATGATAGGCTTCGGGATAGTTGGTGAAGGAGATGGCCGGGAGATACTATTTAGAACTCTGCGGTGGTGGGAGAGTTGTTATAGTCACAACCCACACTGTGAGAAATCAAACCGAGGCGGAAATAAATTGGATGTATCGAGTCTCGTAATCTTGTAAGTTTATGTGGATATGTACTTCTTCTTCATGAAATGGTGGTGGTGGAGATTACTACCCACAAATCCTTATTTTGTAACCAAGGCCAGTGTTTAAGTATTCATCATGGGGTGTGGATGAAGTTGCATCTTTGGGCCAAAGAAAGGGGAGTCAATAGGAAGAGGTGAGTTTAGAAGAAAATATGAACTTTTTAGAAGAGTTGTTGGAGCTCGCAGAAGAATTGGGAGGTATTGCACATGTAAGACATATATGGACATGGCCGAGCCGTGGGATGGGACAGATTGGTGTGAGGGGAAGAAAGTAGTAGGAACTAGAAATGGGGAGAAGGAATAATGATGGGTGTGGGATTATAGTTCAAGAGAGGTGGAGGATATGGGAGGGCGAGCAGAGGAGAAGAGTGAAACCTGTGAGGATGGGAATAGAGTTGGGTGTGGGATAGAGGCTCAAAAAAGTGTGAATTGAGGACTCAAGAGGAAGAATAGAGCTTGGAAGGACGGATTACTATTGATGACACCGATCGCTGAGGGACCGGAGTTGGCTACATGACAAATAGGAAGAAAATTAGTCGGCGATTCCGCTAGATGAGGCGCGGTGTAGGTGCAAAGTGGAGAGCTTGGTGGTGGGAGTACAAGAACTTAGCGAGACTTGGGTGAGAGGGAGGTAGTAGACATGTTGAGGCCGAGAGTAATGGAGAGAGATGGTGGATGAGGGGAATGGAGATCAAGTGGGGAGTAGGGATATGAATGGGTTCTCCTGTGGGAGAAAGTGGCCGAGTAGGATGTGAAGGACTCAAGTGGTGTATGGGATGGGAGCTTGGGTCGGGATGTGGAGGACAGGCCGCATGGTGCATAAACCGTGGTGAGGTGTGGGGGGTTGAGGAGTGGAAAGCCTAGGTAAATTGGAGTTAGGGAGAAGGAAGGCAAAGAGGGGTGGAGACAAGAGTGGGGAGAAGTATTGAGGAGATGGGTTGAGGTGAGGATGGGTACATTTGGACATGTGGGGAGTGAGGTGGATGGTTAAGCCTTTAGGGGACAGACATTTAGGATATTTAAGATTTTTTTAAATTAATTTATTTATTTAATTAATATTAATAATATTATTATAATTAATAATAAAAATATGCTTAGTACGAACTATAAATGGTCAAATAATAAGTTGATTAAAAACCAAGAGTACTTACCTCCAAAACGACCAAAAGCACATAATGTAACGATGACACCCCACCGAGGGATATAATACTAAATCCTACAAACAAATTGAGTTGGGAGAACAAAATATTTTCAAGATATATCTAAATGAGTGACAACGATGAAACACGATAACTATGATACTCACAAAACAAGTAAAGTAACAAAAATAATGACCAAATCTAGAGTCTGGTCCCACCGGTGTGCCAAAGTAAATGATCTCGTGTTTCCAGCTTCCTGTCCAAATGAGTGTACGAGTAATCAAGAAACACAAAACCACGTCAAGTATACAAGGGCTTAATACCTTGGAGATGATGATAGATGCTATGGGCACAAAGTTGATATCGGAGTCCTCGGTGTGATCCCGACAAACCTGCAACTCACATACACTAGGAAAATAATGATTAGAAATTTAATGTGGGGGCTGCCTAACAAAGCAGATCCGGGAAGTGTTAACTTCCTCGGTGGCTGTCAACCCCATGCGATAAGAATAATAGTACAATGGCATCCAAAATAAATGACATACAAATTGATAAATAAACGAACCTGGATGGTACTGGTATGCGGACAAGATTACCGATCTGATGCTTACAACATGAATCTCATTACATGAACCCAAATCATGAGTAGAATGTCATGAAAATCCCACGTGTTATCACCCAGATAGAATAATAATGATATTAAATGACTAAAATCTCACAACATTCTCCTCAAAAAAAATTGTCTCTCTTTCTAAGGGGGAGAAGACTCATATTTATAATTTGAATTTGGATTAAAATAGAGGATTAATGAATAACCATAATTTGCAAAAGCAATTTTGATTAAGAGAACATAATGAAGAGTGGATTTGATGGTGGGGTTCATGAGATGAGAAAAGGAAAAGGTGTGATGTGGAGTGGGGACACAATTAGGTGTAATAGTGAAGTCATGTGCTCACTTTACACTATTGATTTTTTTGGATTTTTTGTCGAAGAGGAAATTTTTTGAATTATTGATTTATGGGTGGGGTTCATGTTTTAATAATTTGAAGAGATTGAATTTTTAGGTGGGAACTTGATTTTGATTTAAGTGGGGAACATGTGGGACTGGGTAGGTGGGATGATAGATTCTACCTATTGAATTTAGGAAAAAAATGTTGGATGTGTATATCAATATTCATGAATTAATAATTTATGGAAGATGGAAATAATATTAAAAATTTGATAATTAATTAAGCAAATGGATAGGATTTTATGTAATTTAAGAGAAAGAGATGCGAGAGTAGAAGTAGCATGAATAGAATATGTCGAGGGGCGCTATACCAAAAATAGGTGTCTACAGAGATATTTAAGATCAAGAATAATGAGAAATTAAAGTCTAAGAATAAAGATATCCGAATCCAAAGGTAAAGGAATAACTCTTGGAATTGTGAAAAGAAAGGACATGCAAAGAAGGATTGTTGGTTCAAGGAAAACAAAGAGAATGTACCAGAGAAAGTTAAAGAGGAAAATGTTACATCTTCTGAGGTAATGCAAGATGCCCTGATTCTCTCCTTGGATAATAAGGGTTATTTCATAAATTATGTCTAGGGTAATTTTTGGCATGTTTATTTAGGAGATGATGAACCATCCAATATTATTGGTAAAGGAGAAGTTCATCTAAATTTACATAATGGAAATACATGGATATTGAAATATGTGAGGCATGTGCCAAGCCTTAGGATAAATCTAATTTCTACAGACAACTAGGTGAATTTGGTTGCATGGTTACATTCACAACCAACTCTTGGAAGGTTACCAAGGGATCTCTTGTTGTAGCAAGAGGCAAGAAGGTAGGAACATTGTATTTATCTACTTGTATTACTGATTCATTTTCTATGTTATCTACTTCAGATTCAGATGCAAGCATGTGGCATAATCAAGCTAGCCATATGAGTCAAAAAGGAATGCAAATCTTAAAGGCTAAGGGTAAGTTATCAGATTTGAAAGATGTAGATCTTGATTTCTATGAGCATTGTATATTTAGAAAGTAAAAGAGAGTGAGATTTCTCAAATTTGGGGCAACAAAGAAGGAGAAAAAATTGGATCTCTTGCATTATTATGTGTGGGAACTAGCCCGTAGCTTCTCATGGAGGATCCCAATATTATGTGAATTTCATTGATGATTCCATAAGAAAGGTATGGATTTATTGTATTAAACGTAAATATGATGTTTTTGAGACTTTTAAAAGATGGAAAGCCCTTGTGGAAAATGAATCAAATTCAAATTTAAAATACCTTAGATCTGACAATGGTGGTGAGTATTGCAACAAGGATTTCAATGATTATTGTTCAATGAATGGAATACGTAGAGAAAGAATGGTTTCAATAACACCACAATAGAATGGTGTTGTTGAAAGAATTAAGAGGAAAAACATAGAACCTGCAAGAAGCATGAGGATACATGTTGGATTACCCTTGTAGTTTTGGGAAGCGGTAGATATAATAGTTTATTTAATTAATAGTGGGCATTCAAATGCACTTTGGACAAAGGAATACCGTAAAGAAGCTTGGATTGGAAAATAGGTATATCTTTCTTTTCTTATAGGATTTGGTTCAAAAGCTTTTATGCATGTTGATAAAGAAAATAGAAAGAAATTAGATGCTAAATCTAAGAGATGTACTTTTATTTTTTATGGCTTTGGTCATTTTAGATTCCGTTTTTGGGATTTAGAAGATTCTAAGATTGTTAAGAGTCATGACATTGAATGGAATGAAAAGAGAATGTATAGGGATCAAGTTTTGGTACCCAAAGATGAACCGATTGGAAATTTTGTGGAAGAAAACTCATTCTCGATTTAGAAAAGACATCTACAGTAATCGGTGTCGTCCAACTCGAACCGATATCTCTGCTGAAGCAGTAACCAATGCCGGCCACTAGAGTCCCGACTTTGGCTATAGAAGAGCAAGATCAACGTTTGTTAGCTGAACTAACGTCGACCACTTTATCATGGTGGATACAAATGTACAGGACGTACATATTGAGCCTTCGAACCCCATATCTCAGTTAGAAGGTCACAAAGGGTAAGTAGACCTCTAGAAATATTTACACCTTCCTTATCTTATTTATTATTGACTGATAGTGGTGAACCAGAAATTTTGAAGAAGAAATGTAGGATGAAACCCACAAGAAGTGGGAGCATGGAATGGATGAGGAGATGGAATCCTTGGAACAAAACCAGACATGGGATTTGGTTAAGTTGCACAAGTAAAAGAACATTTTAGAACAAATGGGTTTACAGGATCAAGGAAGAAGAGGGTGGACATAAAAGATACAAGGCAAGGCTTGTGGTAAAAGGATTTACACAGAAATTAGGTATTGATTTTGGTGAGATATTTTCTCTTGTAGTAAAAATGACTTCCATACGTATTGTATTGAGTTTAGTTGTAGTAGAATATTTTCATTTAGAGAAACTTGATGTCAAGATGGATTTCCTTCACGGTGATTTGGAGGAAGAGATTTATATGCAACAATCACTTGGTTATGAAGTCAAGGGTAAGGAGAAACTTGTGTGCAAGTTGAAAAAGAGCTTGTATGGGCTCAAGAAAGCCCCAAGGAAATGGTATATGAGGTTTGATAGTTTCATGCATGAGCATGGTTATATGAGATGTGAATCGACCATTGTATTTATTTCAAGAAGCTTGAGAATGGAAGCTATATTATTTTGTTATTGTATGTGGATGATATGCTTATTACAAGATCTAGTATGTAAGACATTCGTGAGCTTAAAGAAAAGTTAGCTCATAGTATGTGTTGGGTTTTAAATGGTACTTTAACAAACCATAGTCGGGAAATCAAGTCCATCCTCTTTAATGGGAGAGGTTCCCTTATTGAAAGAAAAAGGCAAAACTTATATACAAATGTACAACTTTCAAAGTGTGAATACCCGATACTTTGAAACATTTTATGCCCAAAGATCATCAATACAAAAGAATGGAAGAACTAACGATATGAGAGAGGATGAACATAACAATACTTTCAGAAATATAGATGGCAAAGTATAATCTTATACGTATTGAGCCGAGGAGATGCATTATAGAATCATTCACTTTCATAACAGATATAATTCCATAGACACAAAGTTCCAGAAATCATATAAACAAGAACACAAAGTTTCTTATCATAAAATATTAATGTTTCACAAATTTCAGACAAGGAAAGAAGGAATAGCAGAGAAGAGAGAGGAAAAACTTCTGTATTGATTACTCTCGAATGTATTACATCTACAGAGTACCAGGATCCAACAACAACAATGGCGTAGAGAACCCGCTAAAAAGCTTCCAAAAATGGTTACATTCGGTTACAAAAAATGATGAAACTGATTCAAGAAACCAATGTCTGAACTTCTCAAACACCTCAGCCATTTCCATGCCTGACGCAAAACCAAATGCATTGAATCACAATCGTTCATCCTGCTCTCGTAAACTTTGAATTTGAGCCATCCACGTGAGAGAGATTTAAATTGAAGTGGGCCTGAGGACGCCTTTTGTATTTTGTGACTTTGTAGATATTTTACATTTTGGAACATTTTGGCCCACCCATCTGATTTTGATACGATCTTGACACGTGGCTTTACCTGAGTGGGGATGAAGTCACGATCACTTTACAATTTTAACTCGTTTCAACAAAGGCTCAAAAACTCAAAGTGCTCCATCGACTCGCCTCCCACTTTGACTTTCGATGTGGGCTCAACATTTGACTTTATCCCTTGGCATGAGCGGGGCCACGGGTCACTTTATAACTTTACGCCATTTTGGAAATAAAACCAAAATTCCCAAATCACTCCGATGGCCTGCTTTTTCACTTTGACTTTTTAAAGCATCAAAACACAAAAAGGGTACACCTTTCCACTTTAAAACATGGCCACGTGTCCCTTTGTGGGTCTGTTCCGTATTTTTGTGTTTTGACCAAGTTCCTCTGTTTGGCAAAAGTCTTTATGTTTGACCCAGGACACGTGGAGGCTTCCCGCTCATTTGGAGACTATGTTTGGACCTGACCTTTGGAGGTGTGCCGATGAGGCACATGGAGAGTTGGCACAAGTTTGGGACCTACCTTTGGACTTGTTCCCGAAAGAGTGTCGAAGGGACACATGGGGCTTTCCGTTGGTTCTCCTTTCCTTAGCCGATTCAACAACTGGTTTAACTTTTTGAGGCTCTAACCACGTGGAGGGTTGGCGCTCATTTGGGATCTGTCCCTTGGGCCTCACTTCTAAATTTACACCGATGAGGCACGTGGAGGCTTCCTCCGACCCTCTTATACTTAGTCAATTAAACAACCGCTTTGTCCCTTTTCTAGACCTTAGACGTGGAAATCCTATGCTCATTTGGGGACTGTCCCTTGGATTTGTGTCATTGAAACATGTGGAGGCTTCCAATGTCTCTTCTTTTTATAGCCGATTTAATGGTTGACTTTGTCCCCTTTTCGACTCGAGACCACATGGCGAGCTTGCAATCATTCGGGACCTCCATTTTGATGCACCTTTTGGAATCGCACCGAAATGACACATGACAAGTTGGTGCGAGTCTATTGTTCAGCCCCGAGTCAACTCAAATGCGGAAAAGTACGAAAAATTCGAGCCCTTCCTCTAATTTTCTTCTCAGACGGGTCATGTTTGATCAGCTTTTCTAGGGGGAAAAATGGGATAATAGGCACCAACTCAAAATTTCAAACTTGACTTGAAAACAGAGGGGAATTTTGAGGGTGAGAACAATTGGCTCTTTCTCGGGGATGACTTTGTTGGGACAGAGGAACGAGGAAAGATCAAGAACCATAAAAACTCGGGAAAGTAGACCAAAGTGCCCTATCCATTAGGCAAATAGAGTCAAAGGAAAAACCAATAAAGAATACAACACACACGTAATGGGAAAAGAAACAAACCAAAAAAAAGAAAGACCAAAAACAAAACACAAAGGAACGGCCAAAACCAAAACACTATACACAATATACATAAGGACTACCTAATCACCTAGGACTTGAACAACTTCAAATATTTCCCACTATAAGGAAGTGGGAGAGGAGATCCATCCATATAATCCAAATAGAAAGAATTTTCTCCAGCAAAGTGCCTGATTTTGAAAGGACCAAGCCAAAGAGAATCAAACTTACCATGGCTTCCTCGAGGTTCATGTCTTTTGTCCCACAACAGAACAATGTATCCCACTTGAAAATCTTTGGGTCTAGCTTTCTTGTCAAACAAATCTTTCACCTTCAGTTGATGAGTTGAGATTCTATCAAAAACTTGCAACCTGTCTTCATCCATCTTTTGGAGATACATGATCCTCTTGTCCAAGGAACTAGAAAATCTTGAATCTTCAATGGCCTTCATTAAGTACAAGGCTGGTAATTCCATTATTACTGGTAGCTAAACTTCAACACCATACACCACTTGAAATGGAGACATCTGAATTGCTTGTTTGGGTGTAATTCTATCTACCTAGAGAGCATCATAAAGTTTCTGTGCCAATTCCTCCGAGAGTCATTAATAGGCTTCCGAACGATGGTTACCAATTCTTATTTGTTGATTCTCGCTTGTCCATTCCCTAGGGCTAGTAGTCCTAAGAATGAGAAAGGGAAATTCCATAACCATAGCAAAAATCCATCATCTCGTAAGAATAAAATTGGAAGCATTATCGATTACAATCTTATTTGGTACCCCAAACCTTATCAAGATGTTCTCTTTGATGAAATTACACACTACCTCGTAAGTAGTGCTTTTGACCGAATAGCCTCTACCCACTTCTTGAAGTATTCTATAGCAGTTAGCATGCAGATGCTGAGTATGCCCAAAACTAGAAGGTGGATTAAGAGTTCTAATAAAATATAATCCCCACTGTTGAAAAGGCTCATCAATCACTACTAGTTTTATTGGAAAAGCAGCCAACTTAGATCTCCCAACAAAATTCTGACAAGATTCACACTTACCTACCCATTTTGATGCATCTATGAACAATGTATGCCAATAGTACCCAACACGAAGAATTTTATGGGTAGTGACAACAGAAGAGAAATGCCCTCCACAAGCCCGATCATGAAAACGAGAACAAATTCTTCGTTTGTTCTTGTTCTACACACTTCAAGAATCTTCCATATATGCCTCGCTTGAACAAATCATTCTCCCATAATACATATTGTGCGTAACTTAACTTAATTCAAGTGGGATGGACACTCTCCATAAGTAAGAAAATGTGCAATATCAACAAACCATTCATCTCGTTGAACCGAGGAAGAGGACAATTGGAACATCAACTCGCTTCTTTGGACAATTCTACATCAGCTCCTTCAACAATAAGCTCACATAATCCTTTACACTGGACTAGCTTAGCCGGGCTTGATATCAAGGTCATATTCTTGGAATTTTTCTACCCAATTACCTCTCTTAGTTCCAAACTCCTATTGTGTAAGAATTGACTTGATGGTTGTATCAGGTACAAGCACAATAGAGTGATAATTAAGAATATAAAAATGAAACTACTTGACAACTTTGACCACTACAAAAGCATGTTTCTCCATCATAGTATATTTCAATTCATGAGCTTTCAAAACATAGCTCATGAATTCAATTGGAAGTTCATGATCTAGCACAATAACCAAGGTATTCTTTGTAGCATAGCAATAAATGATAAAATCCTTGTTGAAATCAGGACATGCTAAGATGTGAGTTTTAGCAATGGCTTTCTTGATACCTTAAAATTCTTCTTTACCTTCAGAAGTCTAACCAAATTTTTGCTTTCCTTTCATCATGTGAGCAATGCTCATAGTCAATTCTGTAAAATCAGGAATGAATCTCCTCAGGAAGTTTATCTTACCAAAGAAAGAGTGAACACCCTTTTTGCTTGTGGGAATAGGAATCTACTGGATTGCTTGAACTCTTTTTGGATCTATCTTGATTCTTTCTTTGGAGATAATATTCCCCAGCAACTTTCCTTCAGTAACATAAAAGATAAAATTCTTAGGATTGAGAGAAACCCCATGTTCTCTGCATTTCTGGAGGACTGCTTCAAGATGCTGAAAGTGATCTAGCCCTTGTTTTGGAGAAAATTGTCAAATCATCAAGGTACACAACAATACAATTTCCCTTTAGAATAACAAAATCCAAGTCCATTTCCATCTAAAAGGTGGCACCATCATTGATAAAACCAAAAGGCATTCTCTTGTAGGAAAAGGTGCCCCAAGGAGTAGTAAAAGTAGTTTTGTGTTTATCTCTGGGTGCTTAACTTCCACTTGATTGTATTCAAAGAATCCATCAAGCATAGACAACATCTCGAGCATGTGACATATTGTAAAACTCGATCCATCATGGGGAGAGGTTAGTTGTCTTTCGAGAGGCTCGATTCAAATTCCTAAAATACAGACATGATGTGAATCTCACCATTCTTCTTCCCGACATGAACAATGTTTGCAATCCATGTTGAATGATGTATAGGAAAATAATCTTTGCCTTTAGTAACTTCCGGATCTCTTGAAAAATAGTGCCAATAACCTTGGGATTATATTGCCTTTGTTTCTCGCTTGAAATGTTTGATCCCGTGTTTCAAAGGGATAAAGTGTTGCATTTCCGTTGGCTTTGGAAAGCCTTGAGATCATCATATGAATAGGCAAGAACATCAAAGATACCTTTTTAGTAGATTTACTACCTTCTTCTTCTCTTCTTGAGTGTAGCATTTTCCAATTTTCACCATCTTGGTTTCTCCATGACTTCCAATATTAATCTTTTCACATTCAATAGACTGTCGAGCTCCTTGGGAAGCTTTAGACTTAATGTACCTATCGTGCTTATCAAAATGATCTTCCAAACTCACCACCATTAACGTACCTATCATGATTAGGGATCTTGTTACCTTTCAATTTGGTGTAGCCATCTTGATCCATCTCTTCCTTGATATCTCCTTCATTAGAGAATACACACTCTCTAGGAAAAGTCTCACTTCCCTCAAAATACAATTGATTGAAGTTGTCCTTAAGCTCCAAGAATGAGAGAAAATGTTGATCATCATTGAAAACCTTCCAATTGCTTGCATTATCTGGTACATTGGGCCTATGAATCATTTCAATGGTAAATTTCTCCTGAGAGAAATCTGGGTGAGGAATCAATAGAGATCCTAAGACAACTAGAGAATTAGCTCTAGTATTCTTCTCTCTTGGCACAACTTCAATGGAGAAAACATCAAGAAACTCAATGGAATCCCAGGAAAGATTTCTATAATGCTTTAATCTCCTGTTATTCACTTGAAAAAGATCTCTGACTTGTTTCATAATCAACTCTACATCACCACGAGCACAAATATTCTTCACTCCCATTTCTTTTGCCATGTTCAATCCAAGTATGAGTGCCTCATATTCAGCTATATTGTTTGTATTTTCAAAACAAAGCTTGAAAGAAAAAGGATGAATCTTCCCTTCTGGAGAGGTTAGCACCACACTAGCCCTAGAACCAGCTGAAGAGTAGCTTCCATCAAACTCCAGAGTCCAAATGCCATTGGGATCATGAATCACTCCCTTAGGAAGTTTTGCCTCATCTTGTGACATGATCATGTAGTTACCATGCCCTATATCTTCATAGAGTATTTGTGCTTTTGGATCATCAGTCTTTTGCACAATGTATTCAATATGTTTCTCAGGTAGCAGCTTCTTCATTTTTCCATTGACCAGATCAAAGCATGTGACCAATCCATCTGAAATTTCACCTCCTACCTCCTTACAAAAATTTCTACTCAACAACATCCCATATGAGGGAGGAATATATATGGGGAGGAATATCATCTACTAAAATAGTGGTTAAGACCCTTTTCTCTGGAAAATCAAAGAAAAGCTACTTCGCATCTTTAATTCTTCTAACCAAATGCACTTTTCTACTTTCCATGGAATAGTAGGAACCAAAGGCATGTGTTAGAGTCAGGCCCAAAGCATGAGCTACTTTTGTAGGCATTACATTGTCTGATGCTCCTGAGTCTATAACACAATTACTGAGTTTATGGCCAGCTATGAAAAGAGTCACATAGAATGGTTCAATTTTCTCGTTAGGGAAGTGACTCGTAGCCACAAGGCTTGGTTGAGGTGAGGAAGAGGGAGTGGGAAAAAGACCTTTAGAATTATTTGATGAAGCTTTAGATTTGGAATTGACAAAGTTTACCATTTTAGCAAAAGCTTTTGGATGGGTTTGGTAAAACTCTGCCTCTGAAATTTGGATTTTGGTCTTTTTGAGGTGATCAATGATATCAAAAGATCTATAGGTGGATGGGGCATCATTGCTAGGATCTTGAGATACTTTTGATTTATTAGTTTTAGGATTTGAAGGACACGAAGTTTTAGAAATAGAAGTAGAAGGAGGATTAACATTGCTCACCTTTTGTGTGGAGATAGTGGGAATAGGAGCTCCTCTTCTTACAACCACTGGAATAGTTATAGGAAACTCCTTGGATTTCTTAGCAAGTTGCACCACTTTTTCTTTTTTGTTCGTTTACTCCCGAGTCATAACAATATATGACTCACTATTAATGTATGCCACTCTTTCATCATATTGATCATTCATACCTTCAATGGTGAGGAAATGAACTTGAGATCCACCAAGCTCCTTTAGTTCTTCATCAACCTCTTCTTCTGGTTCTTTATAGAGTTCATTAAACTCCTCATCATTAGGTTCTTGAACTTCACAAGTTACATTGACTAGAACCTTGATGGGTGGGCCTTTAATAACCAATCTAGTCTGAGAAGAAGGCAACCAATTCTTAGGTTGAAAATTATTCCTTAGAATATGTTGGTAAGGAGTATGCTGAGCCAATTGTTTCTTGATAGCAATGAGATCATTTGCAAGCTTTTGTACTAACTGATCAGAATTGGCTCCAGGGGAAGAGGAAGAAGAAGATTCTTTAAATTTGGAGTATACTCTTTTCGCTTTACCAGACATGATTAATTCATCCTCAACACTGATAGCTAAATGTTGATCAACATCCAGAGTTACAAGGTTAGCTCTCCTTAGTGTATAGCTTACTTCAGGTAATTGAGCATTGAGGAAGAAGCATTTTAGATTTGATCGATTGGATGAGTGTTTTGTGGAATTTTATGAATGAGCTTTTGAATTTGGCCACAAATTCTCTCATAGGGTTGAATGGTTCCTTCTTGATATCGTAGATTTGAGATAACAAAGCATGCACATCTTCAGCAAGTTTGAAACGTTGCTCAAACTGAGTTGTCATGGTATTCCAATTAGTGATCGACCCAATATGAAGATGATAAAACCAATAAGCAAAGCATTGTCTTGCAATGTCTCCACAAAAATCCTGATAGAGACATCTTCATGTTCAACCCCAAGAATCCCACATGCAACAATGAAGGCTGCAATGTGTTCATCTAGATGAACCTTCCCATCACCCCTAATTTGGGAAAAATTTTCCTATTACCCCTAGGTAACTCATGCAATGGATGAGGAAGAGCAAGAGGCCCAACCCGTTGTCCCCAAGGCAAAGGGGCTGCCATCTTTGGAAAAAATGACTAAAGGGGAATTGAAACACCAGCAAGTATCAAAGCACGAAGATTAGGACTGAGTTGCTCTTGAGGAATGCTATTCTTGGAATTTCTATCTTTAATAGGAGGTGTGCTTATAGAACGAGTTCCTTTGTTCCTTCTTGTTGGAAGAAGAGAGAAGTTTGTTGCTCCAGAAGTTGAAAATGGGAATCTTCTATTTTGAGAGCCTTTTTACCAAGAGTGTATCTTAGATTCACTAAATTGAAAGTGATCTTGAAGTTGTTCTTTTAGAAAGGGATCTGTTTGAAGCGAAATCCCCAGCGAAGTTTCCAAAAACTGTTGGGTTTTTAAATGGTACTTTAACAAACCACATTAAGTCCCTCCTCTTTAATGGGAGAGGTTCCCTTATTGAAAGTAAGCAACAAAACTTATATACAAATTTCAAAGTGTGGATTCCCGATACTTTGAAATGTTTTATGCCCAAATATCATCAATACGAAAGAATGGAAGAACTAAGGAGATGAGAGAGGAAGAACATAACAATAATTTCAGGAAATATAGATGGTAGAGTATAACCTTATACGTATTGAGCTAGGGAGATGCATAATAGAATCATTCATTTTCATAATAGATATAATTCCATAGACGCAAAGTTCCAAAAATCATATAAACAAGAACACAAAGTTTCTTATCATAAAATATTAATGATTCACAAATTTCAGACAAGGAAAGAAGGAATAGCAGAGGAAGAAAGGGAAATTTTTTTGTATTGATTACTCTTGAATCTATTACATCTATAGAGTACCAGGATCCAACAACAACAATGGTGTAGAGAAACCGATAAAAGCTTCCAAAAACTGATTACATTCGGTTGCAAAGAATGATGAAACTGATTCAAGAAACTAACATCTGAACTTCTCAAACGCCTCGGCCATTTCCATGCCTGGTGGAAAAACTAGACGCATTGAATCACAAATGCTCATCCCGCTCTCGTAAAATTTGAATTTGAACCATCCACATGGGAGAGATTTAAACTGAAGCGGGCCTGAGGATGCCTTTTGTATTTTGTGACTTTGTAGAGATTTTGCATTTCGGAACATTTTGGCCCGCCCATCCACTTTTGATATGGGCTTGACACGTGGCTTTACTTGAGTGGGGATGGAGTCACGACTCACTTTACAATTTTAACTCTTTTCAACAAAGGCTCAAAAACTCAAAGTGCTCCACCAACCCGCCTCCCCACTTTGAATTTTGATGTGGGCTCAACATTTGACTTTATCCCTTGGCATGAGTGGGGTCGCGGGTCACTTTATAACTTTACACCCTTTTGGAAATAAAACCAAATTCGCAAATCACTCTAATGGCCCACTTTCATGCTTTGAATTTTCAAAACATCAAAACACAAAAAGGGTTTTCCTTTCCACTTTGAAACATGGCCACGTGTCCCTTTGTGAGCTGTTATGTATTTTTGTGTTTTGACTAAGTCCCTCTATTTAGCAAAGGATTTATGTCTGACCTGTGACACGTGGAGACTTCCCGCTCATTTGGAGACTCTGTTTGGACCTAACCTTCAGAGGTGCACCGATGAGGCATGTGGAGAGTTGGTGTACATTTAGGACCTACCTTTGGATTCATCCCCTGAAAGAGTGCCAAAGGGACATGTGGGGCTTTCCACTGGTTCTCCTTTCCTTAGCCAATTCAACGGTCGGTTTAACTTTTGAGGCTCGATCACATGGAGGGTCAAGGCGCTCATTTGGGGTCTCGTCCCATTGGGCCTCACTTTTGAAGCTACACCGATGAGGCACATGGAGGCTTCTTTTAACCCTCTTATAATTAGTCAATTAAACGGCCATCTCTGTCCCTTTTTCAAACCTTGACACGTAGAAAACCTACGCTCATTTGGGGACTTTCCTCGGAGCTATGTCGTTAGGACACGTGGAGGATTTTGTTGTCTCTTCTTTCCTTATCCAATTCAACACCGGCTTTGTCCCCTTTTTGACTTGGACCACATGGCGAGCCTACGCTCATTTAGGACCTCTGTTTTGATGCACCTTTTGGAATTGCGCCAATATGACACATGACGAGTGGGCGTGAGTTTGTTGTTTAGCCCAGAGTCAACTCGTATGCAGTGAAGTTTGAAAACTTTGAGCCCTTGCTTTGATTTTCTTCTCAGCGGGGTCATGTTTGATCAATTTTGCTGGGGGAAAAATTAGATAATAGGCACTAACTCAAAATTTTCAAAACTTGACTTGAAAAAGAGGGGAATTTTGAGGGTGATTACAATATGGAAGGTCGATACTTCTTTATGTAACTATGTTGATTCGTATATGGTGGAGATTTGGATGGTAGGAGAAGCACCAATGGATATGTATTCACACTAGGTGGGATGAAAGTTAGTTAGATTTCTAGATTGTATAAGGTTTTGGCCATGTCTACTACAAAGGTCAAGTATGTTGCAAATTGGCACGAGAGGCTAAAGCAAAGAGATGATATGGATGGGTGGGTTTATGGAAGAGTTGGGAAAGGAGCAAGTAGATTACAGATTATACAGTGATAGTCAAAGTGTGATTCATTTGGAAAAGAACTTAGCGTTGCATTCAAGAACAAAACACATTCAGTTGAGATATCACTTCATACAGAAGGTGTTGGAGGATGGGAAACTAAAACCGAGAGTAAATAGATATGAAATAGAACCATGTGAATATGCTAACAAAGTCATTGGAAAAGGAGAATTTGGATCTACACTCCACTTCGTTGGTTTTCGAGTTTGAGAATCAAGAGGAAGAAACAGGCCAAGGAAAGGATTCAAGAATGGATTTGCATGGTATAGTACAATAATGTATCTCCAAGTGGGAGATTGTTGAGTTGTGGAGCTCAATTGCTTCACAAATAGCATGCTTTATTAACTTATTGGAATACACAATAACTAGTATCGGTTGGGTAACCGTCATCGGTCACCTGGGGACCGACATTAGTCAAGCAAGTAGGAACTAGTATCGGTTAGGGTAACCGGCATTGGTTACCTGTGCATGATTTCTTTTATTTAAGTCACAGAATTAGATCTAACCTTTGATATAAAGGTGATCTAATGGTTGTAATTACATAGCTAAAGTGCCCTAAGTTTGTATATGCTTATATAAGCTAGAAATATAGGGTTAGAAGTAAGAATTAGAAGAATTGTAAGAAGGAATTCTTGGAGAGAGAAAAAGAGAAGCTTGTGAGGAAGAAAGTACTGTACATCCGGGAGAGGTGTGGAAGATTGTAGATCTTCATTGTATATCCTCTATGAAGCTTTGAATAATATATTGGTTGTTTCTTGGTGGACGTAGCCCACACTAGGTGAACCACGTTATATCTTGTGTATTGTTCTTTTGGTTTATTTCCGTATTTATTGTTTGTATGCTTAGATCTGAAATATATATTTGTACAACTAGTGTGATTAACCCCACATGAAGAGGGCTTTTGGGTGTTCATTCAATGAATTGATAATCTCGGTGAAACCAAAAATGTGTGAACTGTTTGAATAAATAAAACAACTAATATAATTGACATTTGTGTATGTCTTAAGATTATAAATTAGAAAAAAAAGTTCAATATATAATGTTTTATCATTTTTTCTTAAAAAATGATGATTAGTTAAGTATTAAAAATTATAATGATTTTCTTTTTAATTGATGTAGTTAAAAGCATTGCTCTTAACAGATTATTTATGCGAAAAGAGGTTTCATCCCTCTAATGAAGAAGGGTTTTGAGTGTTCGCCAAAATAGAATTGATAATATCAATGTAAACCACAAAAGGTGTGAACTAAATTTGAATCACTAAAATAACTAATGACTAACTTAATAATATTAAATATTATTTAGAAAATAAAAGGTTCTTTTTATATATTGATAATGAACTTTCAAGAGTGACTTAACCCAAATTCACATCCCTATTTAAATTAATCAATGTTTTTGATCTCCATCAATCTTACAACTCTTTATGATCTTCAATATCATTTTCGGTAGTAAGTAGGGGTAAAAAAGTGCACTTAGTGATTTTTACTTGAAAATATTTGAAACCTTGTTAGTATTTGCGATATGCATAATAATACTATGGTTTTTAGTAAAACCTATTAATTATTTTAAAATGCACACTCACTCAAGTTTCATTCTCCCGTTATCTAATTGTAGACTTTTGGGAAAACTATTTGAGCTCATTTGGGTGTCATTCTCACTACCTTCATAATCAAATTTATAACTAGGTTGTCTAGAGTTATATTTATAGGATTAAATTTCTCTAATAGTGTTGAATTTAATCAAGGCATGTTTTAAAAATATTGTAATGGTGATATAGGTGAGAAATATGTCTTTACAAGATAACAAGATGAAATCCCCACATGCAAAATTTATAAACACATAAATTTGGCACAAAGTATTATTACATAACAATTTTAGTGCATATATGGGTATTAAGAAACAAAATAGATATCTAGTAGAGGAAGTCCTTATTTGGTTTGTAGGCATGTGGCTTGATTGATTGGTTTTTGTCATTATGATTTGGTATGTTGCAATTTCTTATGTTATGTCATAGAGATATTTAGATTTTGGTATTGATTGTTTGAGTATTTTGGGTTCATATACATAACCACTAGTTTCATACAACACCGACAAACCATTTTGTTTAATATTAACAATTTTATCCCTATTTACTTTTGGTTCCTTTTTGTACTCGTATTTGATTTTGCTTGTTATGGTCTTGGTGGGCATTACCACCGGGTTTGAAATTCAAAGTGAAAGACTCCTATATATATACTACTTGAGCATTTATCATCTAGCTACTTCCTGAAATCATCTAACAAGGATCAATGAATCATCCACTACTACATAATGCCATTATTTGGGTCAATTTTGTGTCATGAAATTCACTTTTTTGGGGTTTTCGACCTTGTTTCTTTTAGGAATTTGCATTATGGATGTGACACAAATCGTGAAAAAAACTTGACATGACTAGAAATTATTTAATTGCATCACATTTGAGTCACTTTTACACCACATTTGTGTCACGTTTGCGCCATGCTTACGCCACTCATTTCATTTGATAAATTAATATCAAGTGGTGGAAATGTAATGAAAAATTTGTTTGATAAATTAAACAATAAATGTAGTATAATTTTTTGAAATATCATCTAATTATATTACATTAATTATTTTGTTTCGCTTTTGATATGGTTTTAGCTTACACGTCATAATCAGTAACCTCTTCGAGCACCGTAGGATTATACCTTTTCGATTGCACTAGAGCTTTCGCCTCTTGGGTGCCCCTATAAATGTCTCCTTTCACCTCGAGCCTAGCTATTGTTGCTGTGGTTGGAGCTTATGGAGGATTCAAACAATGGGGCCCCTATAAAAACACCCCCGAAAGTTCATTCTGAAGGTCTTTCACGAGGTAATACTTCTCCTCCTGATGTTATTTTACATGTTCCTAAATTTAATGTTGCATATGTCAATGGCTATAATGTGTCTACCTCATTAGGTATTTTTGGCTCGTATCCCATTTGAAATAATGCTAAAATCATGGGTTATCTTAGCTTGGGCTGCTCATGGCATCTGGCTAGAAAGTGTATAGAACATGACCAAAGGTTTTTTCCTCTTCCATTTTTCTGACCCATCGCATGCCCCGACCATTTTGAACTGTTCCACCACTTGATATGTGTGAAACTCACTTTTTGATCCTTTCTCGATTGGACCAAAGATTTTGTGGTACCCGAGTATGCAGCTCTTAAATTTATTGTTTGGGTGGAATTCTATTGTTTGCCATTGTCGTGTGTCTAATTTATACTCCAAATCACCTCATCTATAGGGAAAGTTGTTTACATGGAACCCAAAAACTTCTACGGGCTCACCTTAGAAACGTGTCTATGTTTAATTTGACCTCTCCCAATAGTTGAATGATTTTGTGAAAATTCAAATGGGAGATATTTTCTACTCTCAAAGTGTTTTATACATTAATCTTCCTAACACTTGTTTTCATTGTTAAGACTCGATCATAAGATCAAGGAGTATCTTCTATATATCCCCTAAAATTTCCCAACGCCTAAGGTTTCCTTTGATTTTTTCAAACCCCTCAGGAGGAAGGGTGGAAAACCATGGGAGGGTGGAAAAACAAGAACAAAATGACTCAAGCCAAGGTGTCCTACAAGAATGACATTACTTGAGCCAGTTGTAAGGAATAATCCTATGGCCAAAGTCGCTCCAAGGAGTAGCTTTCTAATGACTTGTTAGTTCCCCTACTTAAGTTCTATAACACACCTAAGGAAGTCACCATTCTTATGGAACCGAAAAAATCCATCCAAATTTCTTTGACTCTTTCAATTCATAGTTGTTGCTAACAATTGGTTCATAGGTCTCGTCCAAAAGGGCCCGAAGTCCTTCTCACCACTCCATGATCAACCACAACCATAACACAACACATAATGTAGAATATACATAGGAGGAGTATAATATAGAGTATTTCGGGTGAAGTAAAATTGAATTGTAGGATTTATTGAAGCACAATAATGCTTAATTTCTACAAAATTAGTTTCATGCCTTGGATGGATAAGATACGATGGTATGGCCCTTGACCACCCCTCCTCGTGAATTATGTTTCATGGAATGTGCGAGGTCTTACACACTCCAATCAAAAGTATATAACTCACGATGCTTGTCAAAAAATTACCAACTTAGATATGTTGTGTCTGTAGGAAGTGAAAGTTACAGGTTTTTAGTTGGCGATTGTTTGTAAATCCATCTGGCCTGACAGCCTGACACTTACCAATAATCTTGAAAATGGGCATTGGGGTTTGGTCTCCATTTTCCCCACAAATAGTGTCCCTTTTTTATGGACCACGGTGCCAACCCCACCAATCATGTCATCTAGGCTTTATTTAATATTGAAAGCCGCCTTTTAGGCTTCATCAATATTTATGCCTCTAATGATGTGGTTGAAAGAGATGATCTTAGGCGGTGGATAACTAATGAAATGACCAATGCTTTTTAGGTCATATGCAGAAACTTTAATATGGTGGATTTATCATTTGACAAGTACAGAACCTACCTATGTGATGGACAGATAGAGAAAGTGAGGCACGGTTCTATATGCATAATAAATTTGGGTTTTATGACCCCAACGCCTCTCACACACCCACCTATGAATCTTGGTTTACTTGGTCCAATCTCCAAGGTAGATCAAATTGAGTTCTCAAATGGCTCGACAGACCACGTTGTCAACTCAATATTTATTTGGTTTGATAATGCTTATTCCTCGCATGTAGAAGTGATGCCGATTTTGTCCTTTTAGACCACTTCCCTATTAGATTTCATATCACTTGGCGGGATAGGTGTTTTTATGTCATAAAGGTCAGTTTTTTCTCAACACTACCTTAATAGAACATGGGCCCACACTCAATCACATCAAGGTGGTGTAGAATTTAACACCTCGGCCATGTTACCTTTAGCACTATCATCCACCTCTTCTTATGAGCTGGACCTAGTGGTGGGAGGATGTGATGACTAGGACCACTAGATTTTTAGAATCTACGGTCAATGACTAGTTAAAATTAACCATAGATCATACTTCGCTAATTCTTCCTCTCTTAGTCGGGGATATGGTGGCACTTGAAGGAAACTCTTTTTCTAAAATTCTACAACTTTAGGTGGCAGAGCTCCATCAAAAATTCAGATTGTAGATGACTAACATGTTTGGGGTACTCAAATTCATGCTCGTCTACATTGGCTTAAACTAGGGGATCAATTTTCAAGGAGTTATCTCTTTCCCTCAAAGCCAAAGATTCCTTTCAAAAAATTCATGCCACATGCAATGGTGAAGCTCGAATCACAAGTCCCAAGCTTATGCTTCAAGCCTTTTTCAACTATTACAAGCTGGTTTTTCAAGCTCATGTGCCCTCAGATAAGGGACATGTTTCCTTAGCAAAATGTTTGACTACGTTGTCATGCAAGATCTCTTAGGTGCAGAAAACCACTTGTAATCATATGCTCACCCTAGATGACCTTCATGAAGTGATCATGTAAATGGCTAATGACAAGGCACCCGGTTGCGATGGTTTTCCCTGTGAGTTCTATAAATCACTTTGGGATATTGTTGGCCCGGACCTCTTTCAGGTTTATCTTGAAGGGTTTCAGAGTCAATCGCTTGGTGCCCACATTAACAAAGGGAATATCAAGTTCATCCCTAAGTCGGGGACCCCGAACTAATCACCAATTGATGACCTATTACCTTGCTTAATGTCTCCTACAAGATTATTTCCAAATCCCTCAACATTCAACTATGACACATTTTACCTGCCATTATTTAGCCAAAGAAAACTAGCTTCATCCAGGGATGTTACATCATGGAAAATATCATAGCAGCCAGGAAGATATGGAATGGGATCATAGATCTAGTCAACCATATCTTTTTATTAAAATTGATAATGAAAAAACCTATGATAGGATAGAATGGCCTTTCATTCTGGCTATACTTCAGGCGTTGGGGTTTGCTCTTATTTTTATACAATCTATCAAGATGCTATTTGTGAATGCCTCACTCAAATTTCCATTAATGAGCACATCTTGGATCTGTTTGGCCTCTTCGATCCATACATTAGGTTTTTCCTTTAGTGCTAGCTCTATATTTCATCATGCAGCATAAGGTTTTGGTTATCTACTCACCAAAGGAAAATACCAAGGGCTTGTTAGGGTAATTTCCTTTCCTTCTTCCAATAACTCACAAATTCTCAACAAACACTTTACTAATGATTCCTTTCTTACACTAATCAAGGATGAAAGCAATATTTGTAATGTCATGCAATTCCTGACACACCTTTTTTAGCTTCTAGTTCATCCATTCAATGGAAAAAAATGAAGTGTTACAGAAATCCTTCCTCCCCGCAACCCCTGGATGACATCGTATGATTGGAATATTATCAACCATGGTGAGATGTTCAAATTTCTTAGCATAAATTTTTACTTTCAAGCGTCACTTGCTAATCTTTGGCGTGTATGTTGTTCAACGAATGGCCAAAAATATTGAATATTGATCACCAAACTATTTTCTTTATCCGAAAAGTTCTAGATTTTCTCCAAATTCCTTGAAGCCATGCATGTTTATTACTCCTCCTACTGGGTCCTATCTAAACAATCCTTACGAAGTTATAAAAGCTTCTCAAATATTTTCTTTGGTCCAATGCTTCCTTTGGAAAAGGATTTAACGGAATTACATGGGAGATCGATGTCTTCCCAAAGAATCTGGAGGAATGGTCCTTATTAATATTTTACATCAAGGGCACACCCTTTGTGCCAAATTGATAATTCATAGCATCAAAGGACAAGAATCTTGGAAATTTCTTCTAGGTTGTGGCATTGAAGAGGGTTCCCCCTATGGTCGTCTGGCTTTGAAGAGTTTAAGTTTTGCTAACCTTCTCATTTTTTTGTTCTGTCAAAAGTGGTTAGCACTTTTATCCTAAAAAGTATCTAGAAAAAATGGGATCAAATAAAACCATGGCTCTAGTGGAAGGGCAACAAATTTCACAATGGTCTCTCTATTAACCACCACTCCTTGTGGTGGTCACCTGTCATCCAATTCTAAGATCGGTGCCTTGTTGAGGTCCCTGAGATTCCTGCACTTAAGATTTTCAAGTGTGGAATTTGCTCCATTTAAGACCTCTTTTACAAGAGCATCCAAGCTTGGTATCCTTGGAATGAGCTCAAATCTCAATTCAATCTTGCCTCACATGATCATGTCAAGCATTATTGACATCATCTCTTTTGTTCTTGATCATATGAGTCACAAAATTTATGTGCTTTCCTCCCATCCATGGTGGACAAATTGGAAATGGTTCATGGATACCCCTTCTAGAATTACTCTGCTAGTAAAGGTTATGCTTGGCTATCTCCTCATCTTCCCATGGTTGAAAAGCTCAACAATTGGTGGGGGTTTCATTCTTCTCCTTCCACTTGGAGAAGGAAATTTGACACTATTTGGTCTACTTGTGTGGAACCCAAAATTGCTCACTTTTTGTGGTGTATTCTCCATCAAGGTCTTCCAATCGATCCCATTTGGTCCAAATTTGGTGTATCAGCCCCAAAATTTCCCTTTTATGGACACTTAGAAACCTTATCCCACTTATTATGGTTTTTTAGTAAATCCCAAAAGGATTGGAATTGGATTGATTGATTCATTCTTCCTTTCAGACTAGAATGTTTCACCTAGCACCATATTATTTTAGGTGATAACCCCATAATGCCTCACATTTTCCCCCAAATTTGGCATGCTTTTAGAGGGAAAATTATTTTTTGGATTTGGAAAGAAAGGAATTCTTGTTTGTTTGCTAATGTTGAAGTTTATCAACATTTCTCTATTTATAACAAGTTAGTGTGTGACACTAAAATTAGGTCACACTCCCTTTGTTCCCTCGAAAAATAAACATCCTTCATCACATTAGCTTAGCCAAGGCCCCCTTCACCCCACTAATATTAATTTAATTAATTAAATTAAATTAATTCATTATCCTCACCATTTTTATTATTTAAATATCTTAATTAGGGATAATCTCCACATACATCTCACCTAGACACCTCACCAAGCCAACTCACCCTAAGACCTATTCTTAGTAAGTTGCCATAACTAACTAAGACTTACCCAAACCCTAAAAATCAATGCCTACATTCCCTCTAACCACATTCCCACATGCTTACAAGAATCTTCTAGTCTAATCCGTGGGTGAACAACACAAGATCCTAGAAAATCAAGGGGATCTCGCCTAGTTTAGTAAACCTAGGAAATCCCACCTTGACCGACGCCGCTACCCCTAATCACACCGTTAATCTAAAACCATCATCGGTCACCTTTTAATCCCTAAAACAACCTTATTTTCAAGGTTGGAAAACATTGGCACATTCCTGAGAGATATCACATCTTCTAAGAATGAATTTCAATGAGAACACGCATACAAGGAAGGAGATCAAACATTTTCTCTTGCACAACCATCCAGTACTCACCCCAGCAAGGATTTTCTCCAACCAAGCAAAAAGGAATGCACATGCAGCCCATGTAGAAGCTTTCCTATGATTGGTGATCCTCTGCAGCCTTCAACCTCTTACCAGCACCTTCATTCCTCACTGCATGCATCCAGAACCAGGTTCCAAGTAAGTAGAACATTGTACTCCTTTGGTTCATTGGTTTCATCATTATATTATCATCCTTTATTTCCTTAGCCACCCATTAACCTCAATTCATACTCACCCCTCCACATACCCATTAAAACTTCACCAAATCCCACCCATTCCACTTAATACCTCGCTACGCCAATCAAGTCCTTTGTGCAATCGGACCCAAAACTCATTCTCGTGGCATTCCTTGTTTTCCACAAGAATCGCACACCGGTTACACCCAACCGCCGTCAAATCACACCTTAACCGGAATCGTCTCTATATTCACTAATACAACCTTAAAAGTGACCTATCCACCTATTCCCACATTACCTTTATTCATCTCAGATCTTCTTAAGACCTCTATCGGACTGCAGAGACCTAGAACTAGTTACTTGACATTTGGATCTTATTTTAACCTAGCTTTGTTAGATTAGATCTTTCTTATTGTATTTTTGATGAGATACCAAAATAATTTTAATTACAATAGGGTTTAATTTATTATCCACATTAAAAAATTTTAAACAATGGACTGACAACCGTCTAGGAAGTATCACACTTCCTGGATCTAGCACACGCTAGGCAGTTCACTGCACATATTGTTTAACTCTTTTTGGTGGTCTTGCTTTTCATTATAGGTAGTTCCTCCTAGCCAAAAGGAAGCTCTCACGATCAGTTGTGGATTCAGAAGTTATACGCGCACAAAACCAACCAACCAACATTCAAATAGGTATTCCTCCTATGCCCATTACCCTATTTGTTTCATCAATATTTAAAAGAAAAGTCTAAGAATCAAGTGAGACACAGTGGTTATCTCTAATGTGTTGTTATAGATTCAAGTACAAGCAAATAAGGTGGCCCTCAAGGTGGAGCACCTTTAGACGCTTCTTTGAAACCGGGAAACACCCTTGTAATTTCCTAAACCTATTCTTGATGATATATTTCCATCAACTAAAACATCTAGGCCTCATGGGCCTCTCAAATCTAAGGTACACTTAATACCTAATTCTCCTATTCACACATGTCCTACTTCATGATGCTATCATCCACATTAGTCCACTAGCCCATCCAATCAGCCTATGTCCCCTTCTCAAGAAGCCCGTTCACATACATTTTCACCACCTCCTTCACCACATAGGTATCCTTCACATGTATGTCATTACTCTCATACTCCACCAATCTTAGAGCATCATCACATGCCTTTATCTTCTCGGATATCGGGTGGAGGGCCCTTTTCCTTCACTATCATGGAATATCCTTCTATACTTCTCACCAATCATGATCCCCTCGTGCCTAGCATCATCAGTTGTCTATAGTACCTAGTATCATGCTTTGTGCTTCACACTTCATCTTTATCACTATTCTTATACATCTTGATACACACCTTGGATCATCATTACCCACTCTAGTTCCATGACTCATACACAACTGTTGAGGGTCTCAATCTAAAATGAACCTCACCTTGCTCACTTTACATGCTCTATGCTTTATGATCTATCTTTCTAGCACATATTCTCAAACTTTATGATCTATCTTTCTAGCACATATTCTCAAACCATTTCCCGATGACACACTCTTGTTCTATGGTTCATTCTTGATTATTGAGGGGTATTTTATAAATGAACCTCATCTCATACACATCCACTAGGGGGCACGCTGCTCCTATCACATTCACACATTGCATACATTCCATCACACTCATACATTACATTTACATATCTTGGTTGCACTTACTCTTTCTTGCTTATACTACTTACATGATGCACTTTTCTTACTATGCTAGTCAAATACTTAGTATGTCATTATCTTTTTATATACACACATGTGCATTCACTTGGTATTTTGGATTGAATGTAGATCTCTTAAATTTTTTCACAGATGTAACAATTCTTAACTTTATATTCTTTTCCAGTCCCAACGAGACTCTTGGGGGCATCTACCTTTCCTACTCTCACACATTACATGTGTTATTATTTCATCATATGCTACTTCCTATTCTTACTAGCACATTACTTTCCATTGATACATACATGTCTTGACATACTTTTATCTTTCTAACATGCTAACGGGTGCTTCATGTGCAACATTTTCCTTGTAGGACTATATGTCACCATGGTTTTCGATACATTTTGTTTGTTATTTTTGATATTGTATGTCATTGTTTGCGGGCTATACCCTATGCCTTGTTTGATCATTTATTGTATGCATTTGGTGGCTTCAGCCACGATTGTCTTGTGACATTGTGAGTGATGTCCCATGTTTGAAACTCACTTTTACATCCTAATTTGTTTGCATATTGTTGTCCTATGTTTTCACTTGGGAAAAATTCATCCGAAAACAAGACAACCATACCCTAGTGTCAAAAAAATCTATGTCATACCTTTCCAGACACCCCCGGATGAACCTCCCCCCAATGTCAAGCCCTATTATGTCCTTCCACTAGTCCATATGTGAGTTTCATCATTCCATGTAGGCTATTTAGGAAAAAATAATATCGTTCAAGTGTCTTTGGAGCAAGATTCTTAAAGCGGGTTTTCAAGCAAGCTAAGAAGGGGCTACTATCAGCCTTTCTAGGGAAAAGTGAACAGTCAAAAGAAGTGTTGAAGACATATATTAATTATGGAGGTGTATTCAAGAGCCAAAATCATTGTACAACTGATTTAGGAAGATTCAGAAGTTTTGGAGCGGTTTTAGCAAGAGTGGGTCCTGAAGGGTGAAGCAGCCATAGCAGTGTATAAACAAGCCCCGAGATTCTCGGAAGTGATTCCAGGATCTCCGTAAAGAGTTTAAGGACAAACGATACATCATTAGAAATTTATTTTACAGCTCCAAAATATGGTGTTTTCATATCTTTCACAAGATACAAGCAACTATGTACATGGTCTAATTTCAACATGCACAATCAATGAGCTCGAAAGAAAATCCTATTTTATAGGAGGTTTAAAATAGAATCAAATTATGAGAAACCACCCATTGTGTTAAAAAGGCCATTTACAAAGTGAATTTGATATAAGGAAGTGCATGAAAAGGCCTCCGAACGCTCAAGTTGTGCCTTTGTTAAGTTGTTCCCCAAGGACTTGAAGAATTTGGATCTAGGCAAATCTACAGACCTTGATGAAGAAAAAAGAGAAAACAAGTATTTTTCATGATTAGAGAAATTACAGTCATCTTGGGAACTTGCATTCATTTTAAAATATTTCTCTCCATCTCCCCAAGCATAAAAATCCAAACAGATAGAAAAATTTGAGAAAAAGTGGAAAAATGGGTCAAAAACAATGTATTGTGGGTTTAGACAGAACAAGAGGAACAATTTCCCTAGGGCCATTGGTTCTCTACATGGACCTTGGAGATGCACAAAAATTAAATAGTGTTATGTGAGTCGAAGATGTTTTTTGGGAACCTAAGCATCGGGTGGAACAAGTTCTGGGATCAACGGGTTCTCTGCAGGGCGGTGATCCACATTATGAAGGCCGGAGTGGAGTGTAGTGTTGTGTGGGTGTGGAGATATGTGTGAAAATGGATTAGGTGTGGAATGATTCCATGGAACTTTGAGTTCCCAAAAATGACTTGGGAGTCAAGAGTAAATAATGTGGGAGTTTGTGTGTTATGGGGAAGTGAGTCATGGGAGGAACCAAGGTTAAGAGAATGGAGGTCGGGAGGAACTAGTTTTGACGGGGAGCTAGGTCCCTACAATGATACATGGACCAAAAACAAAGGAGATGAGGGCATAGGAGTTAAGTAAATCTGGGAGGATTGAAGTGTGGGATAACTTGGGGTTGCGAGAACCAATGACCCGGATGGAATTTCTCCACGCTTTATCTCGGGCCCGATAAGTTGACCAACACTCCAACCCAATGCACTGTAGATGAAACAAAGACCAATGAAACAAGTGGAAAAAGTTCCATGGTTCCCCGAGTGTTTTGAAAAACCATTTCATCTGCAATACAAAGGAGAAAAATGATTAATTGTGGATCAGGAAGAACTCGAGGAACCCGGGTTCCTCCTCGACCCCCTGGACCTGTATGGCTATATATTTCACCCAGGTTGTCCAAATTCGACAAAATTGGAATTTTTTGAAAGGTATTTTTGTATTCTTCACCACATAAATAGAAAATCTAGATTTTTCAAGGCATATGAAATGTCACAAGTGGAATAGGAATGTGAAGAGTCATGATAGGGAGATGAGAAGGCAATCCATATTTCTATATATTGTAATGACTCCCTCATTCCGGGGTTGTCAATTTTGTATGCTCAAAGTGTGATCAAATTTTGTAAAAGGAGATAACTTCTTATAAATATATGAGAGATATGGCATTCTTCTATTTTCCCAATTCATTTTTCTCTCTCTCTTTGCATTATACAACTTGTGGAAGATGTCAATTAAGGAAGGAATTATTTCCTTTTCAGATGTATGAATGTGTGCAACTTTGTATGCATGGTTTCCACTCATCATTGGTGTCATAAACATAGTTGTTTCTTTCTATAATTGTGTATGTGAAATTTCTGATTAATTTTGGAAAGAATATGATTTTCTACTTGCAGAATTAGTCTTTCCCCTCTTATTTCTCACTCCCTTCCCCACCATCTAGCAAATTCCTCCCTTGTAAGAAATTGCAAGCATTTTCCGTGGGTACAGTGGAGTGTGCCTGTTGGATCCCTGACCCTCAAGGCCAAAAAAATATTTCATTTTTTTTCACTCATAATAACATGGAGTTGCACCATTCAAGTAGAGGGACTTAGATTCCCAGAGCATTGGCAAGATACCCATCAATTTGTCTATCGGAAAATTTTCTCTCAACACACACTTGATTCTTACATTGTCTTTTATCAGACGCTTGCTAATTATTTTCTAGTAACACATGTTACTAGCCAATTTTTTTGCATGTTCCTTGGTTTCTACCATGCACATCCTCTACCCCCTATAGGTATCCACTTTAGCAGAACATCAGGTCCTCTCTTTTGGGTTGCACACTCATATATTCATCGCATGCACCCCAAACGAGGGAGGAATGCATAGGGTGAAAAAATAACCCCTCCAGAAGCTCAGACCTACATTATAGACCTGGAAAGTATAGGAAAGAAATAGGAACACAATCACAAAATGACCCGAGATCTAGCTTGGGTTCTCAACACAATATAGACACTAGCGCCCAAACTCGAGACAATAGTGCATGTAGGGGCCTATGTCCTCCCGTGGGTGCTAATGTCATGTGTGTACATACATTCATTTCCTCATATCAACACAGTTCAAAGAAACCTTTAGATCAGTTCTATAGTTGTAGGAATAATTCTTAAGTTTCAACATGCATGCAATCATTCTACAATCCATTTCAATCAAGACAACATGAACAAATTAGGGACGTCACTATAAATAGTGGTTCTTATCGGGCAAAGTCATGGAAGAAGAGTAACACTAGATCCCTTTGGGTCTCTTTTATCTTTTGGGAATCTTTTTTCCGTATGGGTCACCTTGCAGGTTGTCAATTACAAAATTCAAACAAGGGAATCATATAAATACATAGTTATGTCACCCATGTCTCCTCTAGGTTCCCTTGACCCTTTCTCACCTTACTCACTCCCTTTGAGTCTCTTTTATCTTTTGGGAATATTTTTCACTTATGGGTCAACCTTCCAGCTTGTAAATTATGAAATTCAAACAAAGGAATCATATAAATGCATAGCTATGTGTTCAAAATCAAGGACCAAGCACTAAAAGCTACTATCATCATCTAAGCTTGCATTCAAAAGGCTTCTAAAGCACTCTAAGGCATTCATATAACATACATTCAAAGGGAAAAGTGATGCATACAAAGCATAGGAAGGGGAAGTTCATTCTATTGCATCCACACATTCTAGTACGCTCTACATTATAGCTACAACCTCGTTATTAATTACAACTTACACAAGGACATCCTATTGCATCATTCTTACACACACAAGAACTAGATGGAGTTTGAGATGTAGTGTAGCACTTAGTCATAAGTTCACTCTCGGGCTAACCATCGTGTTCAGTTTTACTCCCCATTTTTCATTTTCCATTTTAGGTTTGATGTGGTTTGTGGGCTTGTATAGGTGAAAATATCTTTTGTCAATTACATGTACCTTTGGAAATCATAGTGTGAGCAACAGGTGATCAACAAAGAACAATTGAAACACCCTTATAACACAACATACATAAGAGTTAGAGCTTTTGCGTAGTCACAGGTGCCCAGATCTAGTCATCAGTGCCCAAGTTCCCATGTCTTTCCTTGGGTTCCCTTTCCCACCTTTTTGTGAGTTTTAGAATTTACAGGGGTTAAATTAAGATATTATTTTAATCTTGTTCGTCACTTCTCCTGCTCGATCAATTCCAGTTGCGCAAAAATCAACTAAGTTCTTCTATCTCCTTCTCTTGCTTAGGGTTTTATATTAAATATTAGTTTTCTTGTGTCATTACTATATTTCAACATGTATACATCATTTATTTCTAGTGACTCTATAATATTTAGATTTAATTAAAATTAAATTAAATTAGTGTGTAATGATACCGTAGGTTTCCTTGTCAAGTTGGACTATGATAGTGGGCTAGAATGCTCCAAGTATGTAAATGTGTGAGATGGAATAGAATTAACTTCCCATCCTATGTTATGTATGCAAAGTGATGCAACCCTTGTCCTTTGTATTAATTTGCTAGATGTATGTCTTTGAAATGCTCTTGTGCCTTTGATGTAAACTTAGGTGATAATATATATTATTAGTGCTTGGCACCTTATTTGAGAGCTATAACTCAGTGTGTGTGTGTGTGTGTGTGTGTGTGTGTGTGTGTGTGTGTGTGTGTGTGTGTGTGTGTGTGTGTGTGTGAATCCCTTGTTTAAATTTCATAATTGACAACTAAAAAGCCGACCCAAATTTGTAAAAATGACCCAAAAGTAGTAAAAGAGACCTAAAAGAGTAAGAAGGAAGCATAAAAGATTAGGAGTGCCCGGAAGGGAAAGGAGCGCCTAGACGCTTCTATCCTAAATGAGTGCTAGTGTTCGAGGTAATAAGAGATAAACCAATCAAATACAAAAAGGTTTGTAGGGTGTGTAAGGTTGGAAAAAGTATAAGAAACGAATCAAAATCCCAAAAAGATGTTGTCAATTACTAGTTTTATTGCTTAGGAATCATGCATATGTTAGTATGCTCTAGGAGCTAGAAATGTACCCAAGTGCATATATTTTTTATCTACATTTTCCCCCACTTTATGATATTGAGTTAATACTTGATAGTATAATGTTGATATAAGATGTGTACTTTGCGATCCTCGTAGAGAAGAGTGTAGCCGATAGCATGCCGAGTGGACAAGTGAAGCATGAAGTGATCAAAATGTGAAGTGTGGAGACTAGGAAAAGGAAGTAGACCCTAGGGGTGAAGTGTATGTGTAGTAGTATGTTGTTGGAACTTGTTCTTTCTGATGTGAGTTGCTTCTCGTTGCATATTAAGGATGGACCTGTAAAAGAAGAGCGAGAAAGTAGGTAATGTTATATATATGAAAAATTAGTGTAACATATGTATAAGTGAGTAAAAGTGTGTAAAGGAGGAAAGTGTGCACATGATCTATGAGAGAGTATGAGATATAAAATTATCCTATTTTTCTTATAATTGCTAGATTTGAATGTCGAAGGAGAGATTTCTAGGTGATCTCACGCCAAGTGTGAGTTTTTGGGAGATCTCACACCGAGAGTGAGTTTTTTGGGCGATCTCATGCCAAGAGTGAGTTTTTGGGAAATCTCATGCCAAGAGAAGAGTGTTGGGGACAGAGGTATAGTTTTTCTCCCCTTCCATGAAAATTTCCAATAAGTACCACTTCAAATGGTACGTTCTTGATTTATTCTTGTTGTAACCTTTTGTAATTGAAATGTAAGCGATAGAATAAATTTTGTAACTAGAGGCGGGTGCCCGATACTAGAGAAATGAAATGTAAAATGATAGAGATTATGCTAAGCTGAGAAATTGGTTGTTTTTTCCCCTAGGAAATAAATGCCCGGGGTGGACACAAGCACCCATCGCTATTATCCAGACTAGGCGCTAGTTTCTACTTTGTGTTTTGGGCCCAAGTTTGATTCTAGACTCGCTCTCTAACTATGTGCGCGTGTTATTTAATACTATGAGGCTAGGATTAGTATGTGAGTCAAAAGATGTGTAACATATTTAATTCTATGAGGCTCATTAGTATAAATGTCAAGCAATGGAGGTAGATAAACAAGACTCATAAGAAGAAATAGGTGCAATTGGGGAAGATCATAAGCAATAAAGTAGTATAAATTATCCCATTTGACCATAGACAAAAAGGTGAGAAGAGGGGAATTGATTTCCCCCATAGATGTAACAAGATAATGTGAAACCATAGTAAATGAATTATGCATAGGATCTTGGAAAGTGCAAGGATTATGAATCATTGTAAGAACAACATACAATTCTCTAACTTGTGATGAGGAAGGTGTGGAGAGAGATGTAACATTGGAAGCACTAAGCATATGATCAATATAAGTGTATTGAGAGTGAGACATAATGGGAGGAGTATCATGGTTACTGTATGCACCCAAAATTTCATGTGCTAAATTATTGGAAAACATTTACAAAAGTCCCCAATGATGATTCATGTCCTTTCAGAAGATGTTCAAGCTCCTAAACCCATCTGTAGTGTATATTTGTAGCCTAGACATCCTTACTTAGCTTTTCCACACTTTTTCCAGCTTCCCACTTCATTTTGTGCATGTTTTGGCCTTTAGTGCAGGGACCGCCCGGGCACAGGCAAATGGTTTTGAAACCACCGCCTGTGCAGAGAGTGCGGTGGTCCTGAATGATTTTTCCAAATTTTGTCTTGCATGTTTTTAACATGCAACGATTCACTTAACTTCACTTTTAGGATACGTTTATGAACCGATTTGTCTAAAAATAGTTTTGATTGCTTGGTTCTCCTTCCCTCTTCTATTTTACATGTTATTTAGTTAGTTGGAACTACCTCTTCTTGCCTTGTGCATGAAGGCACATCCTAGCCCCAATTCTTATATATTCCATGCTTGTGTTCAAGAAAAAGGCTTGATAATTTTTTTGTATCTTGCATAGTATTGCTGCCACAATCTTGCTAGGAATTGCATAGCCAAGCTTAGATCTCTTGTGTTATCTCTCTTCTACTTGCATTGTAACTAGGCTGCACTCAAGCAACCATTACTCAAGTGTCTTCTTCTATTGTTGTTGTTGCATTCCCAATTCGTTGGATTCATATGAACACATAAATAAAGAGAGTAAAAAACTGAGGGGACAGACACATATACAAACTGAGTTGTCAAAGCTCTTACTCATCCAAGTTGGAATTACTTGTTTGTTTGCTTCATTTTCCAAATTGTCAATTTTGAATCATTAGTTTCAATTGCATATCAAATAGAGTAGTAAAATTGTTCATTTCAATTGATTAGGAAATTACAAGTAGATCAAATCATTAGAAATTTTTCTCTTTGACATTACCAGGGAAGTTGTGGGGAACAATATCTCTTTTAGGGTCATGATTTGTTCTTCACCTCTGAGGTAGGGTTTGAAGGGTTTTGATTAGATTAGGTTATTTGTTTTAGATTTAGATTCACATATTCGCACAAGTAACCAACTACATCCGGCTGATTACTTGTCTTTAGTTTGTTTATTAGATTAGAATGCATTGTTTAAAAACTAGAAAAGATTAAAAAAAAACATTTACTTTTGTTAGATTAGTTTTCTTTCATTTTTTTTTCTCTGATATATTATGAAAACACCAAAACATAGATTATATTTCCTTTTATAGTTAGTTTGTTTTATCAAGATCATTTCAATTCATTCTACATGACCATCAATGACCCACAACAAGAAAAGACATATGGTTTTGATCCTTTGGTCCCACAACCCAATGGGTCGGAGTTGATAATAAACATTGATACAAGTTTACATTTGATAGTCTTACACACACCTGCTACATTCTATGAGAAAATAGAACAACTAAACACACTAAACATTGCAGCTAATCAAGCCTATGGTTATTAGATTGATCATGGCAACAAGGTTTGATTATGCACATGACCATAATAGGACCACAACCTCAACGATTTTTTGGTTGTGATCCTCAAGTCCCACAACCCAATAGACATGCTAACTAATTAGATATCGACACTGGCTTGCATGCATCAGTATTTAGATCATCACCACTACCACCTAATATCATTACACAACTTTCATTATTGAATATAACACCAATTAGGCTAAGACCTTCTGGACTAGACCAGAAAATCGTCCATAGTCCTTATGGCTTCATTATGCCTCTCATTCTTACTTCCATGACCTTGTCTGGAAATCTATACGAGGCACCCGTAGGTCAATTTCCGCGTGTTCAACAACCAATGAATAGAATCTCTGATAGAGCTCAATATTGACTGGAGTCTCCAAGTAGCTATCATATCATATCGATCAATCACGCCACTTCAAGTTAGGAGAGCATTCTTTGCCTTAGATTCACATATTTTGTTATTGCGCATCAAAGATATAATGATACCTCATTAGATTATCCTTCATCACCAAACACACACACATCTATTTCTATTCTACACCATTTGTCTTGGCATGATCTCGGAAGTTGGGTGTGAAGAAGGTCACGTGTTGATTTTCTTTCGTACAAATTGGTGAACTGACATGAAGAGATAGTCTATAAGCATTTCCACTTTCTTCATCCATCCTTTATTATGTGGGCATTATTATACACGCAAATATGTCAAGATATGATGAGTACGATCGACCCATCTTGGGTTTTGACATGTACAACTACCAAATAGGTATACCACAACAATCACCTTCACTCTCAACATGGGCAGATAACCACTCAACTGCTCAAAATCCTCTTCTTCAAGGAACCAATTTTGGTTCCTCTGTGTGTATTGAGGAACTTGACCAAATCACACAGACATATCCTCACAAAAATCAAGTTTAAACAACATGAATTTCACTGGGGAAGCAAGTTCATCTCCTCGTATTGTTTCGATAACCCATTAGCATACAATCGGACCAGCTCCCACATCTAGATGAGGAGTACTTATCACGATATACTAAGAGTGAACAACGCTTCTAGAATATGAATTGAGTTGTCAATAGGTTTCAAGGACAAAGTGATGTTCTTCTCCAAAACAATAACACTACCCCTCCACCAACCGAAAATATTGCCAATGAGGGGTGGCAACATAGTGAACAATTCATAGTAGGATACCACACTCCTCAACAACCTCCAAAATTTCAACAACAAGCACCGAAACAAAACACCATCCCATCAATAGGGTATGTCATTTTGGTTTTAGTTTACAAATTCAAAGAGTTATAGCTTACCCAAAATGCTCAAAGTTCATACGCAGGCAAGCAAGAACTTCTCCCTATCCACATAATTATGGACAAGTACCTACTGCATAGAACCCTCTAGTTTATATGGGCACTCCAAGCCCTAGAGATTTTCTAACTGGGATAGGCACCTTGGGTATGCCCCCTCACGCTATATATGGACATCTTCAACAGCACTCGGCCGAAGTACGTTCTCAAACGCTATACTGAGCCGGAAATGTAACGTTCCCTAGATTTGTGCCTTTAGCTCCATATCAAAGCAGTCAACCCCCTACGTACACATGTATTCTAAATCACTACAAGGGGATATGTACACTTACCCGGGTCCATATGGGCAGCCATAGGGGATGCCATATGCCCCAACTAATGTTTATGTTGTGTCGTTTCATTAACCGATGAACTCCACCTCCCCAACAGGGATCTTCAATGGTTTAATGGGGACCTATTCTAAATATTTCAAGGATCCTATGGACATCTCCATCCGTATAGTCATGCTCCTAAGACCCTTTCCCGATCTTCTGAAGTTCAAAGGATAGGGTGATCCTAATGCTCACATCAAATCTTATGTAATGGCCATTCGAGAGTTGCTCCCATGGGACGTAGTTATTGTGAAGATTTTCCCTAAGACGCTAGAAGGTATTACTCTCAATTAGTACTATAGGATACCAGAGGCATCGATAAACTCCTTTAATAAACTCATATCATAATTTATTAAGGATTTGATATGAAAAAACTTTTGAAGAACAAGAATTAGAGAATTCCTTGATATCAAACAAGAGCAAAATGAGTCTGCAACCCACTTCATTTAAAGGTGGCGAAAGGTTCTCTACTCCTCTGTAAGCGCTCCAAATATGGATCAGACAGAGATTTGTGATTTTTTTCTCCATTCCCTTAATAGGGAGACAAAGGAAGAAGTTCAAAAATTCTGCTAAGGAGCTATGAAGAGGTGTTAGAGGGTGCTCTTCAAATTGACCAAACAACCATTGATAGTGGTCATAAGACTTATGGAGAAAATGGAAGGTTAGTCACTCCTAACCAAAATAACCCCGGTTACTCCAACAACACAAGAAATAATCAAGGGCCAAAGGTCCTTAATAAGAACCGTGGGGTCATGACGGATGGTGTTACTTGACCAGCCCAAGAATCCTAATGTTGTTAGTCCTCCCAATACAAATACTACCAATAATAACAACAATGGCAATAATAAGAGAAACAATAAACCCTCAGTCAATGTTATAGATTTTAATCATCCTCAGCAACAACAACAACAACCTTAGAAATCAAGACAGATGTAAACCCAAGGCCCTAACCAATACCTAGGTGGGTATCTAAACCAATTCCAAAACCAAGGGCAAGGGTTCCCAAATTTTAACTATAACAATCAACAACTGAACAATAATCGTAATTTCGGACCACAACAAGGTGCAAACCAAAGGCCTCGAGATTATGATCCTAATTTATATTGTGGTTTCCATAGGGTTTGCGGGCATGACGTAAGAACATGCTGCGATTGTAACAAGTTTCTACACTTTTTCTAGAGGATCAAAGACAATTATTTGTTGACATGTTTTTGGCAAACCCAACAACGCCAACTTAGAACACTTACATGGGACCGATGCCCCACAGAACACACCACTCAGAATCTTTAACGATCCTCTCCCCACATATCCAAAGGATGGTAGAATATATCCCAATGGTTCAAATAAAGGTATTGTAATAAGGACCCATGATTGCGAAGCCTTAAATTCATCAAACCCACACTTAGAACCTCCTTTGGAGGGTCGTTAACAAACAAAAATTGTGGGATTGGTGGAGTTGGATATTGAACCTCAGATTAACATTTCCACTAGAACCAAAGATTATTCTTTGCAGCCAATCCTGATCTACCCAACTATATTAGATGACATTCGTGATACGTTAGGAAAGCCAATAGGATCTTATGACTTGATCAATGATCTAACCAAGACCTTCTCTCACATTTCCTTCTTGGATATGTTAAAGAATTCCCCTACTCATAGAGCCGCTCTATTAGAAGCACTAGGTCTTGTCCATTTTATTAACATCGCCCCTCCTCCAGAGGCATAGATAAACCATGTATACTTTAATGTCTATCCTCTAGGGCATCCTGAAAGAGATGTTGGATTCGTATTTGACATCAACAAGATGCCCACAGACACTAAAATAGCTCATAGAGGTGATCTGAAGTTGTTTTTACAAGTTTGGATTTACAACAACTATGTAAGCATGTGATGATTGATGACAGGGCAACAATTAACATAGTCCTCTTCTCTTTCCTTCAAAATTAGGTTACGGAGAGACCAATTGCTCTTCAACGTGAAATATGCTTTGAGAGGCTATGATAGCCTCAAGGCAATGTCGATCGGAACTATAGTGTTTCTAGTCACCCTTGGGCCTAAGATGATTCTAACTAAGTTTTATATTATAGATCGGGAAACCAACTATAATATGATCCTTGGTCATCCTTGGATTCATTGCATGAAGGTGATTCCCTCCAATTTGTTTCAGGAATTCAGGTTCCTACATTTAGGGAAGGTCTTTATGGCATAGGGTGATCCAAAACCCTTCGACATAAATCTAGCTAACTTGAAAAAGAGGCTAGGGGTCCACTCTGAGTTTGAGCTTCCTACAAATTAGTTAAAAAAACCCATAAGCTCGGTGCCGAGAAAAATTTGGTTCGTACATACAAATTAGAAGTCATGGGCTTGATCGAAGGCATTCTAGCAATCAAATATGAAACCATCATCACAGAGACAGTGTCATTAGGAACTACAATGAAGATTATCGAGCTATTGGAGAAGGATTTACCTATTCTCCTTCCATTCAATTTTATGGGTATGGGACATACCCTGGGACTCGGTTCTCTTCCAACAGATGAAGTTTGTATGGTTGAAGTAACTGAGGTAAAATAAGAGGACACAAAAGATGATCCAACATCCTTTTTCCAAGTAACCGATATACTCTCCATTTTGATGGAACCAATTGTCATTTTGCGTCGGGAAGGTGTAATTCTTACCTCTCCTAAGGGAAGGATTTTTCCTTTTTCCTTCAAGTTAAACTTTGAATGTACAAATAATGAGGTTGAATATGAATCCCTTCTTCTTGGTCTCATTGTAGCCAAAAGAATGGGTGCTCTTAATATTAGGGTGCTAGGTGATTCAAACTTATCGCAAATCAGATATTTGAGGTATATGAGACTAGAGATGAGCATCTACAACTCTAAAAACAACAGCTTCTAAATCTAACAAAGGGGTTTGACTTCATATCGATTGAAGAAATTCCACAAGAGCAGAACCTCCTCGTAGACTCAATAGCAACTTTTGCTTCTCACTTTACTCCAAGCAGTGAGTTAGAAGATATAAACTTCACAGTCTTGGTTCGTAAACACAAATAACTCCAATGTTGACATACATAGAAACTGAGAGCGAGTCTATCATTTCATATCACGTTGACATTGATAAAGAAACTCTAGGATATCTAAATGATCTTGCAGAATTACATCTTACTCATCATGAGGTTGATCTTTCCCTAATTCCACACTCTTCTTCCTATTTTGGAAATCCCATGATAGAATCTTCCCAGGAAGGAACTCAAAATTTATGAGGTAAGAGAAGAGGGGGATTTAGAGTTACCTCCAACACCACTCTGAGTTTGAGGAAGGAAATTCCTCCTAATCAAGGGAATGATCAATATAAACATCAGAACAAGAGGAACTAAAAATATTGAAACTAGGATCCTCTTTAACTCTTGAGGAAGTTGAAATACATACCCATATCCTCAAGGAGCATAAAAATATTTTGCATTTAGCTACAAGGAAATGACGAGAATTACACCACACATTGTAGTTCACAACCTCATCACCAAGCCAGATGCTAAGCCAATTAAGCAAAATTCAAGGCCCATGAAGCCAAAGGTGACCCTCAAGGTGAAGGAAGAAGTGATGAAACTCCTGTAGGTAGGGTTCATCAAGCTAGTTGACTACTCACAAGGGTGCATATTATCATCCCTATTCTCAAGAAGAATGGAAAGATCCGCATTTGCATAGAGTTTCGGGATATCAACAAGGCTTGTCCCAAAGATTATTTTCCATTACCATCCATCAATGTTATTGTTGACGCAACAGCTGATTATGAGTTGTTGTCTCTCATGGATGGGTTTTTCTGGGTACAATCAAATCTGAATCTCTGAGGAGGATTAGGCAAAAACTATGTTCATAAATCCTTGGAGAACCTACTGTTATGTTGTCATGTTGTTCGGCTTAAGAATGTTGGTGCCACATACCAACGAGTGATGACTTATATATTTCATGATCTTATACATAAGATTGTGGAATCCTACGTGGATGACCTTCTAGCTAAGCCAAAAATGTTGCAATCACCTAGAGGTGCTTCATATTATCCTTTCTTGCTTAATCAAATATGGTGTGACATTGAATCCAGAAAAATGTGTGTTCAGTGTAAACGAGGCAAGCATTTAGGATACATCATATCTTCATGAGGGATTGATGTAGACCTAGCCAAAATCTAAGTTGTACTGGAAATGACTCCACCGTTAGATGATTCTAGCATCAGATATTTTCTTAAAAACTTGATGCAATCTGAAGGTTTATCCCTTATTTGACCTTTGTTATTCATGCAATCAACAATTTGTTGAAAAGTATGTTTGCATTGATTGGATGAAAGAATGCAATGAGGCATTTGAGTTAGTTAAACAATTCTTGTTGTCTCCTCCCACACTCATGCCGCCTAGGTTAGATCGCCCCTTGATCCTGTATTCATGAGCTACGAATGTCTCATTAGCCTACATGTTGGCTCAAGAAGATGATGATAAAAGAGAACGTGCAGTCTATTTCATTAGTCGGACATTGCTTGATTATGAGACACGTTATACACAAGCAGAGAAGGAATTCCTTGCTATAGTCTTTGCAACAAAGTGCTTAAGACATTACATGTTAAACCAAGAAACAAGGGTTATCGTTAAATCAGATCACCTATGGACATTTCTCATGCAAGGATCCTTATCTAAGAAGGTTGGATGCTTCATAAATTTGATGGGTAAGTTTGAGTTAACATTTGTTAATCGAAATTCATCAAAGGAAAAATCATTACGGACTGGTTGGTTGATAACCCGTTGGATGGAGGCGATCTAGTAAATTTAGACTTTCTCGATGAGTGTGTGTATTTTTTGAAACTAAGCCTCCCATTTCTGTGTGTCCATGGTATACTGACATCATTAATTTCATAGTGGACCATACATATCCATAAGGGGCAATCTCGTAGGAAAGAAGATGGTTGCGTATAATAATTGCCATGTCATCTTGGAACAAGTTCTCTATCGTAGAGCCTTTGATGGAATGTTGCTAAGATGTGTTGACAAAGAAGAATCTGAAAATATTCTTTATGAATCACATAGTAGAGTATGTGGAGGTCACTTCGGTGGCCACGCCACTACTCGAAAGATACATCGGATGGGCTATTTCTGGCCCACACTAGAACATGATGCGGTAGAGTTTGTGTGCAAATTCCATAAATGTCAAGATTTCTCCCATGAGATCCACATACCGACATAAGCTCTACAACCAATTGCAACACCATGGCCCTTTTCCACATGGGGCTTGGATTTGATAGGAAATTATCTCCCTCATCAATAGATGGTCATAACTTCATAATCACGGCCACAAAGTACTTTACTAAGTGGGTAGAAGTCATGCCTCTTACCACCATGCCTGAACAATAATCACAAAGTTCATTCTGAACCAAATTATTTATAGGTACAGGGTCCCACAAGTCATTATCTTGGATAATGGCACATCCTTCAAAAATGATGAGGTACGTGAACTGTGTGAAAAATTCAAAATAAGTCACCACACAACTTCTCTCTATTATCCTCAAGCCAATGGACAGGTTGAGGCTACGAACAAGACATTGAAATCTATTCTCCTTAAGACCGTCAAGGAGAACAAACGAGATTGGCATTTAAATATTTTTCTAGCCTTGTGGGCCTATTGACATCAATAAGAACACCGATAGGGGAAACCCCTTTTCTTTGGTATTTGGTGCAGAAGTAGTTTTACCACTCGAAGTCGAGATACCTAGTCTCTGTATATCATTGTAAGGAATTCTAGGAGAAGAAGGCTATCGAGAAGTGTGACTCTCTCAGCTAGAAAGTCTTGATGAGGCTAGACTCAATGTTAAACAACAACATAGCATTTACGTTGACCAGATGGCTTGGAAATACAACAAGAAATTCTATGAGTGTGAAATATATGAGGGAGATTTGGTTCTAAGACTTGATAACCGAATAGACAAAAATATTGGCGAAGGAAGGAAATTTAGACCCAGGTGGTTGGGTCCATATTAAGTAATAGAAGACTACAAAAATGGGGCATTTTTCCTGTGTACACTAGAGGGTGAGGAGTTTAACAAATTTGTGAACTCTCTTCACCTAAAGAGGTATTACACATGATCCATTAGCATTTTCATATGTACATTACTACATTTGCATTGCATTTTCATCTGCCAGTTCATTTTGTAAAATTTGTGATCAAGGGACTTATTCTTATAGCAATTCTTAAAAACTTCTAAAACATTGGAAAAACATTCAAATCATACCTCTACAAATCTCCACAGTGTCATCAATTGTGCCCAAATCATTGCATCAATCCAAACAGATAAGACAAATTTTTGACAATAACCATACCAAGGCCTGCATACTTGGTTCTACTTATTGTCTCTTTGTAGATCAGGTGTCTTTGCCTATAGTCTATTCTAGAAGCTTCATGGTGTCACATCTATCTGGTACATGTCTCTTTGGAAATAAGAACATTCTAAAAATTTTACCTAGATAAATAAGTCAAATGCAAATGCACAAAAAAAATTATTTTACACATTTCTTTTCCCTACCAACCTTCGGTGTTGAGGTTGCGTTTCTTACTAGTGATGTAGGGTTGGAAAATGAGAGAAATGCCCTTACTCATGTATGCCTTATCTATGGTGATAAGCCCATACTTCCTACTGATAGCATGGGGAAAGGTGTAGGGGTCTCTTTGACAAACTCGAAAGTTAGAAACAAGTCATTCAAATATTGTGAAATCATAAATCAAAACAAAGTGAGTTAGATGTCCAAAATTCCAAAAGAGCTTAAAACCTCAAAACAAGATTTTTTCAACCAAGTGGCCATCTGTGGATCTAAGTCTAGATAAAATGGAAAGTAATTCACATTCTAAACTATGAAGCAAACTTGAGTAGAGTGAGGTTGTAGTGTCCCAATTTGGTTTTGTCAAAGCCTTGTCTTTCTCTCATCATTACCATTCAAAAAATTCATAACTTGTGCCCTTTCTGACTCTTGGTGTTGAGCCCTTGCATCTTATTAGTTGCGTGGGGTTAGGAGTGGGGAAAGTTCATTCACTTATCATATCACTTTGTATAACCAAGTTTTTCCAAAACAATACGAAGTACCAAATATTGTTTAAAGAAACTAAAGTTTAGCATTACAATGTGTTTGCATTATCATATATCAACATTATAAAAAAAAAAAAAAAAGAAATCATTTTGTTACCATTCACATCCACTACATACATTCTGAAAAGCATAGAAAAGTGGAAATTCTAAACATCTAGAGTACACATGTGAGATAAGCCAAAAGGAAGTCAACTCGAGATACAATGGATTACCAAACCAAAAGAAGAGTCTGTATATATCATGGTGAGTCAAGTTTGTATACAATGCCATCACACACTAGGCATGGTCAAAACGCTCTCAATGAGCCCAAAATATACAAAAAAATCATATAATGCTCGACAAAATCACAACAAAGTAATAAGAGGCCCAGTGGCCTATCAATCCCTCTGGGATCCCTCGGATGGTGCATGACCACATCTGAGACTCCTACTGTGGCTTTGATGACGATAATAATGAACTAAATGGGGTGAGTGCTCATGGTGGTGGCCGCTATCCGTCATCTTGCTGCGAGAATGGATTCACCTCATCATTCGCTCGAATATCTCATACCCAACCACCTAAGTACGAAGAGATGTCACCACCTCTGCTATCCTCTAAACATGTGCAAACACGTCAGTGTGTTTACCAAATACTAATGGCTAGCCCGAATCAACAGTCAACTCATCTCGGGTCTTCCCCGAGGGAATCAACAAGGTGTCCATGCACACCCATTGAATCGATATCGCCACTCTTATGCAGTCACTGCAAGAAAAAAAAAAAGAAGAAATAACAAATTATAAAATTACAAAAAGAAAACAAAAAGAAATACCAACTAACATTTCCAACTAATAAGATCAAACTCGAAGAGTATCGACATACTCAGATCTTCGAGCATATAGTTAGGGTCAGTAGTTTTTGTTTGTGTTGCTGGTCACTATGGGGCCTTCCCAAAAAAAAGAAGAGAGACATTTTCCCATCACGACTCATCATCTTCCCCTTCATCTTGAGGAGTTGGTCCCTCTTGTGCCACTTTCAAGCATATTCTCGAGTGTCCCGCCAACGAGGGTCACTATCCTCCTCCTCCATGTGGGTTGTCTCGCAAGTCTCACCACCTAACCCCTCTTCCCCGATCTCCTCTCCAATGGGCTCCTCCTCGGTCCTCATCTCTTGTGTACTCCTCAAATTTGGAGTCTATAACAATTGGTTCATCCTCCTCTCCGTTGTGAGAGGGAGTGGCCAAAATCTGGAGTAAAGGTACTCGAGGAGTATTGGCTACTCATCAGGTGCGGACCACATGCCTAAATACAATAGGAACACTTGGGGTAACCACTATCCATCAAGGATCTCCTCTAGGGCCCTTTCGGGCCTCTTGAATAGTCCTATATATGAGTACCGCTAGAGGAAGCATGTCAACATAAGGGAAGCCAAACTATTGAGGAACCCGATCAATTGGATGAATCTCAACTCTCTCTTCCATGTTAACTAACTGTCATGTGGTAGAGCAAGCTACCACTTTGTAGTCACCTCCTACCCCCATAACCCTACCATGTCCTGGTAGGGTGTAGAAACCATATCTCACTTGTAGTTAGAGAGGCCACTTTGGCTGATGTGGCTTCTAAAAACCTAACATCCCTATCCACCAGGCGGCCCTAACGGCTCTCAAATCCCGTACTAGTAATCCCCTTCTATAAAAGGTGATGAGCTCATAGACCCAGCTCATAACCAATGTGGGATGGCTCAGTGATTTCCCTTGTATCCCGACTACCATGTACAGGTCATGATAGGTAGTCCCTAAAATGTTTACCCCCCATGTGTATATACAGACATGCCCCTCGATCTGTGCAATAATAGGAGCACAACAATATAATAGAGTGTCACCTCTCTTGTCCTCGATAAATCAAGAGGACAAGATGCCCATGATGGCTTTACGGATGATAGGAATAGGAGCAGTGGCAATGGATTGGACCCTGATCCCCTTCTTCGAACCAGAAGAGACCGTTACATCCCCCATGTATGTAGCCCATTGAGTGATCTCAAATCTGGACCCTGCTATCTTCAGGTTTAGTCTCCTCCCAAGTATTGGGAGTCCAAGAATGTAATATACATCCTCCAGGGTGATGGTCCACTCACCCTTGACACCTAACAACCAGAAAGTGTTCTGGTATACATCCCAATAAGAAAACAAGTCACACAATATGTGACTAGCAGGAGTGACATGGGGCACCCGTGCAATCCTCCAAATACCTGCCCTCTGTAGAGTGTCCATCTCAGCCTGAGTCAACTGATCCAAAATCCCCGGAGCTAGTCACACTCCCTCTCATGACTCCAACGGATGTACTCCTCCTTCGCATCCACCAAAACATAGAAAAAGAGCAAGTTAGTAATGTATATCAAAGGATAAGCTCACCAAAAACATGACAAAACATCAAAAATCCAAAAAAATCAAGTTAGCACGCATTTTGGTCATTTTGTTCAGAACCACCACCCTACTTAGGGTGGCGGTCCTGGACCGATTTCCCAAATACGTCTTTAACCCTATAAAATGCTCAAAAACACAAAAAAGACCATTTTGAACAAAATAAAAGATCGCCCATGGGCGCCCTAGAGACTCATTTAAGACAATAAATTTTGAAAATAATCCCCCTAGGTAAAATTTTTAACATTTTTACATTTTAGGTTTGAAAACGTAAAAGTGAAAAAACCAACCTTAGAATGCGTTGGTCAATCTCTCGCTCATGGAGGCATGATCACAATCTCGTAACGGTTGTTTTGGTTATACTCTCGTCGAAAATGGTCACCATAGGTCCAGAGCTCCAAAATCAACAAATCGAATAAGCGCAAATGAATTGGAAAATGAGTTTGTTTATATGTGTGTGTGTGTGTGTGTGTGTGTGTGTGTGTGTGTGTGTGTGTTGTTTTGACCTCATTTTGAGTGTATGTTTTCATAGGGCTAGAGCATTAGCACAGTATATCTCTATATCCCCACACAAATGGTAAGTCCTCTTATCATTTTGATTTAGTGTTTATTTTTATATTTTATCTATTTGCACTTGAGTCTTCTTTCCCTCTTGCAGGTATTGGGAGCTTGGATGGCAACGTTTCGACACACGAGCATGTCAGGTATAGCTTCTAACTCCCCATTTCAAGAACGCCATACTCAAACTCTACATTTTACACCTTTTCATGGCTAAGATGCTTCTTCGAGGGGGAAATATGTATGCACCCAAAATTGCATGTGCTACATTATTGGAAAATGGTTACAAAAGTCCCCAATGATGATTCATGTCCTTTTAGAAGATGTTCAAGCTCTTAAACCCATCTACAGTGTATATTTGTAGCCTAGACATCCTTACTTAGCTTTTCCATGCTTTTTCCAGCTTCCCACTTCATTTTATGCATGTTTTGGCCTTTAGTGCCAGGACTGCCACCTAGGTAGGGTGGCGGTCTTGAGTGATTTTTCCAGATTCTATCATGCATGTTTTTAACATGCGACGATTCACTTAACTTCACTTTTAGGATGCGTTTGTGAACCGATTTGTCTAAAAATAGTTTTGATTGCTTGGTTCTCCTTCCCTCTTCTATTTTTGCATGTGCTTTAGTTAGTTGGAACTGCCTCTTCTTGCCTTGTGCATGAAGGCACATCCCAGCCCCAATTCTTATATATTCCATGCTTGTGTTCAAGAAAAAGGCTTGAGAATTTTTGTGTATCTTGCATAGTATTGTTGCCACAATCCTACTAGGAATTGCATAGCCAAGCTCGATCTCTTGTGTTATCTCTCTTCTACTTACATTACAACTAGACTACCTTCAAGCTACCATTGCTCAAGTGTCTTCTTCTGTTGTTGTTCTTGCATTCCCAATTCCTTGGAATCATATGAACACATAAAGAAAGAAAGGAAAAAACTGAGGGGACAGACACAAATACAACTAGATTTTCCAAAGCTCTTACTTATCCAGGTTGGAATTACTTGTTTGTTTTCTTCATTTGCCAAATTTTCAATTTTGAATCATTAGTTTCAATTGCATATCAAATAGAGTAGTAAAATTGTTCATTTCAATTGATTAGGCAATTACAAGTAGATCAAATCATTAAAAATTTTCTCTTTGACATTACTAGGGAAGTTGTGGGGAACAATAGCTCTTCTAGGGTCATGATTTGTTCTTCACCTCTGAGGTAGGGTTTGAAGGGTTTTGATTAAATTAGGTTATTTGTTTTAGATTTAGATTCACATATTCACACAAGTAACCAACTACATCTAGTTGATTACTTGTCTTTAGTTTGTTTATTAGATTAGAATGCATTTTTTAAAAACTAGAAAAGATCAAAAACATTTACTTTTGTTAGATTAGTTTTCTTTCATTGTTTTTCTTTGATATATTGTGAAAACGCCAAAAACATAGATTATATTTCCTTTGATAGTTAGTTTGTTTTATCAAGATCATTTCAATACATTCTACATGACCATCAATGGCCCACAACAAGAAAAGACGTATGGTTGTGATCCTTTGGTCCCACAACCCAACGGGTTGGAGTTGATAACAGACATTGATACAAGTTTACGTTTGACAGTATTACACACACCTGCTACATTCTCTGAGAAAATAGAACAACTAAACACACTAAACATCATAGCTAATCAAGCCTACGATTATTGGACTGCTCCTGGAAATAGGGTTTGATTACGCACATGACCATAACAAGACCACAACCTCCACGATTTTTCAGTTTTGATCCTCAGGTCTCGCAACCCAATGGACCTACTAACCAATTAGATATCAACATTGGTTTGCATGCATCAGTATTTAGATCATCACCACTTCCACCTGATATCATTACACAACTTTTATTATTGAATATAGTAGCCGATCAAGCTAAGACCTTCTGGACTAGACCATAAAATCATCCATAGTCCATGTGGCTTCATTACGCCTCTCATTCTTACTTCCATGACCTTGTCTGGAAATCTATATGAGGCACTGCGCATGTCACTTTCCGCGTGTTCAACAACCAATGAATAGAATCTTGGCGAGCTCAATCTTGATCAAGTCTCGAGAAGTTATCATATCAAATCAATCAATCATGCCACTTCAAGTTAGGAGAGCATTCTTTTCCTTAGATTTGTAGATCCCGTTATTGTGTGTCAAAGATATAAGGCTGCCTCATTAGATTATCCATCATCACCACACACACACATCCATTTCTATTCTACATCGGCTGTCTCGGCATGACCTTGGGAAGTCGGTGTGAAGAAGGTCACGTGTTGATTTTATTTCATATAGTTACCAATAGATAATTTATCATGTAAATCAGTAGCAACATTTATGAGCGGAATATCATCAAGAGTAGTGATATGAGGTGTGGAATCTACTATAGCAATATCCATGGAAGAAGGTGTAGCAAGGGAATTATGTGCTATGGTAGGGGTAGAAAGAAGTGTATGCATAATATGTAACCAAAGATGGCCTAGAAGGATAGTATAAGGAACATCATGAGGCATAACGTGACATAAAACATTAAGAGTGCAAGATCCCATAGTAAGGGGAAGAGAGATTGTGCCCAATACTTGTTTAGGTGTAGCATCAAATCCATGGATATAAAGAGTATATGGATTGAGATGAGTAGCAAAAATTCCTATTTGATGGAGAAAGGACAAAGTGCATATGTTAAAACCAAATCCAGGATCAACTAGGACATGCTTAACAATGAGATTATGAAGTTGAACCTGGATATAGAATGGGAATCTTTAGAATCAAAGGGAAGGAATCCATAAAAGATCCAATAATGGACATGTAAGGAATGAATTCACCAATGTTTTCTGTAGTGGTTGGACCTTTTGGGGAAGCGTCGTGGAAGGAGAGAAAATAGACCTCTCTCCCTAACACTCTTCTTATGGTGCCAGGATGCCCAAATCCTCCAATTATCAACAAATCAGGTTGGGAATTGATCACTCCCTACCTCTTCTATCACCTTGAACATAAAATCCAACATATCCAATATCATCAAAAATATTTCTCAAGTTTCTCCTTATAACAATTTATTATCTCCTCTTACGCCGCATGTGTCAAAACACTGATCCATGGTTCACCATGCTACAAGCTTCTAAATTTTAAGTGCACTCAATAATATGGCTTCCCAAAATCTATACATGTATGTTCCTTACTTCCTTTACACTACTTGAATTTCATTCAAATAACATAAATGGGGAGGGGGGAAAATTTAGACACGAATCACACACATATTACTATTTTACTATGTCGTTAGTATGTTGTTGTATGCATGAATCTTAAGTAAGAAAAGTATTCACTAGTGACATTATCTCTTGTCCATCTACATCTTTGAGTGATTTCTTTATCATAACTATCCTCTACATCTTTCATTTCTATGTCCATTTCTAGTCATGTCACATGGATCCCTATTTGTTTGCTCTGTCTTTTCACACCAATTATTATTTATCCCGAACATTAGTACCAACTCTAGATACTTGTGCCCAGGACATTTGTGTCCATTATGGGCACTTCTGTCCTATTTATTATTTTTACACATTTTTGAAATTTTTGGTTGGCATTGTTACTTTTCTTATCCTTATCTTGTGTTCCTAATCAGCCTTTTGTGTCACTAGTGTCAAAATTCAAATAAGAGACTCATATATATACACAACATACACACTATTATTCTAGCTAGAAATTCAAAAGGGTTATCACATCTACATACTATCACTATTATCAAAGGCACTTTGTATTTTGGGTTGCATAGAAGGGGAAGTGTTGAATTCCATACCACACATTTGCATCAAAGCTAGTTATATCCCACTATCTTGGCATCATTGGCATGAGGGAAAACCTAAGGACACTATTTCACACACAAGCACACAAAACTACATGGAGTCTAAAATGTAGTGCATCGCTCAATACTAAGTTCACTCATTGGGGTCAATATGAATTCACATATTACATATTTTATTTAGATATAATGTGTTTGTGAGATTGTGTAGATAGCTAGGGTTTATTTTGTAGGTTACAGGTGTTATCAAAATCCTAACAATGAAGTCGAGTGATGAAAGCATATATTGGAGAAAAGTCCCTCGGACCTAGAAAGAGATCGGATCATGATTATTTACATAGACACTAGCATCCAAAATGGACACTAGAGTCCGAGCGCTCCTTTTCAACACAATACAAAGTCCTAGAACTCTCTGTCAACCACTGTGACATCATTTCCAGTTAGATCTAGTAGATAGTCCCGACTACCTCCAAGTTACATAGAAATCAATTAAGTCATCTATCTCTATCATCTCGATTATAGTTTTACGCTATTGAATACTTAACACTTGTATATCAATGTATATTATCACTTGTATAGTGCTTGTATAGCACTTGTTATATTAATTACTTTGAAATATAGATTTAATTCAATTTAAATTTAGATTAACTATATACCTAAATTTTATTACTATAAAAATGACAAATTCAATAGACCTTTTACCTTAAAAATTCTCTTCCATACTACGAGATGGCTAACACTAAAAATGTGGCCATTACTAGCTCTTAACAAAATATTATGGATTTTTAAGGAACCTTCTTTGAGGAACTATCATTCTTGTGTAGGCATTCAATGCTCATTTCACTTCCATTCAAGTTCATCTATTTTTTCCTCTTGTTGCATTCTTACATAAATTTATCTTTCTCATGGATTTGACATGTCTTGAGGTTCAATTTTACATTTATGGTTTGTTAAGATTTTCTACATTCATGACATCTTCCACTTTGAATTATCTCTCCCCTTGTAGTCATTATTTTACCCTCAATACTTCTTTCTAACCCCAAGTGCACCAGCCTATCACCCAACATACGTTGGGTGCTCACCCAAGGCACGCGCGAGTGTTGAGCCCCTCCTTTATGTGAGCTTTGCAAGAGAGTTTTGCCATTAATGGAGGATTATTTGTAGAAATATAAGTACATGCATTTACTCAAAAGGAAGAAGATATAACTAATAGATCTATACATTAATGCATCACAAAAGCTAATAAACATTGTAAGAAGTACAAGAAACCATATATGAGTCATGATAAACCAAATAACATGAGGGTTTACACCCATAAGCAAGTTGTACATAATAGATCTATGTATATTGATTTAACAAAGTTCTAGTAGCCATATTACATTCAAAAGGGTCATCTCAGACCATATACATCAAATGATAAAGACTCAACTCCTATAATCCCATCGATTAGAGACCCTACCTATGATTTTCCCCATTATATCCCTTGTTATAGATCCCAATACCCATACATATGCTTAATGGTATCCCTTACAACCCTCTAACACTAAGTACTCTAAACCCTAGCACCATGAACTCCAAACCCTTAGCATTTCCTAACATTTTTGTAGCACTTCGTTACTCTCCTTCTCTTTCTCTGCTCCCCTTTACACTCTACACCTGTATATCTCTCTATATATGTTCTCTATACCAAGCACTCCTTAAACTAGGACCATTATCCACCGCCATGATTTCTCTCCTGAGAAGATCACATGTCAAGTGTCGATATGGTCCTCCATTGGTGAATGCTTATCCTCTTTGCAAACCTTCCACTAACTATAATGATGCCTCTAGGAATATTCCCTGCGTGGAATATCATTTTCTTGATCTCCAAAGTTCCAGGCTGGAACCTTATCCACTTATCACGCCTAGTCGGGACCTCACATTTTTCCTCAAGTGGCTTCATGATGCCAAATATTGCTAAGTCCTTTAAACCCTTATTCTAGCTCCTCCCGACGTGCCTAGTTTCAATTAAACCCTTCTTAAACCCTTTTTCCTACGTGTTTTTCCCTAAGTGCCCTTCTATTTATTGATCTTGTGCACGTAGACTTCTTGTTTATTAGCCAATATTTTAGGGTCTAACATCACCCCACGTTATACGTGTTCTCCATCCTCAAAAACATTCTCGCTTCTTGAAAGAATAAAGAATAGATGTATTGAAACAATTAAAGAATGGAATGATGGAAGAATGGAAGAATATAATAATATGCTACTGCTGCATGAGGAGTGGGAACTCCTTCATGTATGCCTCAATCTTCTCCCAAACGTCTACTTATCCCTATGCTTATTGAAGTAGATCACCCACTAATACACTTACTTCATCAAAAATAAGTTCCTCGCTTAGCTTTCAAAGGCGTATCTATAATGTTTTCTAGCTTCTTACTAAGATTACCTAACGCATCCATTCTCGTGAGCAAATTAGGGTACAGGTTCAATTAGCTTATTCTTAATCAAACCCCTCAAGGTTTCAATTGATTCCAACCTCTTCTCAACTTTAGCTAGGATCTCGTCACACTCCACCCTATTGCCTTTGTGATTTTCCTGAAATTCTTTTAGATCCACCTCATGTGTAGTAACCAATATGATTGCTACCATGTCTCTATTGGCACATTTTTCATACACAGCTTCGACCATCTGTGTGGTGGTATTTACTATGGAATGGAGCTTGGAGTATCGAGTCAATGTCTCCCCAATCTTCCACTTTTTCTCCTCCTTCGACGTGCCATCACCTCCTCTGTTGAATCTAATGTGAGTGGTCACCTTTCCATGGTGAGGATATGGGTTAAGTATTCCAAAAAGTGCATGGTTGACTCGTATTTCCACTTAGGCGAGGCCAGTCCTAGTGGTTAAAGATTGTGGCATCTTGTTGTCTTCCTCAAAATTCCCCTCTTTTGAAGTCAAGTTTTGAAATTTTGAGTCTGTTCCTTGGAGTATTGGATCACGTTAAGCCTGACATTGTTTGCAATTTTCCCATTCATGGAGAATAATTTGAAAGTCGAGCGTATGGTGAAGTTTCTTTCCTTCTTTTTATTTTCTTCCCACAATCGGGAATGACAGCGTATTTTCCCGTTAATTTTTGCCCCAGAGTCCATGGGTAATACGTGAATATCTTTGATTGGATGTGGTTTGGCCATATTTCAAGGTTCAACAGAAGCCTCCACATGTCCAAATGGCACAACTCTAGGGGCAAGGTCCAAGGGACAATCCTCAAATAAGCACAAGCTTTCCGTGTGTCCCAGGTACAAAATGAAGACAAAACAAGCTAAAATTGGCTAAGTATGGAAGGTTTAGTGGATGGCACCACATGCCTCATCGGCGCAACTTCAAGAGTCAAAGCCGAGGGTAGTTCTCAAACTTGTGTCAGTCCTCCATGTGTCATAGGTCCAAAAAGGGACAGATCGATTGTTAAAATTGACTAAGTATGGGTGGGTTGGTGGAAGCCTCCACGTGCCTTAACGGTGCCATTTCGGAAGTGAAATCAAAGGGTCAGTCTCCAAGTAGCACCAGCTCGCCACGTGGTTAAAGTCAATATGAAGATGGAGTTGGCCGTTGAAAATTCCAAGACCGGTGGAAGGAGACACGTGTCAGCTCGACGTAGCTTCAGGGGGGTGTTTCCAAAGTAGAAACTCAAATGAGTGCCATCCCTCCACGTGTCTAGGGGTCAACATAAGTCAAGCGAAAATTGGAAAAAATTGGCTAAGTATAAAGGAACAAGTGGAGCTCTCCACGTGTCATCCTAGCACTGCTTCAAAGGAAAAGAATGCAAGAAGTGTTCGCATGCCCACTCCAATAAATTTATCCCACGGGTGGCCCAAATTTGAAGTTGTAAAAGCAAATCGAATGGCCCATGTTTTAACTGGTAAAATAATGTAACGACCGTATATTTAAAAACTAGTTTTTCTACCATTAATGTTTCTTTGCGTTTTCAAGAATTTGAAAGGGCGTGGATGATTGGAATAAGTTGTAACTGTTTCTTGCTTGCTCGAGGAAGTTGTAACCATTTCTTGTGAGCTATATCATGAGATTTCAAATCCATTGTATGGGTTGGAATTTTGATATTCTGAAATTGTAATTTTGAATTGGAAGAAATCAATACAAAGGTTTTCCCCTTTTTCTCTACTTTCTCTTTCCTTTTTTCTCTGATCTATGAATCATTTAATCCTTGCATGCTTAGAAACTTTGTGTTCTAGTTTATACAATCTCAATAACTTTGAGTCTATGGATTGTGCCCATTATAAACATGAATGGTTCTATTCTATATCTCATTTGCTCAATACATATAAGGGTTTTCTCTGCCATCTCTTTTCCCTGAAAGTATTGTCTTCTTCTAGCCTCCCTCCTCTCTTCAATGTCTTCTATCCTCACGTATTGATAACTTTCCAAGCTTAAAACACATTTCAGGATATCAGAAACCACCATTAAATGAAAGACTATGCATTTGTACATAGGTTTTGCCTCTTCTTTCAATAAGGAAACCTCTCCCATTAAAGAGGAGGGAATTGCTTGTCCCTTGACTGTGGTTTCATTCCAAGTGCAAATATGAAACCCAATATTTTTTTGCGACTCTGTTGGGAATTTGTTCAACAAATTTCCTTTCTAAAAAGAACAACTAATTTGATCATTTATTTGATCTGCGAATCTAAGATATACTCATGGTAGAAGGGCTCTTGGAATTGAAGATCCCTAATTTCAACTCTTAGATCAACAAGATTTTCAACTTCCTCCAACAAGAAGAAATAGAAGAGCTCGTTCCACAAGCACACCTCCTGTTGAAGACAAAGCTTCTAGTAGTAGCATTCCTCAAGCACAACTTAGCCCTAATCTTCGTGCCCTAATTCTTGTTGGTGTCTCAGTTCCACTTCAAGAAATATTTCTAAGGATGGTAGCACCTCGGCCTTGGGGACAAAGATTTGGGCCTCTAGCTCTTCCTCAACCATTGCATGAGTTACCTAGGGGTAACATGAATAATTTTCCCAAATTTAGAGGTGATGGAAAAGTACACCCTGATGAACACATTGCAACCTTCATTGTTGCATGTGGGGTCCTTGGAGTTGAACATGAGGATGTCTCTGTGAGGCTATTTGTGGAAACCTTGCAAGACAATGCTACAAATTGGTTTTACCATCTTCCTGCTGGGACCATCATCGATTGGACTACTATGAGGACTTAATTTGAGCAACGTTTCAAACCTACTAAAGATGTGCATGCTTTTCTAGCTTAGATTTCTCAAATCAAGAAGGAGCCACATGAGCCTATGAGAGAACTTTTGGCCAAGTTCAACACGTTGGTTAACAAGATTCCACTAGATACTAGACCTGTTGATCAGATTCAGAAGTGTTTCTTCTTGAATTCTAGTTTGCTGGAAGTAAGCTATGCTCTGAGGAGAGAAAATCTTACAACTTTGGATGCTGATCAGAGATTGGCTGTCAGTGTGGAAGATGACTTGATCATATCTGTAAGCTGAAAAGGGATTTTTTCAAATCCAAAGCATCTTCTTCTTCCCCTTCTCTTGGAGGTAATGCAGATCAGTTGGTGCAAAAGCTAGCTAATGACCTCATTTCCATTAAGAAACAATTGGCTCAACATGCTCCATATCAAGATGTTCCAAGGAAGAAATTTCAGCCTAGGAACTACTTGCCCTCTTCTCAAACTAGGTTGTCCATTGAAGGTCCACCCCTCAAGGTGCCTGTTAATACTACTTGTGAAGTTATTGAGCTTGATGATGAGGAAGAAAATGGGCTCTATGATGAACAAGAAGAGGAAGCTGATGAAGAAATGGAGGAGCTTGGTGGTTCTTGAGTTCATTTCCTCACTACTGAGGGTATGGATGATGAAGATTACTATGATGATGTAGTGGCTGAGATGAACAATGAATCATATGTTGTTATGACCCAGGAGCAGACCAACAAAAAGGAAAAAGTGGTGCAACCTACAAAAATATCCAAGGAGTACCCCATCACCATCCCGGTGATTGCAAGAAGAGGAGCTCCTATTCCTACTACTTCCACTCAAAAGGTAAGCTCTGCTAGTCCTTCTCCCTCTACTTCTACTTCTAGGAATTCTTTCCCAACAAATGATAAAGCTGATAGATCAAAAGCTCCTCCTACTCCTAGTAGTGATTCCCCATCCACATCTGGATCTTTTGACATTATAGACCATCTTAAAAATACCAAGATTCAGATTTACAGAGAGTTCTATCAAACCCATCCTAAATCCTTTGCCAAAATGGTTAACTTTGTAAATTCCAAATCCAAAGTCTCATCCAATACTTTTAAGGGCCTTTTTCCCACTCCCTCTCCCTCACCTCAATCAAGCCTTATGGCTGTAGTCACTTCCCCTAATGAGAAAATTGAACCATTCTATGTGACCACAAAATCGAGTAATTGTGTCATAGATTCAGGAGCATCAGATAATGTAATGCCTATAAAGGTAGCCCATGCTTTGGGTCTGACCCTAACACATGCCTTTGGTTCCTGTTATTCCATGGAGAGTAAGAAAGTACCTTTGGTGGGCAGAATTAAAGATGCACAAGTAGCTTTTGCTGCTTTTCCAAAGAAAAGAATCCTAGCCACCATTTTGGTAGCTAATATTCCTCCTTCATATGGGATGTTGCTAAGTAGAAATTTCTACAATGAGGTAGGATGGGAAATTCAAATGGATTGGTCACATGCCTTGATCCATGTCAATGGGAAGATGAAGAAGCTTCTGCTATAGGAACAAGCAGAGAATATTGTGTAAAAGATAGATGATCCTAAAGCACAAATATTGTATGTAGATATAGGGCATGGGAATGACATGATCATGTCACAAGAGGAGACAAGTATTCCAAAGGAAGTGTTTCTTGATCCTAATGGTGTGTGGACTTTGGATTTTGATGGAAGTTGTTCCTTAGCTAGTTCTGGAGCTAGTGTAGTGCTCATTTCTCCTAGGGTAAGGTTCATTCTTTCTCCTTCAAATTTCAGTTTGAAAATACCAATAATACTGCCGAGTATGAGGCCCTTATTCTTGGGTTGAGCATGGTGAAGGAAATGGGAGTGAAGAACCTTCTTTCTCATGGAGATGTCAAGCTAATTGTAAAACAAGTTAGAGACCTTTATCAGGTAAAGAACAAAAGGTTGAAACACTATAGGAATCAGTTCGGGATTCCATTGAATTCCTTGATGCTTTTTCCATTGAAGTTATGCCAAGGGAGAGGAACACTAGGGCTGACTCTCTAGCTTTTTTTGGTCCTTGTTGATTCCTCACCCTGATTTCCCTCAGGAGAAATTCACCATTGAGCTGATCCATAGACCTAGTGTGCCTGACAATGCAAATAATTGGCAAGTTTTCAATGATGACCAGCATTTTCTTTCTTTCTTGAGCTCAGAGACAACTTTGATCAGTTGTACTTTGAAGGAAGTGACAATCTACCTAGAGAGTGTGTGTCATCAAATGAAGAGGGTGTTAAAGAAGAGATGGATCAAGATGGATGCATCAAACTGAAAGGCAACAAAATTCCTAAAGGGCTAGTGAGTTTGGAGGATCTTTTTGATAAACATGATAGATATATGAAGTCTAAAGTTTCCCAAGGATCCCGACAATCTGTTGAGACTCAGAAAGTGAATATTGAGAGTCTTAATGATCCCAAAATGGTCAACATTTGAAAATGCTGCACTAAGGAAGAGAAAAAGAAGGTGGTGAATATGTTAAAAAGGTATGTTGATGTTCTGGCTTACTCTTATGATGATCTTAAGGCTTTTCAACCTAAAGAAATGCAACATTTCATTCCTCTTAATCCTGGGATCAAACCCTTCAAACAGAAGCAAAGATAATATAATCCAAAGATAACTGATACAATTTTCCAAGAAATACAAAAGCTTTTAAAGGTTAGAATTATCTTCCCCATCCACCATTCAACGTGGATTGCTAATATAGTGTCTGTCAGCAAGAGGAATGGTGAGATCTGGATCTATGTGGACTTTAAAAATCTAAATCAGGGTTCTTTGAAGGACAACTACCCTCTCCCCATGATGGACCGAGTATTGCAAGATGTCACGGGCTCAGAGATGCTATCTATGTTAGATGGATTCTCGGGTACAATCAAGTAGAGGTTTATACTACATATCAACATAAGAATGCCGTTCTGACTCCTTGGGGCACCTTTGCATACAAGAGAGTGCCATTTGGTCTCATCTATGTTGGTGCTACTTTCCAGAGGGCCATGGACTTGGATTTTGGAAGTTTGAAAGGGAAATGCATTGTTGTATATTTGGATGACTTGACAATGTTTTCTAAAGTAAGAAAAGATCAATTCCAATACCTTGAAACAATATTGCAGAAGTGTAGAGAGCATGGGATTTATTTAAACCCTAATAATTCTATGTTTTGTGTCACATAAGGAAAGTTTTTGGACACATTTTTTCAAAGGAAGGGATCAAGATTGATTCGGAGAGAGTTCAAGCCATCCAACAAATTCCTCTTCCATCAAGTAAGAAAGGTATCCATTCTTTCTTTGGTAAGATCAATTTCCTAAGGAGATTCATCCCCAATTTTTTAGAACTTACTATGAGCATTTCTCACATGATGCAAGGGAAGCAAACTTTTAGTTGGTCCTCTAAAGGGAAGAAATCATTTGAGGACATTAAACAGGCTATTGCAAAGACTCCAATCTTGGTGTGCCTTGACTTTAGCAAAGATTTCATTATCTATTGTTATGCCACTGAAAATACCTTAGTTGTTGTGTTAGCCTAAAAGAATACTTGAAGATCATGAGCTCCCAATTACATTCATGAGTTATGTCTTGAAAAATCATGAGCTGAAGTACACCATGATGGAGAAGCATGATTTTACAGTTGTCAAAGTTGTCAAGTAATTTAGGTTTTACATCCTTAATTCTCATTCTGTGGTGTTGGTGCCTGATACAAAAATCAAATCCATTCTTACTCAGCAAGAATTTGGAACCAAGAGAGGTAATTGGGTAGCAAAGGTACAAGAGTATGATCTTGATATTAGGCCAACAAAACTAGTTTTGGGTAAGGGCCTGTGTGAACTCATTACTAAGGGAGCTACCAAGGAGTTTTCCAAAGATGAAGTTGATGTCCCTGTTGTTTTGTTCCTCAACTCGACAGATGTATGGTATGCTGACATTGCTCACTTTCTAACCTATGGAGAGTGTCCATATCACTTGAGTGCCAAAGAGAAGAGAGCCATAAAACTAAATTCTACACAATATGTGCTATGGGAAAATGCTTTGTTCAAATGAGGCATAGATGGAAGGTTTTTGAAGTGTGTAGACAAGGAACAACAAAAGAAGTTATTCTCTACTTTTCATGACTAGGCTTGTGGAGGTCATTTCTCCTCTATGTAACAACTCATAAAATACTTCATGTTGGTTATTATTGGCCCACTCTGTTCAGAGATGCATCAAAATGGGTTGGTAAATGTGAAGCATGTCAAACATTTGTTGGAAGACCTAAGTTGCTGCTTTGCCTCTCAAGCCTGTAGTGATTGAAGATCTATTTCAACAAAGAGGTTTAGACTTCATTGGAGCACTCAATCCATCTTCCAATGCTGGACATACTCATGTGTTGACTGCCACAGATTACTTCACCAAGTGGGTGGAAGCCATCCCAATCAAGAGCACTACCTCCGAGGTAGTTTGTAACTTCATTAAAGAGAACATATTCATCAGGTTTGGGATCCCAAACAAAATTGTGACTGATAATGCTTCCAACTTTTCTTCTGCTGATATGATGGACTTCTGCTATGGGTATGGGATCTCCCTTGCTCATTCTTCAGACTACTACCCCCAAGGGAATGGATAGGAAGAATCAACAAACAAGAACTTGGTGAGCATAGTTAGAAAGCTTGTAAATGATTCTCAGAGGAATTGACATAAGAAGCTATATGATGCACTTTGGGATGATAGAATTACACCCAAGAGAGCAATTGGAATGTCCCCTTTCCAAATGGTGTATGGTATGGAAGCTCAAATGCTAGTCATGGTGTAATTTCCATCCTTGCATCTGATGAAAACCGTTGAAGATTCAAGTTTTAGTAGCTCTTTGGAAAAGAGAATTTTGTACCTTCAGAAGTTCGATGAAGACAGATTGCAAGTGGTGGACAGGATAGCAGCTCATCAGTTGAAAATGAAGGCTTTGTTTGACAAGAAAACCAAACCCAAATTTTTCCAAGTGAGAGACATTGTTCTGCTTTGGGAAAAAGACATGAGCCACAAACAAGTCATGGTAAGTTTGATTCTTTTGGCTTGGTCCTTTTAAAATAAGACATTTTACTTTGGAGAGAACTCTTTTTATCCGGATTACGTGGATGGTTCTCCTCTCCTTTCCTTATAGTGGGAAGTATCTAAAGTTGTTCAAGTTGTTATGTTTATGAAGCCTATTTTCATATTAAAGTGTGGTACACCTTCTATGTGTTACACTCGGGTATTTTTACGGTGGTCCCACTCGCTTGAGTGGGTCAGGGGATTCGGGGCGAAGCCCCGAAGCAAATTCCATGGGTGGTTTATTAACCCATGGGTAATGGGTAACAATTATGGACTATTTTTGGGCCCATGGTTTTTCGGTACCCATTGTTTTGATACCCATGGTTTTTTTGCCCATGGTTTTGATACCCACAGCCTTTTTTCCCATGGTTTGATACCCCGGTTTTGTATCAAAATGCTTAAGAAATTGTCTATTTATATGGTCTTATACATATGATACATATACAAGCAAATGTATTGTAGATGTGCTTTGAATTCGGGTGTGAATTCTGTAGAGTTCGTTGAGCATAGCTCCAAACAAATCTGGGTATTGTATTGAGAGAGTGGAGGCTTGTAATAAAATCTGAGCAAGTGATTCTTGGTGGACGTAGCCCAATTTGGGTGAACCACATTAAATATTATCTCTCTTTGTGTTGTGTTATTTATTCTAAACTTTTATTTGAGATCTGTAATATTTTTGCATATTAGTTTCTACTATTGCGATTACGTAAGGGATTATTCTGCATATTTTATCTCTTAATACCTAACAATTGGTATCAAAGCTTGGTTTTGGTTTGCTAAAGTGTTGAATCGCAGGGAAATTTTTATCTTGAGTGGGAGATATGGCAGATGATGGAAGATCTAGGGTTGATAAATTCAACGGGTAGAATTTCAATCTTTGGAAGATGTAGATGGAAGATTACCTTTATCATAAGGATATTTATACCCTGTTGTCTGAGAAGGTGAACAACCCTCAAGTATGACAGATGCAAAATGGGATTTTTGGATTGGAAGGCACTTGGAATGGTCTATTGTGTCTTGCATCTTCGGTATTATTTAATGTTTCAAAGGAAAAGACTACAAAAGATCTAATGGATGCATTATGGAAGTTGTATGAAAAAATCTCTACCTTTAATAAGATATTTTTAATGAAAAATTTGTTTAATATGAATATGTCTAAGAATAGTTCGATGCGAGATCATTTAAATGATTTCAATATGGTTGTGAATATGCTAGCTTTGGTTACAATAGAATTTGATGAAGAAGTTAGGGCTTTATTAATTATGTGCTCTTTACCCGAAAGTTGGAATAGCCTAGTAATAGTGGTAAGCAACTCGGTTTCAGGCTAACTCAAAGTTGAAGTTTGAGGATGTTGTAGGGGTAATACTAAGCGAGGAAATGTGAAGAAAAATCTCTAGGAATCTTCTACTTGAGGAATTCTTTGACAATGGAAAATAGAGGGAGACAGAAATAGAATAGAGAAACCGTGGAAAATCGAAAGATCGGGCAAGGTCAAAATCCAAGAGCAAGATTGTATATTGGAACTGTGGAAAGTCTGGGCATGCAAAGAAGGATTTGTTGGGAGTTTCGGACAAGAAGAAACAACATAAAAGGCAAATGTGGCATCGGGTAATGTATGTCGATGCTTTGATTCTTTCTTTGCATAATATTACTAAATCTTGGGTTTTAGATTCAGGGGCTTCTTTTCATGCTACTCCATATAGGCATTATTTTGTTGATTATGTTTAAGGGGATTTTGGGCATGTTTTTCTTGGTGATGATGAGCCTTACAAGTATAGTTGAAAAGGTTATGTTCGGGTTAAGGTGCGTAGAATGGAAATACATGGCTATTGAAGGATGTCGACATGTGCCTACATTAAGGAGAAATTTTATATTGGCGGGGCAATTGGGAAGTGATGGTTGTACTGTGATATTTACAACTGGCTCTTGCAAGGTTACCAAGGGTGCTCTTGTGGTGGCAAGAGGTAAGAAGGTTGGAACCTTGTATTTATCCACTGATAGTACTAATGATTGTAATCTTGTGGCTTCAGATGCAGATACAACATTATGGCACTATAGGCTCGGTCATATGAGCCATAAGGGCATGGACATCATAAAGAAGAATTTTCCTAGATATACAGAAACATGTTTGGATTTCTGTGAGAACTGCATAGATGGGAAATAGAAGCGAGTTAGGTTTCTCAAGGTTGGACCTACAAAGAAAGAGAGTAAGTTAGAGTTGGTACATTCTGATGTGTGAGGGCCAACTTAAGTATCATCTCTTGGGGGTTCAAGTTATTATGTTACTTTTATTGATGATGCAACAAGGAAAGTTTGGGTTTATTGTATTAGAAACAAATCTGATGTATTTGATACTTTTGTTAAATGGAAAGCCTTGGTAGAGAATGAAATAGGTCTTAAGTTAAAATGTCTCAAGTCAGATAATGAAGGGGAGTATTGCAACAATGAATTTGATTATTATTGTTCTAAGAATGGAATCCGTAGGCAAAAGATGGTTCTAGGAACCCCGCAGCAGAATGGGGTGTCAGAAAGGATGAACAGAACAATAATGGAATGTGCTAGGAGCATGAGGATACATGCAGGACTACCTCTTTATTTTTGGGTAGAAGTGGTGAGCACAACTGTGTAATTAATAAACATAGGACCATCAAGTGCCTTGGATGGAGGCATACTTGAGGAGGCTTGGTATGGTAAGAAAGTCGATTACTCATTTCTTATAGTCTTTGGATGTGAGGTGTTTGTTCATATTGACAAGGATGATAGGACCAAGCTAGAGGCTAAATCAGAAAAATGCACTTTTATTGGTTATGGTGGTGATGACTTTGGATTTAAATGTTGGAGTATTAAGGACAAGAAAATCATTCGATCTAGGGATGTGGTCTTTAATGAGAAATTCATGTATAAGCAACAGTTGCAGGAAAACAGGGAAGAATCCAAGAAAGAATATGTAGTGGTAGAGGATCTTCCTGGATGGGACAATGACCCATGAATCAGTTCAGGAACCTACTCAACAGGAACCCCAAACTCCTATAGTGAGGAGGTCTTCTAGGGTAAGAAAAGAACCTGAATTTTTTTCTCCTTCTCTTTATTATTTATTACTCACTGATAGTGGAGAGCCAAAGAGCTTTGATGAAACAATGCAGGTAGATGCCAGTAAGAAGTGGGAGCAAGCCATGGATGAGGAGCACAAGTCTCTCATGGAGAACCGACTTGGGATTTGGTGAAGCTACCGGAAGGCAAGAGATCATTGCGGAAACAAGTGGGTGTACAGAGTTAAAGATGAAGGAGGAAAGAAAAGATATAAGGCCCGGTTGGTGGTCAAGGGGTTTGCACAGAAACAAGGTATAGATTTTGATGAGATTTTTTCTCCTATAGTAAAAATGACTTCTATTAGAATTGTTCTTGGAATAGTGGCAGCAGAAGACTTGCACTTAGAACAGTTAGATGTAAAGACTACATTTCTCCATGGTGATTTGGAGGAGGAGCTATATATGTAGCAGCCAAAAGGATATGAAGTCAAAGGTAAAGAGGAGATGGTGTGCAAACTGAAGAAGAGCTTGTATGGCCTGAAACAAGCTCCACGTTAATGGTATAAGAAGTTTGATAGCTTCATGATGGAGCAAGGTTATATCAGATGTCATTCTGACCATTGTGTGTATACAAAGAAATTTGAGGATGGAAGTTATATTATCCTATGTTTGTATGTTGATGACATGTTGGTTGTAGGTAAAAACATGCAGGAAATAAAAGTACTCAAGAAATAGCTAAGTGAATCCTTTGATATGAAGGATTTGGGGGCTACCAGACAAATCCTTGGTATGAGGATAACTCGGGATAGGAAGGAATGGAAGCTAAATTTATCTCAGGAAGAGTACATTAAGAAGGTATTGGATAGGTTTAACATGCAGGATGCTAAACCGGTTGGGACTCCTTTGGCAGGCCATTTTAAGTTATCAAAGGAGCAGTGTCCCAAGACAGAGCAGGAAAGAAACCATATGTCCAAGGTACCTTACTCATCAGCGGTTGGTAGTTTGATGTATGCTATGGTATGCACTAGGCCTGATATTGCCCATGCAGTAGGAGCTGTGAGTAGATTTATGAGTGATCCAGGTAAAGAGCATTGACAAGCAGTAAAGTGGATCCTTCGGTATTTGAGAGGGACCATGGGGACAGTTTTATGCTACAGTGGATCAGACACCACTTTACGTGGTTATGTAGATTCAGACATGGCTGGAGATGTAGATAGCAGGAGGAGCACAACATGTTATATTTATAATGTACGTGGGACAACAGTGAGCTGGATTTCATGACTACAAAAGTTGGTGGCTTTGTTAACCACGGAGGTTGAGTATGTTGCTGCCACAGAGGCAAGCAAAGAGATGATTTGCTTACAAAAATTGCTTAAGGAGTTGGGGCATAAGCAGGAGGAATGTAAGCTGCATAGTGATAGTCAGAGTGTTATACACCTAGCTAAGTACTCTACTTTCCACTCTAGGATGAAGTATATACAGTTGAAATATCACTTCATCAGGACAACTTTGGAGGAAGATAAGTTGAAGTTGGAGAAGATTCATACCAGTCAGAATCCTGTAGACATGATGACCAAGGTGGTCACAAGGGATAAACTAAAGCTATGTTTAGCTTTGGTTGGCCTTTGCGGATGACAATGAAGGGTTGAGAAGCTTGCTCAGTGTAAATCAGTCTCCAAGTGGGAGATTGTTACGTTTGTGGAGTCTATTTTCATGTTAGAGTGTGGTACACCTTCTATGTGTTACACTCAGGTATTTTTACGATGGTCCCACTCGCAAAGTGAGCGGTCAAGGGGGTTCGAGGCGAAGCCCCAAAGCAAATTTTCATTGGTGGTTTATTAACCCATGGGTAATGAGTAACCGTTATGGGCTGTTTTTGGGCCCATGGTTTTTCGGTACCCATTGTTTTGATACCCACGGTTTTTTGCCCATGGTTTTGATACCCACGGTTTTTTACCCATGGTTTGATACCTGACGGTTTTGTATCAAACCTGCTTAAGTAATTGTCTATTTATCTGGTCTTATGCATATGATACATATACAAGAAAATGTATTGCAGATGTGCTTTGAATTTGGGTGTGAATTCTGTAGAGTTTGTTGAGCATAGCTCCAAACGGATCTGGGTATTGTATTGAGAGAGTGGAGGCTTTTAATAAAATATGAGCAAGTAATTCTTGGTGGGCGTATCCCAAATTGGGTGAACCATGTTAAATCTTGTCTCTTTGTGTTGTGTTATTTATTCTAAACTTTTATTTGAGATTTGTAATATTTTACGCATATTAGTTTCTCTTGTTGTGATTACGTAAGGGATTATTCCGCATATTTTATCTCGTAATACTTAACACAAGTCCTTGGTTACTAGGTGGTCCTTTTGTATATTATATACAATGTTTTGGTTTTGGGTCATTCCTTTGTGTTTTGTTTGTGTTCTTCCCTTTTGGTTTGTTTTGTTTCTTTTCCCATCTTGTGTGTGTTGCCTTGTATTGGTTTTTTTTTCGACTCCTTTTCCCAATGGATAAGGCACTAGTCCTCTTTCCCAGAGTTATCTGCAGTTCTTGATCTTTCCTTGTGTCTTTGTTCCAAGCCAAGTCATCCCTAGAAAGAGCCAGTTGTTGTCGTCCTCAAAATTCCCCTCTTTTGAAGTCAAGTTTCAAAATTTTGAGTCTGTTCCTTGGAGTATTGGATCACATCGAGCTTGGAATTGTTTACAGTTTTCCCATTCATGGAGAACAATTTGAAAGTCGGGCGTATGGTGAAGTTCCTTTCCTTCTTTTTATTTTTTCGTAGTTAGGAATGACAGGCGTATTTTTGTCGTTAAATTTTGTACCGCAGTCCACAGGTAATACGTGAATATATTTGATTGGATGCGATTTGGCCATATTTCAAGGTTCAACAGAAGCCTCCATGTGTCCAAATGGTACAACTCCAGGGGTAGGGTCCAAGGGACGGTCCCAAAAATAAGCGCGAGGCTTTCTACATGTCACACATACAAAATGAAGACAAAACAAGCTAAAATCAGCTAAGTATGGAAGGTTCAGTGGAAGGAGCCATGTGCCTCATCGACGTAGCTTCAAGAGTCAAAGTCGGGGTAGTTCTCAAACTTGTGCCAGTCCTCCATGTGTCCTAGGTCCAAAAAGGGATAGAGATGATCGTTAAAATTGACTAAGTATGGGTGGGTTGGCGAAGCCTCCATGTGCCTTAACGATGCCATTTCAAAAGTGAAATCAAAGGGTCAGTCTCCAAGTAGCGCTAGCTTGCCACGTGGTTAAATTCAATATGAAGATAGAGTTGGCCGTTGAAAAGTCCAAGACCGGTGGAAGGAGACATGCATTAGCTTGACGCAGCTTTAGGGGGTGTTTCCAAAGCAGAAACTCAAATGAGCACCAGCCCTCCACGTGTCTAGGGGTCAACATAATTCAAGTAGAAAATTAGCCCAAATCAGCTAAGTATAAAAGAACTAGTGGAGCTCTCCATGTGTCAGCCTAACACTACTTCAAAGGAAAAGAATGCAATAGGTGTTCGCATGCCCGCTCCAATCAATTTCTCCCACGTGGGTGGCCCAAATTTGAAGTTATAAAAGCAAATCAAATGGCCCATGTTTTAACTAGTAAAACAATGTAACTAACGTATATTTAAAAAAATGGTTTTTTTGCCATTAACGTTTCTTTACATTTTTAAGAATTCGAAAGGGTGTGGATGATTGGAATAAGTTGTAATTGTTTCTTCCTTGCTCGAGGAAGTTGTAACCATTTCTTGCGAGCTATATCATGAGATTTTGAAGCCATTATATGGGTTGGAATTTTGATATTCTGAAACTGTAATTTTGAATTAGAAGAAATCAATACAAAGGTTTTCCCCTTTTTCCTCTGCTTTCTCTTTCCTTTTTGCTCTGATCTATGAATCATTTAATCCTTGCATACTTAGAAACTTTGTGTTCTAGTTTATACAATCTCAATAACTTTGAGTCTACGGATTGTGCACATTATAAACATGAATGGTTCTATTCTATATCTCATTTTCTCAATACATATAAGGGTTTTCTCTACCATCTCTTTTCCCTGAAAGTATTGTCTTCTTTTTCCTCCCTCCTCTCTTCAATGTCTTCTATCCTCATGTATTGATAACTTTCCAAGCTTAAAACACATTTCAAGATATCGGGAAACCACCATTGAATGAAAGACTATACATAGGTTTTGCCCCTAGTTTCAATAAGGGAACCTCTCACATTAAAGAGGAGGGACTCGCTTGTCCCCTAACTGTGGTTTCATTCCAAGTGCAAATCTGAAACCCAACACATCCGAAATGGCCTCTATCTTCTTATGGACTTTGCACATCTTTACATTTTCATCCCTCAGCTCACGCCTTAACTGCACACTGATAAATTCCTTCTATTTTATTTCTTTGTCCCACTTAATGATCTCCTTATTCTTTTTCTCAAGCTCTTCCTCCAAGACCCTTATTCTATCATTTTTACTAAAGAGTCTTTCCTCCACCTCCACTGATGCTTTGTAGAGTGCGTTGTAAACTTACTCATCGGACAGTTGTTTGGAATTTACCAAAGGGTTTACTCCCTTGGCCTCTGGTATCTTCATCAATGCATCTTGATTCACCTCAAACTCGGGTTCATCAACGTGGGACTCAAAAGCCCAAGATAGAATTTTCCTTGAGTGTGGGCACGAGCCTTCTTCATCAAAAGAAGACCAAGCAAGGAGTTGGTTTATGGAGTGCTTGTACTTTGGAAGTGCATGAGCAATACCTTGTTCGGATCATTAATATAAGTCATATCTTTGTTCCTACACCACTACTACATCCTTTCCAATTGTGTGCACTTCCTTTGGGAAGCTTACTACTTGCAGGGTTCTTCACACATGCTTCCATACTCCTTTCCCACACTCATGCTTTCCTCAACTTCCTTCATACTTCTTCGGCACTTCGCTTGACTTCATGCTCCACCAACTGTTGGATAATTCCTACCACTTCCCTCTCTATAGTATTATCCATATGCTCCTTGGTCGGGGTTAGGGTCTTTTGATCCTTCATGTTTACTTCCTCGCTCCCCCTTTGTCATGAGTACCTTCCTCATTCTCATCCTTCTCTTCATTTCCTTCTTCATTTTACTCATGTACATCGTACACATGATTATTTTGAGCCTCGTCCCACTCTTCATTGTCTTGATCACCCTTATCATGCCTCCATGCTTTTTGTTTTGCCTAAGTTTGACCCTTTTGTCACCCTTTGCTTCTTCCTTACTGGTGACTCCAATTCAGTGAACTTCTATTTTTCTTCTTTCTCGGGTGACTCTCCCTTACTAGTGACTCTTCCTTTTACAAATGACTCTTCCTTTTGTTATGATTCCTCCTTCATGGTGACTCTTTTCTAATAGGATACCTCTTTTTGGTGGACGTAACTACTTGTTCCCTTTGAATCTTATGCCCCTATTATGTATGCATACTATTTTCACATTCGACACCTTTTTCTCGAAGCCTGTCCTCTTTCTCTTTTCCTTAGTATAGTCTTTTTCGTAGGGTGGGATCCTCAAGAATGGAGACATCATCTTCAACATAAGCAACCCTTTTCATACTTAGGCCTTATGTGCAAATACAACCTCATTGTTTTCTCCCTACAACAGATATTGTTATTGGTTTTAACATGTGCACGTCATGGGAGATATACTTCTCCACATAGGCGTGCTTCTTGGGGTATATTAGTTTCCTACGCAGCTCATAGTAGTCTTGATCTACTACACTTAGATCAAATATGAGTTTCTTTACCTCTTTGAATCAATTAACCCCATCCTGGAAGTACTATGTTGTGAAGGAGAAAGGAAATTTACACCAAGGACTCTTGGTGTCATCTACCAAAGTAAATCTATCGATACAAAAATGTTGGTATACAAAAAACTCAGCCTCTCCTTGTACTAATGAGGGTAACTGCTTGGGTATTATCCATTCAGCCCAATGCGTCATGCATCCACTTATACCACTTTTCCAGGCGCACCTTATGAGCGGTCATCATGGTGTCATAGGTATACTATTCAAACCTCTTGGGAGGGAGGGTTTCTCATCATGTATTCCCAAACAAACTTATCTGGCCCATTGGCACTCTAATCTCTGAAAATAAAATGGTGAGGAGGACATTAAAAATATGATCTTGTTTTTTTGTTGAGCATGGCATTTATAATCTCCTCTGTAATAAAATTTGAGAGGTTATAGATGGTTCCCTTTGAGATCTTGTGGCACACATTCAACTAATACTTGTTTATCTGTGTCCATCTCTCATGCCCATTTAGATTTGTAACCAAGTGCACAACCATCCTCATCATCGGGTCGATAATTTCATAAATGTCGAAGTAAGCATGCAAACCCTTCTTGTAGTCATAAGTCTCAATAGTCTTTTTAATGGCTTCCTTGTCTTCCAAATCATCGTCCAATGAATCTCCTTCATAGATAAGGCCGGTGAACTTAGAAATTAGTTGGGGGTTATGCACATCCTCTGAACTACAAAATAGAATTGGTCTTCATGGACACGTGACATCAACCATTGGTATAGTTGCTTAAGCTTGCCAAAATAGGGCAACTTGTAGAGTTGCAATAACCCAACCTTCTCCATTTTCACCTTTACCTTGTCATCATAGATGGGAATTCCATTTGGTGTCCTCTTTTCTATAGGGAAACTAGTTCTAGTGTCATTTCATTTTCTGTGGTGCTCATTTGATGGTTTTAATCACTGACGGCCATCTTTCTGATGTGAGACACCCATTATTTACCAAGTAATACGTCGTCTGGTACTACATTTTTGTGTACCATTTTTCATTAAAACTAGTAGAAACAACTTGTTTTCCTTTCCCTTTCCCTTCTTCGATGAAACATTTACTACTTTCCTTAGTGTCATTCCTTCATCGGGTCCTTAAAAATTATTCCTCTCTCCTGGTCCTAGCTCTGCTTAGCTTTTTGGCTCCACTCCTTTGCAAAAATTCCTTCAAACCTCGTGCCCTAGCTATGCAAACCTAACCTGGAAAATCCTTTTTCCACAAGATGACGTAACACTCGCGAGATTCTTCCACACAACCTTCTCTACTTACACCTGTGTACTATTTTCCACTATGGTTCACTAATAAAACTAGATATGAGCGCAAATCTTCATAAATTTTCTCAAACCTTATTTGCGAGGATGCCCTTATTCGTGAGAGCTCTTTGATAAATTAAAACTCAAAGTAGGAAATAACACACCCTTGATCTTCTATTTATAAATTTTTCTCTTCTCCTCAATAAATTTCATGCCACCTACCGAGAATACTTTTTGCAATAAAGGCGGATTTTTTCCAATGCCAACCTTCAGCACTTTTCCTTCGCGCTCAATCCTATGTGAAAAACTTTGAAAACCTTCAGCGATGCAAAACCCCTTATTAACCACATATCCTTACGCACACGTGTATAATGCTTTGAAGGCATTCTTCCTATGTGTCCTAATCCTAGTTCTTGACATCACCTACCTCATGTTGTTCTGTGACATCACCTAACTCATGTTGTTCTTATGATTTTCATTCTTGTACATGCTTTCTATAAATCCTTTTAACACCATCCTTTCCTTATGTTCACCTCTTCTACATGCGATCTTCCAATCCACATGTTTTTAATTTTTCAATTTGGGCCATCAACCACCATAGCTTCTAGCAATTGTCACATCACTCCACCCCACACAAAATTGGATGCGTGGTCCTCTGCACATAGATTTTTTTAAATGATAAGTGGCTACCAGTGCACAAATGCACACAAAACAAAGTAACAAGAAAGGGAAACACAAAGAAGGGAAACTGCATCAAAGAAAATCCTAGGCTAACTGGCAATATTGCCTTATTTACAAACATAAAGAAAACTTATTTATAGTAGGGCTTCACCTACTCCCATTGAAATGTCCTAGCAACCGTGTTCCATCCAACACTTTTAACTGGCAAGTGCCTAAATCAAGTATACATGATATAATGTACATGCCCATCCAATGGACTTTGAATTTCCCAGGATGGTGCAAAACTTGGAATCATACAATAGAACCATCTGCCCAACCTCAAACTACTTGTTCTTGATGTGTCTATCATGTCATGCCTTCTACCTGGATTTTTCTATTTTCTGACTCTAGTAAGCAATAGCTCACCTCTCATATAATTACATCAACTTATCAATCCTCTCCTCAAGTGCTTGTTCATCATCTAACCCTCCTAGGTGCACTATACGCAATGATGGTAACATAAATTCAACAGGTAACAAAACTTCTGTGCCAAACACCAATTGAAAAGGTGTGGCCTTGTTTCATCTCTTATAAGTAGTCTGATATGACCATAATAGAGCATAAATTTTTTCATCTCAATCCTTTCTTCGCACATCACAAATCTTGGTTAATGTTTGATTCAAAATTTATTTAAACACCTCAAATGCCGGTTCCATTAGCTTGTGGGTGATAAGGGGTAGTGTTGTGATGGGCTACCATGAATTCTTCCAATACGATTCTAAGCTGTCTCATTTAGGAAATGGTTACCCCTATCACTTGTTAAGCTCGGAGGATCCATATATGTTGATTGTTCTTTCCCACAAAAACCTAGTTGTTGTTGTCACTATGCTTGATAACTTTTCAAACGGCGTGGTGATCTTGGCATACCCCTTAATAAATTTTTGGTAATAACTTTTGTATGCCGAAAGAATCCATGCGTGGTGCTCTTACTAATAATCTCCCCAATCTCACAATAAAAACAACTTTGGCGGGATCCATTAACAAGCCTTATTTACATATGATATGTCCTAACAAGGTTCCAAATGGAGTAGCAAAACACATTTCTTAATGTTGAGGGATATACTAGACCACCGGCACCTCTCAAACATAAACCTCAAATTGTCACAATGGTCCCTCACTAATCCATATATTGTCCATTCATCCAAGTAGACTTGTAGAAACTTGTGGATGAAGTCCTAAAACACCTAAACCACAATGCACGAAAACACAACAGGCATGTTCTTCAGTCCAAAAGGCATGACCGTGTAGGGAAAACTTCCCATGGATTGATGGAAAAGTTTTCTTTTCTTGGTCCTCCTTTACAATTCTAACTTGATGATATCCTAAGAATCCATCTGTGAAAGAATAGATCTTGTGCCCAGCTACTCCTTCCAGGATCTCCTCGATAAAGGGGGTTGGAAAAGGGTCAATGACACATACCACATTCAAATCTCTGTATTCAACACAAATCCTTATCCTTCCATCCTTATTAATGTTGATGACCATTGGAGTTATCCATTCTGATTCTTTAATAACATCAATGATGGCGGATGAAATCATCTTGTCAATCTCCTCCTTGACTTTGACTCACAGATTTAGATTCATTCGATAAGGTCTCTTCTAAATTACGAGTGCACCTTCCTTTAACTTGATCTTCATTTTTCCCAAGGAGTGGTGTACTCCTTTAAGCTCATGGTACCCACGTGGAAAAAATCCTAAAATTCACGCAATAGATCGATGATCTTTGAAACCTCCTTTTATGTCTAGTAATCGCCAATAGTAGACTTCTAAAGTTCCGCCTTTGAGCCAATGTTAACCTTCTTGGTTTTCAGGGGTTCATGGTAGGCACACACTTTCTCATTAACACTATCCATAACCTCGGTCATACCAATAATATGGTTAACATATAAGTTTTCCACTTCTTCACTATCTATTATGTAGACCAATTTTCCTTTCTCTTTTTCCATGCATATGCACTCAAGTTGTACCTCTAATTATTCCTCATAAAAGTTTGCTTCCAAGATAGGTTCACCCAAAAAATCCAGTACTTTTTCCTTCTCCATGGAACTATCTCCCATAATTAGGCGCTTAACTTCCTATAGCTCCTCATTCACCAATGGTTTAGTACTCCGGTGCTCGAAATATTGAAGGAGATCAACCATAAACTCCTACCGGTTTCCTAACTGAAGGCACAAATCTAAGTGAATGTACCATGCACAACCCTGTAAGGTGGAGTAAATATTATGCACCCATAAAGATGGAGGCAATGCTTCCATTCCTTCCATCCATATCTTCTCACATGCACGGACGTGAAACGAAGCACGTTCCTTCCTATGATAATCTTATATAACAATATGTGTATTACTTGAGAGAAACCTAACGAGAGAATATGATCCTTAAATCACACCACTCTAGAAGGTTATCTTGAGAGGTTGCCCACCAATGTGTTATGGTCCCAAACAAGGTATAGCTAAGCATCCTTCTCCTTTCAACCTCACATCTCCACAGGGTCTCCATTTCTCACAGGAAAACATTGGGGTTGGCTCCCCGGTGTAGCTTGGAAATTTTTTTCTCCCAAGTGCTTGGATGTGTGTAATTTTCAACGTTCATTTTAAGATACCTCTTGGAAATCGAGGTGGAAAATACAGTGAATATCCTTGGAACTGGTTTTGCGGGAAGGTGAATTTTTTAGGGGTTGTATGTAATTTTTTCACTTGATTTTCAAGTGGTGTGACAGAAGGTTGCGACGCGTGACATGAGATTTGCTTTATCATGTGACAAAAACTTATTAACACACTTCAACAAGGTTATTGTCATGCAACAAAGAAAGTTCTTTGTCATGCATCAACAACCTTGTTGGCGCACTTCGATGAGGGTGTTGTCTAGACAACAAGTTTTTTGTCGCACGATAGTAAATATTCTATTATGCACCTCCATCCTCTTCCCTTTGGTCATGCGTCAAAAAAATCTACGTGTCATGCATTAACAAACTCTCCTATCGCATTTCAAGAAACTCTCGTTGTCGCGTGTCAACAAACTCTCCCTTTCATGTGTTAACAAACTCTCCCTATTGCACATCAAAAAAATCTCCCTGTCATGCATCAACAAAATCTCACATCACGCGTCAACAAATTCTCCTCACATCATGCGTCAAAAACCCTCCTTGTTGCACGTCAACAAACCCTCCCTATCACACGCCAAAAACCCTCCCCGTCACGCATCAACAAACTCTCCCTGTCATACATCAACAAACTCTCCCTATCACGCGTCAACAAACTATCTCATGCGTCTACAACCTCTACCATCCTATCATGCGTTAACTGTACTTGATAATACATATGTCCCCAGGTGGTATGAGTGAGCTAGTAGTGTTCTACCTAGCGAATAATCTAGGATTATATACAAGATAGTTTCAAGGGTAGGTGAAGCTGACCCCTTAAAAAAATTAAACTATAATTTTTAGGTGAATAGGTCATTGACCCGCGCTAGAAAATTTGCCTTTTCAAATTTTTCAAAAATGGAATATTCGCCATATTACAAATATTCACCACTAAAATTATCCCTAGCACTTTTTTTACTCTTGTCACAAATCCTCTTAACTTCCTTCCAACTAACTCATATGTCTCGTGTGCCCAATTTTCACATGCCACACTAGTTATATCACTTATAGATTGAGCGTCTTCCCACTAAATAATGCCTTCTTTTGGTGGTTACACAACCGCAGAGGTCCCCGATTATGCATACATAGATTTGGTCTAGGTATTATTCTCCTAAGGGCTCAGTATAGGGCGTTGAATTTCCATCTGTCAAAGGGATGATAATATGTTCCTCCTTGTTCTCAAAACTTATATACCCCTTATTGAAACATAAGTCAACATTATTTTTATAGCACCAGGATGCCCAAGTAACACTTTGAAATGTTGTTTGCCTCGTGAAGCAAGCACCAAGACATCAAAGTCTCCAGTGAATTTCACCCCTTGGATAGTGATAACAACATCCTTTAAAACACCAATGGGCATTTCCTTTGTCTTGTTAGCCATATACATCACATTTGAAGATGACTGTAATGGGGCCTTCCCATTTGATTCCATACGTCCAAGGTGAGAACATTAACTTCCGCGCATGTGTCAATCAGAATATTACTTAGGAGTCATCCATCAACAACTACATTAGAGGTAATCTCCTTATCATAGTCAAGGCTGTGGGGAGGAAGGTTAGCATGTAAGACCTACCTCTTGCGATCTCCTTCAGTGCTTGGTACTTTATCTCTCAACCATTATCCTAATAGAGGAGTAATATTCTCCTGACACAAAATCTTACACACCTCTCTGACATCATCTATATCTGACCGAGGACCTTGGCACTTTTCTTCCTTTACTGACTTCCTGGATTAATCTTTTAGACACTGAATTTCCCCTTGAAGACTTTTGATTACATCCATGGTCTCTTGATATACTTCCTTTTGATGCGTAGGGTTCGGATACTTCCCATATACCACTTCTTCTCTTATAATCAGTGGCCTTTTCTTTGGTATCTCCCTACGATGCGTGCACTTCATCTCATGTCGTCACCAAGGTATAGGTTCTAGCTTTGACTCACATGCCATTCTTGGCATCCACTATAAGTCAACTTTCTTTACGCTTACCATCTTGTTATCCCGTAAAATTGACAAGGGCAATTTTGTGGGTAACCATACCAAAATTTCTATTTTGGTCCCTTGTTGAGGTCTCTTAACGTTCAGAATGGCATAAAATCCCTTTCCGAAAAATCTAGTTTTTAGAACTTGGTCATTTTCAACCTTTTTAGGTTGGGCACAATTTTCATTCACGTTACATCAACCAAAACTGCACCCCTCTATTCCTTTGGTGCATTCTAGGGAGTGTCAACACTCCAAATGTTGTGCCTCCCAATGTTGCACCTCTCAAAGTTGTGCCTAGGCGCAAGCGCCACCTTGTTATCACTCTCTAAAGTGTGAAGTGGGCGCTGAAAACATAGTGTCGACACTCCCAAAGCTACACCATGGTGTAAATCTCTTCGTGTCAGACATCCACTTAAGTGTGCCATAGAAAAAGTTGGTGGCACATTTATTGCACCTTTTGCTATATATAGGCGTGTCTAACCTGTCATTTTCACAATTTAAAAAATGTGAAAATTTATTCCTCTATACTTGTCAAAGCATTCCCCGTTAGCCCCGCGCATTGCCATTTGTCACATTCATGGACCCCATATTGTCTCCTTTATCGTTATATATTACTGGTAAGTGGCCCTTGCCTTTCTTGTGGATTTTTTGTGGTTTTTTTGTTGGTTTAGGTGATTAGGATCATTAAAATAATAAACAATGAACCTAAGAAAATAACACAATCCCAACACATATTGTAAAACACACCTTCAAACCGTTTTTCACTCTCCTTCCAAATCTTCTAATCTGGAAGGCTCTGCCTCATAATGGACCCCTAACCTTTTCTCCTCTGTCTCCTATTTTTCCAAGGTTAACCCCTTGCTATCAAAATCTAAGCCAAAAGTGTGAAAATAATAATTTTTTTGTAAATAACCCAATGTTTTCCTTGAGAACAAGCTTCATTCTTGTTACATCAAACACAATCGCGTCATAGGCACACTATCCCTACATGTGGCATAAGCCTTCTCCGTGCCTTATAAACATTGCAAAATTCCCTAGGCATAAGCACTGGCGCCAAAGCAACTAAAACAACATCTGAATGTTGTGTAAACATTTCTGCACCACACAAACTAAACCACTTGGCACACCTCACTCTCATGCAACATCTACCACATCTGCGCCAATGGCGCATCCTGGGACCTTGCTACACCAATCATATTTGTGCCCCACTTAAAAATAATTCCAATGGCGCGAGTGCACATCCCTTGACACCAACATCTGAATGTTGTGTGTAGCCTTTCCACGCCCCGTGCCCCTTTTCACGTTGTTTTCTCCCATGCAACACTTTCCCAAAATGTGCCTTGCTTTTCTAAATCCCTTTAGCCTACGATGAAAGTTGCGCCTTGTGCCCGAGAGGCTCATAAATTGCTAACTTTCCATTCTCGTAAGCTTTGATGGATGACTTAATGGCTAACATGGCTCTTACGTGATGGGCTTCCACGATTCTTCTTGCGGACCAACAAATGAACTCGAGATCCACACATGTCTTCATCGAGTAAGAAGCCAACAAAGTCCAAGGGTAAAGCCAAGCTAACAGAAGAAGAAATGAAATATAAATACCAAAGGGTCAGGATGCCTGAATCTCTTGCAGAGTGTGACCTTGATACCGAGAGATTCGAACTCGGGCACATTGACATGGAGGACTTAGGCTAGAACCAAGAAGGTCACAGGCATCCCATGGATGGATAAATTGGTTGGCAGTGGTCTACACTTTGCTGCAGGGATCCCAGTGAGCGCAATCAACAATGAATTTATGATGTTGGTGGTTCGTTGTTACAATAAGGACACAAGATGTGTCGAAAATGAGAAGGGCAAGGTGATAATCAACCTCACGGCCTGACATTTTGAGATCATGTTGGGAATCCCTCACCACGAGATAAATAAATGGACCAGAAAACGAAGATAAATGTATGTAGTTAATGAATGAGGTGTACCTCAAAAATAAGAAGGTGATAAGCAGGTGGCCACAAGTCATTCATCGCAGTGACTTTTCGGAGGAGCTAAGTGACACAATCACCTTCCTGAGCAGGGTATTTGGGCTCCCCGATGCCCATTACTTTCACAAGTGGATGCTTAGGTATTTAGAAACAATGAATAAAAATGTTCCTGATCATCGTTTTGAATGGGGAGAGATTATCGGCAGTGACAATCTCAAAGCGGCTTCAACAACTTTCAACAACTAGGAGGTTCTTTACGAACTCTTATGTGGTATATGTTGCTGCCTCAAAGAGGGACTACCAAAGATTGAATTGATATGGGGTATGGCCTAGGTCAAAATATATGAGTCTTATCCAGAGTTAAAAGCGGAAAATAGCATAGCCCAATTCGATAAAGTCAATGATGTCTTCTTCTATGGTGTCATCTGCCTCTTAAGGCCCAACATGACTTATGGTTGGATGACCAAAAGTGTGGTCACCACCACGGAGAAGTGGGAGTTTTATTCACATATTCCCCATTTTCACCTATCTCGAGCCGCTAACTTCTTGGGAGAGCCCACCAAATGCCAAGGTATGTGGGACCCAAACTGCCATCCTATTGGAGTGTCAGACAGCTCATCACATACCATGAGAAGTGTTTGAAAAGGAAGAAGGGTGGAACTCCATTCCCCCTCACAGTGGGCAGGTACACCTACACTTTATAGGGAAAAGCCCGGGAGATGTTTGCAGAGCTTGAATTGCTCAACTTGAAGCATAATTTCTGGCAAGGCCAACCTTTGATCCTCATGATTGCATTCCAAGGGAAAAGATCGATCCTATTTATGTCCCTCAGATCGAAGATATCTACATCGATCTATATCACGAAGTCGAGCTCGAGACAAAAGGATCACTCTGACCGTAGCCCTAACAGATATCATTCATATGGTGTGGCTATCGTCCCGAAGGGTTTCAAGCAACATTGATCAAAAATTTGTTTAGGTTTATCTAGACACGGATGGGGACAATTGGTCGTTTGCTAAAATTGATACAAACAAAGCCCCTCGGACTATTGAAGAAAGTTTCAAAGGCACTTTACGGTGCAGAGAGCATTGGTGCAAGAAAATGGTATCATCTACCTTGGGGTAGACTTTACCACATCTCCTTTGGCGATGCACCCACCGAGGCCAAAACACTTTCCTAAAGGTAAAGGAAAAGATATAGAAGGAGAGGAAACAACGCTCGGAAAGAAGTTCCTAAGAGCCCTCTTTCCACTTCTGAAGAGAAAGTTGTGGACTTAGTGTCCCCAAGAAGAGAAGAAGCGACCAGTGCTCCAACGGACACATCCACTCAGGATGTTACCACATCTACAACTGGCGAAGTATCAACCATTCCCTCTCCCACTCCTCCTTCCCCTCCTTATGTCACTCAACCAACCTCTCCTTTGGTTGTGTCTTCTCCCCCATCTTCTACCGTTCCCCCTCCCTCTTCCTCCATCTTCTCTTCCCTCACAGATCTGTCCCCCATCATTTCTTCCCTCATCTCACATATCCCTTCCGCCCCATGGTTTCCTCTCATGTAGTCACTCCTAACCCCGTGAGCATTGAAGTGTTGGATTATTTCTCAATCTTTTGCCACCAAGTGTCTCGACACATTTCCTCATGTCCACTACAGTTGCTCCTTCTTCCACCCCTATTTCCTCCTCTTCCTCTGGTCCCACTCCCTTAAGTCCAAAATGGATCTTTGAACACACGAGCCAAGATAAGAGGAAAGTCCCTATTATACCTATGGACTTCTCGGTTATTACGCTAAAGGGCCTAAGAAGAAAAATGCTATATCCTGCTTCTCTCAAAGTGCTTCGGTGAAAGGGTTATGGAGATCGCATACCCCGATCTCACAAAGAAGAAAGAAGATCTGTCTCTTACATATTTTACGGTGACTCGAGTCACGATGGGAACATCATCGAGAGCACGCAAGGAGAGGCCTTATCCGCAGTGGATGCCCTTTGCAAAAAGTTTCAAGCGAAAGGAAGAGAAGAGAATATTAAAAGAACAAAACAAGCATCTTCTCAAGCCTGCAAAAGATGGGCAATGCCCCTCCTATAATCTGTCACCAATCCTCCCGAATTTCTTAGTCGGGAGAAAATAAATGAGTACGCCAAGATCGGCGAGCAAGGTATAAGCGGTGTCGCTAGAGAAGCGAGATCCTCAAAGATAGTGAGGAAGTGATTACAAAGTTCACATAGCTCTATCAAAATATAAATCAAGCTAACAAGGAACTCTAGGAAATAGCAGGACCTATCTCTCGAAGAGTTGGACCATGCCAAGTTGCAACATGAGACATTCCGGAAGATGCTCGACTGCCCAGTTGATGACTTGGTGAAATTCGGCATCTTCGATCACCTGCGAGCACCCAACAAAGTCCTTGCTGCTTTAGACTATCGGGTTGACCAAATGGATTTTATCTTAGAAAAGATAGACAAAATCAAGGAGGAAGCCCTGGATGTAATGCATCAAATGGAGCAGATCATCTTAAGAATGTCTTCAGGGTTTCTCGGTGTAGCATACGCCTTGAGGAAGGCAGATGACACTGTTCATCTTTTCAAGGAAATCGTGTCGCGAGGTTTAACGTCGAGAGGCCACTTTTGATATAAAATCTATCAACAACCTTTTGGCCTTCTGTGACTTTGTTGGATACCTGATGGAGGCAGGAAATGAATACTTCAAACTCCCAGAAAGACTCAGAGATGAACGAGAAACTTGCGAATTCATCAAAGATCACACCAAGGGTCCCGCTCAGGATCAACTTCAAGCGATGCTCAACAAGTTCATGGAGTATCAAGCTCGGTTTCACATCACCTCTCGAGCAAAAGCGGGACACTCCTTTGAAGCCAAGGGATGATGATGAATAGGCTCCTTCCTCCCATTTTTGTAAAAGTATTTAAAAGTATGTTGGCACAAATGATGACATCATCCATGTTGCACCATGAGATGTTGTCATCCATGAATTGCCCTAAAGTCAACATTTGACTTTTAGATATTTTGTAAATAGTTGTTAGCTCCTTTTTGTCTTCTTTCTCCTTCTCCTTCTATAAATACTTTGATACTTGTAGTATTCAAGTGTGAGCAAATTTGTATGAAAAATAGAAGTGAGGAGAGAAAGACTTTGAGCTTTCTTATAACAGATCAAGTTATTAATATAAAAATTGAGACTTTGTGCTGAATTCCTATGTTATGTGTTAGATCTTTCTTAAGTTAGATCTGCATGCTTATTCTATTGGATTCACCTATGCTTTTGTCATTTATTTAACAGTATTGCTTTATTTGTTTATGTGAGTAAGTTTGGCTCTATTTACTAACATGACCCAAAACATAAACCCTCTGACCTTTCTATTTTGGAATTCATTTCTTTTCTCCCTTCAATCCACCTTTCTTCTTTTCCCTCCTTCATTCCTTTTTGTTCTTCGTCAGAACTAACTCTACTGGGATAAGATCCCAAACCCCCCTTGAAGGCAGAATCTTAAGACTTACACAGATTCTTGTTGGTAGAATAACAATAAACTAGTTTCACTTTGTTGTCTCAAAGAGGGGCTATGCCCTACACACCGCTTTGCCACTGTCTATCCATAGATCTACCCACCCGATAGATTTTCGAGACCAACACATCCCAACACTCTTATCCCTCCATTGCTTCGGCTCATGTGTTCAAATAATTCTAGGCACTCCTCATATTTGTGTTTATTTCCACACCAAGAACATTATAGCAGAATCGGGCATTCACACTTATAGTGTTCCGTAGACCCACAGTTGTAACAAGTTCCACATGGGAACTCACTTTTTCTACCTCTTCCGATGCCACGGCCTCTAAATCATCTACAAGAAGCTTCTTCCGCGACTCCCTTCATCTCATGCACCATTCATAATGATGGCCCTCATCCTTGGAACTACTTGTAATACTAGTCTGGTGCACACCAATATCAATGGCATCATGTATTTGGTCAATCAATCTACAATCCTTGGTGTCATGAGTAGTAGAGGTGCAAATTTTGCAATAGCAAGACACATTCTTACGGATCACATGCTACAATAATGTAGCAGACACCTACTTGCATCATGATCTCTGTGGAAAATCTCACAATCTACCATCATCGTGCATACCGATATTCGAGGAAAATTATCCTTTGTATGCCCTTCTACCTCACAATTTGTACACCATAACCCATTGCAAGTCTCATGAGCCGAGTTCGCAGACAATTTCTCCAATTGTTTTGCCATTGCAAACAATTTGGGCTTCTAGGACGGAATAACTCTTGTATCAATTCTTCCTACTACCTCAAAGTGCATGGTAGCCTCCAGGCCTCGTGCAAATCTATGAAAGTGCCCTCTGAATGATGTGGTAATTCCTTCGATGAACAATTGAGCATCTGCAAAGGGTGAATGTTATAAGATAACTTGGATAGGAGAGTCTTGAAATTTGCATCATACTCCCACACACTCTCTAAAATTCCTTACTTGAATCTCCTTGATGCATTAATGTTTTTATGTTCAAAATTAGGTATATGGAACTCTGCCAAAAAGGCATTACACAACATAATGTAATCCACCACTTTCTGGTGTGTGTCATACTTCCTATACCAGTTATGTGTGCATCCACTGAAACATGGTTACAAAGGTAATTGTTTTCCATTCCAGGGTAATGATTTTCTTTGTGTGCCATAATAACTCACACTTGTGTAAATGTTCTATGGCATCCTTAACACCCTTGTAATTAGGTAAGTGTAGTGACATCTCATAAAACACCTATTGATGGTGTTGTGGACCTTGTACACCAAATCAAGGACCTTGATTCCCTAAGATGTTACCTCCATAACTAGACCCACTAAATCCACTAGTGCCAACTCCTCTAGATCCACCAGATCCTCCTCCCGTCATGGCGAGGGGCCCAATGTAGTTATGCCTTGTGAAACCACCATCGCACTTTGCGTGTGTCTTGATAGCATTTGATATCAAACCACTCCCAGATGTGTTTCCCATGCCACTCCTAGACACGATACTCAAATCTTGTGATCCCACATCTTACCAAAATGTTGTGCCAAAAATATACCCCTAAACATAGGAAATGACTATGCATCCATAGATGTACTAAATGAAAAATTATACTGTTGATAATGAATCACAGCACCCCTAAATTGCTACAACTCGATGGGTTGAGACTCTCAGTGTGATTGCATAACATGGAGCTTTTCCCAATTGTGGGACCTTGTGAATCGGAAAACTCTCCGGATGAAGGCCGGTTCCTATTCCTCTATTCACATGCACATGTAAAAGTGCAGAGGGTTTACTCAAAAACCTAAACTAACTTTCCAAGGAGACAGGGTAAGAAGATGCATAAAATAAAACCTAAACTAACAAAGGTGATGCACCGAGGAATGAAGAACACCTGTCTTGCCAATAAACACAAATCATTAAAATGCAATGCAAGATCATGCACAGATAACAAAATTTGTAGTGAAAGATCAAGAGGATGCAAATGAACACGGAGAGGGTTGAGAATCATCCACAGACATGCATTATTTGCTCCAAATATTGATACAATACACTACAAAAATGCCAAGAGGCAAAGTTGCATTACGAGTTTAGATGGGAGGTTTGAACTCCACAAATTCACTGCCAAAGATAAGGAGGGGCAAAACAAGAATGTCCAACCTTTAGAAAGAAGCCCCTCCTTACAATTTATAGGAAGAATTAGAGAGAAAAGAGAGAGAATTCCAAATCTACCCCACCACCTCCGGGTTGCATTTAATTCATCTCATTATGGTGGTAGGTGAGGACCACTAGCAAACCTAAAAAATGGCAAATTGTATTTTGCATTTTTGAAGATATTGTTCTAACCTAATTAAATATATCCAGTTGTAGTTAGATAGAGGACCTTGTAATCTTTCTGAAAAGTCCAACCTTGCATGAATCCGAGCTCCCTAGTGAAAAGTTATGGCCATTTGAATATCTACGTCAGGGTTTGCTTTCTGTCAGGGTGTCAATGCTCAAAATGTTGCGCCTCCTAAAGATGTGCCTCGGCGCAACTATCCTCATGTCAACATACTCTTAAGTGCACCATAGGTGCTGAAAATGTGGTGTTGACATTTTGTGTTGTGTGCCTCCAACCTGCGCCTTGGGCGCGACTTTTCGTATGTCGACACTTTCTGATGTGCGCCTCCAACCTACGTCTTGGGCGCAACTTTTTCCATGTCGACACTTTGTGCTGTGCACCCCCACCTACGCCAGGGCACGAATTTTTGCATGTTGACACCTTCTTATGCGCACCTCCAACCTGTGCCTTGGCGCAACTTTTTCCATGTCGACACTTTCTGATGTGTGCCCCCAACCTACGTCAAGGCATGAATTTTCACATGTCAACACCTTCTAATGTGTGCCTCCAACCTACGCCTTGACACAACTTTTTCCATGTCGACACTTTCTGATGTGCACCTCCAACTTACGCCTTGGGCACAACTTTTCCATGTCAACACTTTGTGTTGTGTGCCCCCAACCTGCGCCTAGGGGTGAATTTTTCCATGTCGACACTTTTTGATGTGCGCCTCAACCTACGCCTTGGGCGCAACTTTTCCATGTTGAAACTTTCACGATGTGCACACCCACCTACGCCAGGAAGTACGAATTTTCGCATGTCAACACCTTCGATGTACGTCTCCACTTGCGCCTTGGGCGTAACTTTTTCCATGTCGACACTTTCTGATGTGTACCTCCAGCCTGTGCCTTGGGTGTAACTTTTTCCATGTCGACACTTTCTGATGTGCGCCTCCAACCTGTTCCTTGGGCGCGATTTTTTCCATGTCGACACTTTCTGATGTGCGCTAGAGGCACTTGGTGATGCAATAAATGTCAGGTTTTCGACCATGCAATGCACTTTCAAAACCCGAAATGAAGGATTTCGATTTTCCTTGATTTCCATATTCTTCTGCTCTTGACTATATTTACCCGAGGGGAGATATATACAACATATACCTCTTAGGTTTTTCTAGAATACGAATATCGATACCAACTAGATTATCAAATCTTATCTCGGGAATTGAAAAACTAAGCGCAAGGGTCTGGTCGCCATGTGGGTTAAGATGCACACCTACGGATCTTCTCCTTTCTTCATATGATGAGCTCTCTCCAGAAGCCGGGGTTTCTCTTCCATGCTTACCAAGATGGGGTAGCTCGGGCTAACTTATGTTTCACGTCCTCTACATGAACCTAAAATTCTTCCAAAGATGTCTACCGCCATAAATCCATCACTCCTGCAACTTTACATTGTCTTGACAACTCCCTCTCCCGAGCTTCATTATACTTGAGATGCCTCTCCTTTCTCTCCACTTTTGTTGCAAGGTCCACCATCCTCTACCACGACATCTTCCACGCCTTGTGCTTAGTAGGAGTTTATCCAGCCATGGGAAATGCTTCCAAACTCAAAGCAATGACCAGGATCTTGATAGCCAATGGAATAACAAGCAAGAAAAATACTCTAGACTCCCTCAAGAGCTCAAACTCAGCAATCTCTAGGAAAGAATACGTAGAAATAGTGTATTTCAAGGTATAACTAGTCAGCACTCTACTCCACCAATGATCAACAACATGGGTCTAGGCCAGATCGACATCATGCAACTACCGATATTCCTCCTGGGTACAAACACGAGGTCTATAGTACCAACTCGTCCTTGATGCATATGTTGATAGCCATTCATACAACTCTACTGGGAAACAACAAAAGAATGTCTCATAGAGTTCGTGATGCGGGTTCTCTGCCACCCATTTTCATGCATCAAACTTAGATCCAATGTTAAATATTTCATCAAACTCATCCTCCATGTTTTTGAGCCACACTTTGACACTATCCAAGGTCAAGCGCTCTATCATCACACATTTCTCTCATAATAGCTTTAAAAGATGTCTCGACAATGGAACCAAGATGTAGTCATTATTTTACCCTCAATACTTCTTTCTAACCCCAAGCACATCGGCCTATCACCCAACATATTTTGCGAGCTCACTTGAGGCGCGTGTGGGCACCAAACCCCTCCTTTATGTGAGATTTACAAGAGAATTCTACCATTAATGGAGGACTATTTACAGAAATAGAAGTACATGCATCTACTAAAAAAGGCAGAAGATATAACTAATAGATCTATACATCAATGCATCACAAAAGCTAATAAACATTGTAAGAAGTACAAGAAACCAAATCTGAGTCATGATAATCCAAATAACATAAGGGTTTACACCCATAAGCAAGTTTTACATAATAGATCCATGTATATTGATTTAATAGAGTTCTAGTAGCCATATTACATTCAAAAGGGTCATCTCAGACCATATATATCAAATGATAGAGACTCAACTCCTGCAAACCTATCGATCAGAGATCCTAACTATGATTTTCCCTATTATATCCCTTATTACAGATCCCAGTACCCATATATATGCTTAATGGTATCCCTTACAACCTTCTAGCACTAAGTACTCTAAACCCTAACACCATGAACTCCAAACCCTTAGCATTTCCTAACATTTCTACAACACTTCATTACTCTCCTTCTCTTTCTCTACTCCCCTTTGCACTCTGTACCCGTATATCTCTCTATATATGTTCTTTGCACCAAGCACTCCTTTAAAAAGGTCCATTTTCCATCGCCATACTTCTCTCCTGAGTAGATTGTGTGCCAAGTGTCGATGTGGTCCTCCATTGGCAAATGCTTATCCTCTTTGTAAACCTTCCACTAACTGTAATGATGCCTCTAGGAATATTCCCTGTGTGGAATATCCTTTTCTTGACCTCCAAGGTTTTAGGTTGGCACCTTATCCACTTATCACACCTAGTTGGGTCCTCACATTTTCCTCAAGCAACTCCATGATGCCAAATATGGCTAAGTCCTTTAAACCATTGTTTTGCGTCCCATGTGCACCCTTGTTGAAAGGAAAAAACAGGCCTAAGTATTATGTGTGTGAATGTAGGAGTCTTTGGAAGAAGCGCACTGCTATGATACGGTTGGGCGCTAGGATCGGGACTTATTAGTTTTGTGGATAAGGGCTATTTTTGAAGTTAGTGTGTTGAGTACACAAAGGCATGAAGACTTATAGTCCATGCAATGGTATTTTGGGAAAAATGATAGTTGAGCACCGTGCATAGTTTAGGCTAGTAATAAGATTTCTACTCAGTTGAACTATAAGAAGTCTATTCTTAGAGCACTTCCATGTTGTTGCATCCTATTGTAAAGGCTTATGACTATTATTAACATGTGACCTATTTTGATAAGTGCGGTGGTAGTGAAGGGAAAGTCCCCACCCCCATATTTATGTATTGATTTACACAATTTTGGTGTGTGTGTGTGTATGTGTAAAATTGTAGAGTTATGTTGTTGGTTTTTTCGTGTGTATGACTCATGGAGATACTTATGTAATGTAAGAAGTTTTTTTTTTTACAATATTTAATACAATGGTTCATATTGGCTGGATAATGGTGTTGAACATGACTGAATCTGGTTCTTGCATGGTAAATCTTGTTATAGTCATTGTTTAGTTCATCTTATATATATTCTAAGAACTAGATCTAGTTTATGCATTGTGTGTTGTTTACTATTAGTAATGAATCTAGATACCTATATGCACCATCATGCTAACATTCCAGCATAAACAAATCTCATGAGGGACCTAGTGAATTTTCACGCTTCGGGAGAGCACTCACGGGGTGAGTGATGTGTTAGTGCACTTGGGTTATTCACAGTAAATTCTAGGCTACATCATTGGTTCCATTTCCAAGACCTATTTTTCAGTTTTTGTAGGATGTTGCATGATGAAAATTTATTGGTTAACCTTGGCAAGTGTTGAGGAGTGGATAGTAGATCTGGAAGAAGAGTACACTCGGAGATTCAATGTTGGATCTGAGTTCGACGCACATGCGTGGGTGGAGTAGAATCTGTATGACTACTTATATGAGAGATTATTTGCTATCTTCACAATAGATTTATATGAGTGGTTGGTTTCTTATGTGTCTAAAAGGAATTGGAGGTTTCACACACTTGTTTGGATGCGAAAAAATTAGGCCCTTTATAATGTTAATTTGATTTGGACGCGTGTTATGGATACTTGGTTCCGTGGTGTTCTGAATAGCTATATTTTGGAGTACTCAATCTCCACCTATTATTTCCCAGAGGTAGCTAAGTTTTAGTTTTTACGTTATCCCAAGGGAACATATCTGCAAGGAATTCCATTAATGATCAAGATCTTGATGGTAACCTTGAATTTGGAAGAGAATTCGATGGCTAGCTAAACCCCACCATGCCTTGGGGGTAGGAGTAGGTGTGGTGAAGGATGGTGGACCTAGTGGCAGAGAGGAAAAGAGAAGAAAGGTGGCTTTAGTTCAATGAGGAACATTAAAGGGATTTAGATAAGCACCATGATATTGTAAAACAAATGACGTTGAGGAGAGAGATGGGTTGTGAAGGATTTGGATCTCATGCGGAGGATGTGGGCAGAGCATCCTGGAACTCCCCCATTTAGGAAAGCATGATAAGAAACCCTCATCGGCCTCTTATGAGATCGCATAAACAGAGACAACTTGGGCCATGGGTGCACATCTAAATCTACCTGACAACCTAGCCCTTGCGTTTGGTTTTCTAGTTTCTAGTATAACCAATCATTAGCAATCTAGTTTGCTTGTGATGAGTAGCAAGAGGTAGAGTTGACTTATCGACAAGTTCAGGAGTGAATAAAATAGTAAGTAAATTTATGGCTGAATAGACATCTTCCTGTTATTTGGAGGACTGGTTAGAGGAACCTTTTTAGGTGTGTCATCGACACAGAACACAGGCGCATAGAACTTTGGACTCACATCGGGGAGTAACACAACTTCACAGACTATAGGAGTTTAGTTTAGCACCACTTGTTGGGACACAAGGCAGTACATCCTCTAGTTCAATTCATGTTACAGGTGGAGGATCAGGAGGAACAAGTGGCTCAGGATTTGGTAGATCTGGGGGTGGAGGTAACATAGGAGGTTCTAGATCTGGTGGGCATGGTCCTCACCAGCCCCGAATATTTACATGGAGATGTCACTTCATCTTCCAAAGTATAGGGAATAGAAGATGTTGTTGAGAATTTGCATATGTGTGAGATCTTGTGGCATGTGAAAGGAATTATAGATTCGAGCGCAAGGTAAGTTAGTTTGTAACTACGTTGCGGATGCGCACACGATTGGTATAGAAAGTTTGACTCGATATGACTTGTGTGGATTATACGGTGTTATGGGATGCTTTCATTAAGGAATTTTATATCCCTAAGTTCGAGCAGAAAAGTCTAAGTATGCTCAAGGATATCAAGCAGGGAACTACTGAGAGTGTCAGGAATATGATGCTCATTTTAAAACACTCTTGTCTAAACTATCATATGATATCCATGCAATTCAACATGCACAGTGGTTCTTCGGAGGCCCGATTATGCATTTTAGAAGGGTGCTCTCACATAAGAAGTATATAGACCCTTGTGAGGTGCTTGAAGTATTTTTGTGCACAAAGGAAGTCAGGAATATAGACATTGGAGTTAGCCCATTCTTAGAAGCTCAGATTGCAGCAATGGAAAAACAATTGGAGAAACTATCAGCCAATACAACACCTGAGACACGCAGTTGAATTTGGTGCATAGATTGTGAAGTAGAGGGGCATACTAAGGATATTTGTCCTCGTAGATCGGTGCACTCCTTATTATTGGAATGTGAGATATGTCATTTAGACCATGATGTAAACCATTGTCCATTGTTCCAACACGCGATAAGAAAGAACATGTCCTGCTATTGTAAAATTTTCTAGTCCACAACTCACAATACTAAAGATTATAGGTTGACTGATCAGATCCATGATGCCATTGATAGTGGTTTACGACAGACGAGAGTTTCAAATAACTCTAAGGATAAATGTGAGCAACGTGATCATTATCACACTCCAGGGCGCTATGATCAAAATTAAGGGCACTTTGAGGGAGGCCATGGTAGAGGTCGAGGATACCATGTTGGATTCGAGGCGAGAGGCCGCAGCGGTGGACAAAGTGATTCCCCTCATGGAACATGCTATACGTGTGGATCCCCTTACCATTATAGGCGTGAATTTCAGCATAAAATTACTTTTTATTTTTGCGAAAAGAATCATAACTATGAAGAGTGCTTGGACTTATATGAACATCTGAGCAAGAAGCACAAACAAGAGAACAAGGGCACATGGATGGTTAGAATACAACACGTGGTGGAAAACCAATGGATTTTGAAGTTAGCACTGGATCCTGAGGTATTACCTGTGAAGATTACTACATGCACCAAAGAAACATTGCAAGTGAGAATTCTACCATCACTAAGGAGGAGGTTTTATATGCAAAATATCCATACCCTACACATTAGAAGGAGGTTTATCAGGAAACCATGGAGGTACTCAAAAATCTGCAGGTGAAATACAATGTTTAAAGGAACAATCATGGAAGTTGGAACAAAATAAGGCAACTGATAATTTCCAATCGGATGTTGATGATCTGAAGGAAGTATGCAATATGTTGTGTCAGGAGAACATTATTCCATTACTAGGGAGTTGGTTGAAAGGAAACACTCATGTACTGCCGGTATTGAGAACAGACGGAAGATTTTGCATGCTAATCTCCCTCCCCATAGCTTGGATTATGACAAGGAGATCACTCTAAATGTTGTTCTGGATGGATGGCTTTTGAGAAATATATTGATTGACACAGGTGCAGAGCTGAATGTGCTTACGTTAGATGCATGGGTTCAACTGGGCATGCCTCCATTGCAACCATCTTCCAATGTGTTGTATATGGAAAATCAAACTAAGGCCATGCCAATTGGAGTATTGAAGGATGCATCCATTACTATACAAGGGGCCAAGTTCACTGGGGACTTTGAGGTCTTAGCGCTTGCAGAAGCAAACAACTTCCCAGCTCTACTTGGGCACCCTTGGTGCTATGCAAATAATGCTAATCTACGATTCAATAAGGGATATATAAATTTTGAGAACAAGGAAGAATGAGTTATTATCCCTTTGAAAAATGGGAAATCTGCACCTTATGTTGAGCCCTTAAGTGAAGAATACTTGAACAGAATTTATGTACACACCATTTGAGATCCGGAAGTGCTTGAGCCATCTAAGGAAGGAATTCTCCAATGGGATGATGCACAGTCCATTAGTGATACTACAAGTATTTCCTATGACAATTGGGCACATGACACTTATGAGATGGTTGGGTGCGAGGTAAGAAGTGCAGTTGCGTGTGTAAGAAGAATGCACCGAGTTAGGAGGTTAGGCAACAACACGGTACCCCGGTACATTGCAAAGGAAACCCTGAGGTATTCCTGCGAGCCATGGAAGTACAGTGGAAGGATCAGGTGGAAAGAAGGAATATGTTAGTGTATACCCTATGCGAGATAGTAGCACATTGCTAGATGGTTCATAGGGATAATCTCATAGAATGGAGAGAAGTGATAATTGCTTTATTAACCCAGTTTCTCAAGAGTAATGCACCTACTCAAATCTATGAATATCATGGTAATAATCCTGTTCAGGCAAAAAGTCGAGATAATATAGAAACAGGGGAAGGAAGCTTTACCACCTTTGTTATGGGTGCAAAAACTTTATTTCACCTTGTGAGGTTGCGCTCACGCTTGGTATGTTTATGCTGGCTGCATAATAGAGACCGGAATTGCAAGAATTGACTACAAGAATGATCCATAATTTTGACTACTTCTCCACTAAAACCTCGGTAAAAGAAGCATTACAAGTTATGAAGCGATTGACTATAGGAGATAGTGCAAAGGCTGAAGAACTCATTCAAAAATTATTTAGTGAGTCAAACCTTGAAGCGTGTTTTGATGAAGTAGATGAGATAAATGCAGAACTGCTTGAGCGCGCTTTCCTAGAGAAGGAGAAAGGAAAGATGGTCTATATGGTGGATGATGAAGAAGTGGAAAAGTTGGACATAGATCATTCAAAGGGTACACATGAGGTCTTAGATAGTGCGGATGAGAAGGCATGTGCCTACCATGAACCTATGAAGATGAGGAAAGTGAACATTGGCACAAATGTTGAACCTAAGGAGGCCATAATTGGAGATTATTGGTCTGACTCTAAAGTGGCTAAGATAATTGAGTTGATATGTGATTTCAAGGACTTGTTTCTAGGGGCTAACATGATTTGAAAGGAATCTATAAAAATTTGGGCGAGATGAAAACTAAGTTAAAGGAAGCTGCGTGCCCGGTTAGGAAGAGACCTTATAGGATGAACCCTAACCTACGCATAAAAGTTAAAGAATAAATTAACAAGATTTTGGAATCTGGCATTATTGAGCCCATAGAGGAATCAAAGTGAGTTAGCCTTATGGTAATCAACATACAAAAAGGTGGAAGAATAAGGATTTGTGTGGACTACATGGAGCTAAATGTTGCATGTGTGATTGATCCTTTCCCTACACCATTCACGAGGAAATATTGGAAGGCATTGCAGGCACAAAATTTACTCTTTTACAAATGGATTCTCTAGGTATCATCAAGTAAGAATTTCTAAGGAGGATCAAGAGAAGAAAAATTTCACCACTAAATGGGGAAGTTTTGCATACACAATTATTCCCTTTGATTGAAGAACACACCCGCAGTATTTTTGTGCATTATGGTTCAAGCATTCCAAAGATTGTATTCACAAATTCTTGCAGGTTTACTTGGATGATTGGACCATGTATGGGCTTATCAAGGATCATTGTGAAAAGTTTCGGTTAATGTTTGAGAGGTGTAGACAGTCAAGCATCTCTTTGAATATTTGCTACACCTTTTTGAACTCTACTAGGGAATATCATTTGCAAGGAGGGTTTGTTAGTAGATCCATCTAAGATTACAATCATTTTAGGCTAGGAGGAACCCACTAGTCAAAGTGAGGTGTGTTGATTCTTGGGCCACACAGGGTATTACAAATTTTTATCAAAGGATATGCTAAGACTATCGCGCCCTTGGAGGAATTATTAAAAGGTAAAGGGAAGTTCTATTGGGGAGAACCGCAGCAGCGCACATTCAAAGCACTGAAGGAAAGGCTTACTACAACACCTATTTTATGTTTTCCTTCATGGAATATACCCTTTCACGTACATGTGGATGCCTCTGGCATGGCCATTGGTGCAGTTCTAGCTCATCCTAGAGAAGGTATTATAGATCATCCTATCTGTTTTGCTAGTATAAAGTTGACTCCTATAGAACATAATTATACAACTATGGAGTGTAAAGCTTTGTCAATGATCTACGTGTTGCATAATTTTAGACAGTACTTGCTAGAACACCTTTTGTGTTCTATACAGATCACATGACATTGAAATACTTGGTAAATAAGCCTGTTTTATAGGGCGTATATGCCAATGGGTTCTATTATTCCAAGATTTTGAATTTATAGTTGTGGTAAATCTAGGTAAAAGTAATTCTGGCCCAGACCACTTATCAAGGATTCAATTAGGAGAGGACACACGAGTATTGAAGATACAATGATCACCGCATAGTTATACAGTTGAACTATGTGCCCTTGGAGTTAGAGGATATTGTTTTCTTTTTACGCACAAGTATGACGCCTTTGAATGAATGAAGACCTTGGAAAAGGAAACAACTTGCAATTCACGCCGCACCTTTCATGTTGATCAGTGGTGACTTATACAAACTAGGCTGAGATGAAAAATTGCGGTAGTGTGTATTGGATCATGAGTGAACAACAATCATGGAGGAGGCTCATGGTGGTATTGCAAGTGGACAATATACATGTGACGTCACCATGCACAAGATTTTACTAGTTGGTGTATAGTGGGAAACTTTGTAAAAGGATTGCAAGGAGTATTGTAAGGTGTGTGATCACTATCAGTGCCTTAGAAAACCTTGGTAGAGAGATGAAATGCCTTTGAGGCCTATTAAAAGTAAAGAACCTTTTGAAAAATGGGAAATAAACTTTGTGGGTCCTATTTCCCCAACTGCGCGTAGAACTGGATCATGTTACATCATCACGTGTATAAATTATCTTACAAGGTGGGCGAAGTGGCACCTACAAAGGATGTACAATGGATACATCAACAAAGTTTTTGTGGAAAAATATTCTTACCATGTATGGATGTCCTTTGAGTTTGACAAGTGATAGGGAACTCATTTCCTAAATGCGACAATCAAGATATTATTGGATGAATTTATGGATGTGCATCACAAGACAACACCCTATCACCCTCAATAAAATGGGACTACTGAAGCCTTCAACAAGATATTGAGCAAGACCTTGACAAAAATTTGTGATGTTGGAAGGAAAGATTGGGTTGCTAAAGTTTCATGTTGTACTTTGGGCATATCGAACAAGTTATAAAAGGTTGAATAAGGCCACACCCTTTCAGTTGGTGTTTGGCATAGAAGGAGTTCTTCCCATGGAATTCATGTTACATTCTTTACGTATTACACGTGCAAGAGGTCTAGCTAATGAGTAAGCATTGGAAGAAAGAATTGACAAGTTGATACAACTGGATGAGAGGTGCACCATAGCATGTTAGAGTCAAAAGCAAGAAAAATCTAGGTAGAAGGCATGACATGACAGAACATCATGGACAAGAAGCTTGAGGTTGGGCAGATGGTACTTCTTTATGATTCAAAGTTTTTGTGCCACTTAGGCAAACTTAAGGTGCATTAGTTGGGACTACATGTTATCATTCACATACTTGAATCAGGCACTTTCCAGTTAGAGGTGCTTGATGGAACACGGTTACCGTTACTTCAATGAGAGTAGGCTAAAGCCCTACTATAAATAATCCTTCTTGGTGTTTGTAATAAGGTAGTATTGCCATTTAGATTAGATTTCCCTTATTGTATTTCCTTTAATGTGTTTCCTTCCTCGTCATTATGCTTTGTCAATTTAGTTCAGTGTTATGTGTAATACATGTGTTTGCTCACCGGAAATTGATTATGATTTTAAGTGTTTTTATGTGCAGAGGACTACACATACCCTTAGTGTGGGGTGGATAAAGAAGGTTAGTTTGGTATAGAAAATAAATAAACTCATGGGTGTCCATAAAGGGAACATGTTTTAAAAAGTAATGAAAACTTCAAGAGGATTGTTTAAATTTAAAGACCATGCATAAGGCGGTGAGCACTCGATATAACTCAAGGAGGCTACGAAATTTGAGACTACTTATGTTTTGGTCACATTGGATAAATACTTTGGCATAAGGAAGCACGTGTAGAGGAGATCTGTGATAGATAAGTAGTGGCGAGCCGCAAAGTTATGACCGAGGCACCAAAGTTTTGTTACTGAAGATCTATGGATAAACGAGCCAACAAAGGTGCGGGGCATAGCCCTCTTTGAGTCAAAGAAAGTGAAACTGGTTTATTACTATTCTACCAAAGAGAATCAGTGCAAGTCTCACAAATTCTACCTTCGGGGTTTGGGATCTCATCCCAAAGGGGGTGTTTCCGATCGCGAAAAAAGAAAGGAAAGGAAGAGGGGATGAAGAAAGAGCAGGTCCGAAGGGAGAAAAGAAATGAATTCCAAAGCGTAAAGGTCAAGGTTTATGTTTTGGGATCGGTAGTAAACAGAGCCAAACCTACTTGCATAAACGAGCAAAGCAATACCGATGATGAATAAATGACAATAAAATAGAATCAGATTTAATGTAATAAACACATAGATCGACATAAGAAAGATCTCGATGCAAATAACACACGTATTCAAAGACAAAGTCTAAATATTGTATTAATAATCCTTCCTTACAAAAAAAGCTCAAAGTCTTTTCTCCTCACTCCTATTTTTCATCTGAAAGATATTCACTCCATGCCCAATACAACAAGTATTGGGGTATTTATAGAAGAAGGAGAGAGAAGAAGGCAAAAAGGAGCCAACCACTTATTTACAAAGATATTTACAAAATATCTAAAAGTCATGTTGACTTTTGACAACTTGATGGATGACATCATCCCATGATGTAACATGGATGATGTCATCATTTGTGTCAACATACTCCAGATATTCCCAAAAAGAAAGTCAAGAAGAGAGAGAGAGAGAAGAAGAAGAAGAGGAGAGGAGAAGCTACTTGTCATCCGCCATCCTCGCGCCGAAAGGGAGTAGCCTGATTTTGCTATTGCTCAAGTGATGAGATATGGAATTGGGAGCGGTATTCCATAAACTTGTTGATCATGGGCCCTTGTTGATCCTGGGAAGGATCCTTGTGCCGCTCACTGATCGCCTCACAAGTCTCCCGCTCATCTATGAGTTTCTGGGAGTTTGGAATAGTCTTTTTCCGCTTCAATGAGTAACCCAATGAAGTCCCGACAGGCCAGCAGGTTGTTGATAGACTCTACGTCAAAAGTGACCTCTGGCCCCATCCCTCGAGAAACGATCTCCTTGAAGATCTGGATGGTTTCATCAGCTTTTCTTAAAGTGAAGGAAGGAGTAAGCAACCCTGGCGACATGTTGAGAACGATCCGTTCCATTTGGTGCATCACGTCCAGGGCTTCTTCCTTCACCTTGTCGATCTTTTCTAGGACAAATTCCAGCTGATCCACCCGGTAATCCAGAGTGGACATGATTTTGTTGAGGGCCCTGGGATGGCCGAAGATGCCGAACTTGACCAGATCTTCGATCAACAAATCAAACATTTGTCGAAAGGTCTCGTGCTGCAGTCTAGCATGTTCCAGCTCTTCCGATATGGGTCCCGCTAACGCTTGGAGCTCTTTATTCACCTTGTTGATGTTCAAATACAAGTCAGAGAGCTTGGCGATTACTTTTTCACTGTCTTTGAGGATCTGGCTCCTCCAAGCGGAAACGGCCATACCCTGCTCGCCGATCTTTGCATATTCATTAATTTTCTCCCGGCTCGAAGCTCGTAAGTCTCAAGGGCAACAGCCAGGGGAGGCGCACTGCCCATTTTCTGTAAGGCTTGGAGCAGATATTTATTTTTCTCTTTCAGTTGCCTTTTCTCCTCTTTTGTTTCCTGAAGCTTCTTGCAGAGGGCGTCAACTGCAGAAAGGGCCTCCCCCTGAAGACTTTCAGAAGACGTCCCCATTGTGACTGGGTCACAAAGATAACTGTCGGAGACAGATCCTTTTTCTCCTTGAGAGGATTGGGGTACGCGATCTCCATTACCCTCTCTCCCGAAGCACTTTGAGAGAAGCGTGTGACGGGCTTCTGCTTCTTTGCCCCCTTAGATGGGATTACAGAAAAGTCCATCGGAGCGATGGGAACTTTCCTTTTTGTTGACTTAATTGCTGGGAGATCCAGCCTGGACTTATGGGAGAAGGGCCGGAAACAGAGAAGGGGGAAGCTACAAGAGAAAGAAGGGAAAACGTGGAGACACGTGGCGGCGATGGAGAGAACAAACAAGAAGTGCCTACGGGAGGAAGGGATACTGCACTAAATGAGGAAGACATAGGAAGGGAAGGGAGCTCAGAGATGAGGGAAGAAATGGAGGGGGAAAGATCCGCGAGGGAAGAGAAGATGGACGAAGAAGCGGAGGAATAGTAGAAGAAGGGGGAGAGGACACGACCAAAGGGATGGTTAATTGAGTCACTCGAGGAGGGGAAGGAAGGGAAGAAGAAGGGACATAAGGGACCTCGGTTGTTGTAGCAATGCCGACATCCTGAGTGGATGGGCCTATTGGAACATCCTCTTCTGCTTCTTTCTCTGGCGTAACCAGAGTTATGACCTGTTCTGGGTGCCGCGGAAGGAGGACTCTCAGGAGCTTCTTTTTGAGTGGTGCTGGATTCACCCTCTATGCCTTTGCCCTTGCCTTTAGGCTGTTGTTTAGATCGGGAGGTGCGTTACCCAATGGGGAGGTCATGAAATCAACCCCGAGGTAGATTAATCCGCTCATCCGCACCAATGCTCTGTTCTCAAGCAGAGTCTCCTTGACCCTCTCCTCAATCGTCTGAGGTGCCTTAGTTCTATCAATGGCTGGAAAAGGCCAATTGTCCCCATCTCGTGTTAGTATATACTTGGTCTACTTCATCCTCCGTAGTTTGGAAGCCTTTGGGGACAATTGCTACCCCGTATTGATGATTTCTCCAAGGCTAAGCGAGAATGGTCCTTTCTCCCGAGCTCAACCTCATGAATGACGCCGATGTAGATGTCTTCGATCCGAGGGATGTGGATCGATCTAGCTTAGCCCTCGCGCACAACTTCTTGGGTCAAGGTAGGCCTCGGCCGGAAATCATGTTTCAAATTAAGCAGCCTCCACTCGCGAACATGTCCTTTGCCTTGTGATGGGTAAGGCATGTATATCTTCCCACCGTGAGGGGGAAAGGAGTTCCACCCTTCTTTCTTTTGAGGCACTTCTCATGATAGGTGATCACCGCCTTGACAACTCTAAAGCAGAATCACTTGGGTCCAAAGATACCTCGGCAGCTAGTTGGCTCTCTCCCAAGAAGTCAGCTGCCCTCGATAGGTGAACGTGGGAAATTGGGTGAACAGGGCCCCCATTTCTCAAAGCTGGCCACCACTATGCTCTTGTCGTGTGACCGTAAGTCATATTTGGCCTCAACAGTAGATGATGTGGTAGAAAAACACATCGTTGATCTTTGTGAATCGAGGGATGCTATTTTCCACCTCAACTCGGGTAGTATTCATATATTTTGACTCGAGGCCAAACCCCACTCCGCATCGTGCCCGGGTAGTCTCTTTCTCGATGTCATAGCAGAAACAACATAGGAATTCATGTAGAATCTCCCTGTTGTATTGAATTGTTGAAGCTGTTCAGAGATTGTGCTGCTTATAATCTCTGCCCATTCGAAGCGCTGATCGGGCATATTCTTATTCATGGTCTCTAAGTACCGCAACATCCATTTATGGAAAAAGTGGGCATCAGGAAGCCCAAAGACCCTGCTCAGGAATGTGATGGTGTCACTGAGCTCCTCCGAAAAATCACTTCGGTGAATGATTTGTGGCCATCGGGTCACTACCTTTTTGTTTTTCAAATAGACCTCATTCATCAGCTGCATGCACTGATCTTCATGGTCGTCCCAGGCCTTAATACAATCCTCTCGGCTGACGGCCACAAAGTGCCGATGATGAGGAATGCCGAGTATTATTTCAAAGTGGCGGGCAGTGAGGTTAATGACGACCTCACCCTTGTCATTTACGACACACCAGGTCCTTGTTGTAGAAAGACCGGCAACCACCATCATGAATTCATTGTTGACGGCGCTGACTGGGATTCCTCCAGCGAAGTGTAGGGCACTGCCCATTAGTTTGTCCATCCATGGACTTCTTGTTACCTTCTGAGTCCTGACCTAGAATTCCTCCATATCAATGTGACCCAACTCTGAGTCTCTGATGTCTAGGTCGCATTCGGCCTGGGAGTCAGGCATTCTGACCCTCTGATATTTATATTTCATCTCTTCTTCTGTAAGTTTGGCCTTGCCTTTGGATTTGGTAGGTCTCTTGCTTGATGTAGACATATGTTCTTCTGAGCTTAATTTTGATCTGCACGAAGAAGAAGCGAGACCCAACGCAAAAGGTCAGATTAGTCATTTGATCTTCCATCAAGTGTTAATAGAAGAAAGAGTTAGTGATTTTGAGGCTCAGGGCGCAGGGCGCATGAAAGCTAGCAGCTTACAGGGCTAAATAGGTAAGGCGCACAGAAAAAGGTGTTGCAAGGGTTAAATCAGCGCCAAAGGCGCATGGCGCATAGATACTGCAGGGTACATTTTGCAAAGGGCGCATGGAGATTTGGTGTTACATAGGGATAGGATGCGCCAAAGGCACATGTATTTTTCATGTTGCGTGGAAAATTGGTGCGCCAAAGGCGCATGTATTGTTTGTGTAACATGAACTTTTCATGCGCCAAAGGTAACTTGGCGCGGCGCACAGAGGGTCTACACAACATGATGTTGCTGTAATGAGGAATGCGCCCGCGCCTTTATAGCTTTGTACTTAGCGCGTATGAAAGGGGTGTTACATGGATGTTGGGTGCGCCAAAGGGCGCACGAATCTTTTGTGTTGCATCCAAATTTGATGTGCTTAAGGGGGCGCACGGGAAGTGGTTGCAGCATGCGAGAGAAATGCGCCATGAGGGCGCATCTTTTTATGATGTAACAGAGGCGATAGATGCGCCAAAGGCGCAACTATTTTTCATGTTGCATAGCAAGTTTATGCGCCACAGGTGAAAATGGTTTTTAGGTCTGTTCTTTCTCTCAAAGGGGTTTCAACATATGGTTTTAGCTTTCTCAAGGTTCATATGAAGGAGTGCAATACCAAGAAGGATTTTCAAGCCATCACCATTTTTGAGGACAGAGCTTCCTCTACCAGCAGATCTGGAAAGAGGAGGAAATGTGGAAAGACAGCAAGGTGGGGGGGAAAAGTTCATAATCTATCCTTTCAACCTATACTGATCCAACCTAGCAACCAAGATCCACAAAAACAAAAAGCACGAAAGACAGAAGGCCACATACCCGGATATAAAATGATGAAAAAGCGTGAGAATGGGTCCACAACGTGATCGAAAGCGACATAGCAGATACTGACAGATAGAAAATATCACGTGCTTTACATTGGTGATAGTGACAACGCAGACGCCTATATATATAGTGAGAAGTCAAGCAATAAATGCGCCACCAACCTTTCAAGTGGCGCATGAAAAAAGCATTATTGTCGACATCGGAAAGTATGCGCCTTTTCGCGCACCAAAGCACTCCGACAACACAGAGTTATATGCGCCTTTGGCGCACTCAAAGTGGTGTCGACATAAGAAAATATGTGCCCTTGGGCGCACCAAAAGAGGCGCAACAAAAGTTTGTCTACAGAAGGCGCATGCGCCTTGGCACACAGCAGAAGACTCAACATATCAAGGCGCACCAAAAGGTCTGTTGACACGAAGAACCATGCGCCAAAGGATTTAAAGGGGGCGCACCAAAAGTTGATGCAACAGAGTAATTCCATGCGCCCACCAAAAGACCAAAAAAACTAAGTTCGAAAACCAGATTTCCCGGAAAGGGATTTTGCAACGTTCGAACGCAAGGGATCCCTGACGAGGGATCGGAACAAAATTTTCGGTATGGTTATCGGTAAAATTTCCCTTGTCAATTTTACGGGATAACAGCTGGCTCTTTCTGGGGACTATCCCTGAGCAAACTTGGGGGTAGAGAATCCCAGATCTCATGTGCCTATCCATTGGGTAACAGAGTCAAAAAAAGGGCTGACCGGAGGGAGAACAAAGGAAACACACAACAAACCGAAAGCAAACACACGACGAAAACAAACACACAACTAAAGCAAATCAGAAAAGAAGAGAGCAAGCTCTACTTCTTGAAAATTTTCAGATGTTGCCCGCTATAAGGAAGCGGGAGCTCGGTTCCATCCAGATATGAGAGATAGAAACTATTCTCTCCGTTGAGCTGCTTGATCTTGAAGGGCCCTCTCCACAGGAATCAAACTTTACGCATGCATGCCCTTTGCTCTCTTCGCTTGTCCCACGGAAGGACGAGGTCTCCCACCTGGAAATTCCTTTGCTTAGCTTTTTTATCAAATAATCTCTTGACTTGATTCTGATGTTCGGTGATCCTGTCGACCACTCTTACTCTCTTTTCTTCGAGCTCTGTCAGATACATGATCCTCTTTTCAAGAGAATTTTGGAAAGTTTCATCTTCGATAGCTCGTGCCAAGCGCAGAGCAGGAAGTTCAGCAGAAATGGGAAGCTCGGCATCAGTGCCATATAACACTTGGAAAGGTGACATACCGAGAGACCTCTTGGGAGTAATGCGATCAGCCCACAAAGCGTCGTATAAAGACTTGTGCCACATTCGTTGATTCTCATCTACTAACTTTCGTATGATGGTCACCAAGTTTTTGTTGCTGGATTCCGCCTGACCATTTCCCTGAGGGTAATAATCTGAGGCGTGAGCCAAAGTTATCCCATATTCATAGCAAAAACTAATAACTTCTCGTGAGGAGAAGTTAGAAGCATTATCAGCAATAATTTTGTTTGGAACGCCAAACCTGACAATGATATTTTCTTTAATGAAATTGCAAACAACCTCAGAAGTGGCATGCTTGACAGGTATGGCTTCCACCCACTTGGTGAAGTAATCCGTTGCTGTAAGGACATAACTATGTCCGGCACTCGATTGAGGATTGAGGCACCAATAAAATCAATTCCCCATTGCCTGAATGGTTCGTTGACAATGACAGGCCTAAGGGGAAAAGCAGCCAACTTGGGCTTGCCGACGAACTGCTGGCAAGGTTCACACTTTGCCACCCGTGTGGTCAGATCTTGAAGAGCGCCGCCAATAGTACTGCCTCGATGATCTTATGTGCTATCACGAGGAAGAGAAATGACCTCCACAAGCTGAATTATGAAAAATTTCGAGTAACTTTACCTGTTGTGGTTTGTCAACACATCGCAAAAAGACGCCATCTATCCCACGTTTATATAAACCGTCATCCCAGATGACATATTTAGCTGCTCTGAGCTTTATAGTGCACTTCTCCTTTGCAGTTAGGTGCACTGGGCATTCGCCGTAGGTGAGGAAGAAAGCAATATCGGAATACCATTCATCACTAGTCGCAACAAATAAGACCAAAGGCAGTGAATCGGGTTTTTCCAACCGGTCTTGTGCTTCATCGGTGTAGTCATCCTTTTCATCAAGGTTTTTGAATCTTTGTTTTCAGCCATAAGCTGACATAGGCCCTTGCCCCTTACCAGCTTGGTTGGTTTAATATCCAGGTCATACTCCTGAACCTTCACAATCCAATTTCCTCGCAAGCTTCCTAACTCCTGTTGAGTTAGAATTGATTTGACCGCCGTGTCAGGGACCAGCACCACCGTGTGAGAGTTTAGAATGTAATACCTGAAATTTTTCACTGCTTTGACAACGGCGAAGGCATGCTTTTCCAGTTGAGACATTTTTAGTTCATGAGGCTTGAGGGGAGAGCTCATGAACGCAATCGAGATTCAACATCCTCCGAATTCTTTTGCATCAAGATTGCAGACACAGTATGCTCAGATGCGTAACTATACATGATGAAGTCCTTGAGAAATCGGGACATACCAGATCGTGCGTGAGCAACTAAGCTTTTATTTCTTCAAATGACCTTTTCCTTCCTCGCTCCATCGAAAGTTGGTGACCCTTCATCATGTTCAATATGTGACGAGTCTTCTCAAGAAAGTCAGAACAAAAACGCCCGAGAAAGTTCACCTTTCCAAGAAAGAATGAACACTGGGCCTTGATTGAGGCGAGTAAGGCTTTGAATAGCCTTAACTCTTTCGGTATCTATCTTCGTTCCTTCCTTACTAACAACATGTCCTAGCAACTTTCCTTCCGTGACTCCAAAAACAGACTTTTTTGGGTTTAGGGAGATCCCATGTTCTCGGCATCTGGCCAATACTTGCTCCAAATGATCACAATGATCATTTCGTTGTTTAGAGAACATAGTTAAGTCATCTAGATAAACCACAATGACCTTCCCCATCATACCTTTGAATGCAAAGTCCATGGCCCACTGAAAAGTGGCGCCAGCATTAGTTAGGCCAAAAGGCATCCTGCTGTAGGCAAATGTACCCCAGGGAGTAGTGAATGCTGTTTTAAATTGATCTTCAGTGAAACTTCAATCTGATTGTAGCCTGAAAAACCATCAAGCATGGACAACATCTCTGATCCAGTTACTGCTTGCAGAACTTGATCCATTATAGGAAGTGGGTAGTTGTCTTTCAAGGAAGCCTGATTCAAATTGCGAAAGTCTACGCATATGCGTATCTCACCATTTTTCTTGTGCACTGGCACAATATTTGCTACCCAAGTACTGTGATGGATAGGAAAGATGATTCTCGCATCCAGCATTTTCTGAATTTCAGCCTGGATGGTGCCTGAGATCTTAGGATTATAATGCCTCTGCTTCTGGCGAAAGGCTTTGACATCTTCTTTCAACGGGATGTCATGCTGGACGTCCTTTGGCTTAAAAGACTTTAGATCGGCATAGGACCATGCCAATACATCCATGTATTTCTTCAGCAACTTGACAAATTTCCACTTCTCTTCAAGGCGCAACATTTTCCAATGTTCACAAATTATGGGTGCTCTACCGAACCTATATTGACCGGTTCGGTTTCTGGGGATGAGTCAGGATCATCTAGCCTTTTCTTTTTCACAAAACGGTCATGCCTGTCGAACAGCCGCTCCAGAGAAACCAGGCCCTTTGGAATTTTATTTCCTTTGAGCTGACATATGCCGTCGTTCCCTTCAGATTCATCATCTTGATCGGTGACTGATTCACGGCAAGTGGAAGTAGATCCTTCAAAGTGTAATTCTTTAAAATTTTCCGCCTTCTCTAGAAAGGCAATGAGTTGATTATCATCGTTGAATACTTGCCAATGCTGAGAATTGTCTGGCACGCTTGGGTGGAAAACCACCTCAATGGTGTATTTGTTTGTTTTCAAACCTGGGTGAGGGAGCATGAGGGATGCTGAAACAGCCAATGAATCGGCCATGTCATTTTGGGCTCTTGGAATGGATTCAATTGAAAAAGCATCAAACTCTTCAATGCTTGTCCCACACCGCATTACGGTAATGCCTGAGCCTTTCATTCTTCACTTGGTAAATCCTTTTAACTTGATTCACAACTAGCTCTACATCACCTTGCACTTTCAGATTCTTAATCCCTCTTTCTTTTGCGGCTTGCATGCCAAGTAGCAAAGATTCATACTCAGCAGTATTATTTGTGTTAAAAAACTGCAACTTGAAAGAGAGAGGAATGACTTCTTCCTCGGGAGATATTAGCATGGCTCCGGCGCCACATCCACTAGTTGCACAGCTGCCATCGAACTGCAAGGTCCAGATCTTATTAAGATCTCCTTCTTGAACGAGAACAACCATTTTGTCAGACTCGGTAGACAAGAAATAGTTCCCCATCCCTGATGATTCAAAAAGGATTTGAGCTTTGGGGTCCTCAGAGCTAGTAACCAAGTACTTCTTTTGTGATTCTGGCTCCAAAGTCTGCATTACACCTTTGACGGGGATTCTAGCCTTAGACCAATCCATATGAATTTCCCCACCAACTTCACTGCAAAAACTTCTTCCCAGCAAAATTCCGTAGGCTGCTGGAATGTCGCAACGAGGACGGTCATCTTTACTCTCTTTTCTGGGAATGCCGCAAATGCAAATTACGCGTCTTTGATTTGGCCAATCAACGGAACCTGCTTGGTTTCCAAGGAATAACATCTGCCAAAAGGCTTGGTAAGGGTGAGGCCCAAAGCATGGGTGACTTTTTCGGCATGACGTTATCAAAAGCCCCAGAATCAATTATGCAGTTACTCAACTTGTGACCATTGATTAGGAGGGAGAGATAGAAAGGCTCTATCTTGCCTGATGCAGATGTTGAAGCAACATTTATGTGGGATTCAGGGGGAGTGGAAAGGATTCCTTTTGGGGAAACCTGATTAGATACAACAGCTTGACTTTGAATATACTTGGTCAATCTTACAAGTCGTTCGGATTTGATCAAGGTACTCACTTTAGACATTTGATCTTGGTCTTTTTTGCATGATCTATGATATCAAATGCGGCCAAGGGTTGTGTTGGTGAAGGAATGAGTCCCTCACTTCGCGATGGTGGAATAGGATTACTGGTCTTGGTAGGAACATGAGAGGACTGATTTGGAGGAGAGATGGGGGGAAAAGATTTCCTTGTAAAAGACTTGCCAGGGAGTTGAGTAGGAAGAGGATTACCTCTTTTAGCAATGGTCGGAGGCGCTTTGACACGACCTTCTCCTTTGCACATGGGCAAAGCACTCTCTCGCTTCTTTTCCTCATGAGCGGGTAAAAACAACGTATGATTGTCCGCTCGCATATCCCCGGTACCTTCCTCTTCATCGATTCTTCCTCATCAAATTCCATATAACCGATAGTAGAGTCACCAATGGGCTCACCGACATCTTGATCATCTTCGCCCGAGACGAAGGTTCTTCATAATACATCGCTTCTTCTTCTTCAATTTCGCCAGAGCGCTGACCGAGGAGCCTCAAGCGCCACCATGAGCAACATGGGTAAGCGCCTTTGTGAAATATTGTTAGGAACGAAATTCCTCCATGGAATATCCCGTATGAGGAACTCGGGGAAGCCTCGGCCAACTTCTTTTTCAATGCAAGCAAGTCGCTCGCCATCTTTTGAAAGGCCGGATCGATTTAAGTAGTGGGAAGGGGCCCAAGATTTAGGCTTGGATGATTCCTTTTTCAATTCGCCAGATATTATCAAATTATCTTCTATTCGAATGGCAGCGGCCTGGGCGAGAATCAAGGTAGCCACTCGCTCTTGAAGGAGCAAGAAACTAACTTTTGAGCTCATAGCATTTACGAAGAAACACTTTTGATTTTCCGGCGTTGGAAGCATGGCAACAGGGACACGGTTGATTAATGCATTGAACCTGGTGATAAAATCGCGCATGGTCTCATTTGCCTCCTTCTTCAGGTGAGTGATCCGTGATAATAATGCAAATGCATCTTCTGAAGGTTTGTACCTGTCTTCAAAAGCATCCCGCAAGGTGGCCCAACTAGTAATAGATCCGGCCGGTAAATGCTAAAACCATTCACCGCAGGTCCTTATAGAGTTTCCAGAAAAAGGTGAACCGACACATCCTCATGAGTTACATCCAGGATACTGCATGACATGATGAATGCAGATATGTGGGAATCCATGCTTTGATTTCCGCTCCCATCGAATTTGGGAAAATTCTTTCGGTTTCCGTGAGGGAGCGCGTGAACTGGATGTGGTAAAGCCAAGGGACCCATAGCATTTCCTCATGGTACCGCCATTTGAAAAGCCGGAAAAAGAACACGAGTTGGAAGTGTGGTTCCGCTGAGTAGCAAGGCACTACAAAGGGATGTGGATGCCCCTTGCGAAAGATTTTTCCTTCGTGGAGGTGAGATACTCCTGGATGACCGGTCAGCCGAGCTTAGCGTTGAAAATGTGCCGGTGTTACACTGAAATTGTGCCTTTGAAGCAAATCGAAAGTAGGATCAGTTTCTCCATGAGCTCTTCTGCTACGCGTAAAGGGTTCACCTACCAAAGCATGTCTTCCGATCTCGCGATTTTGTAGCACCGATTCAAAATTTCTTTTTGGTCAGTACTTGCTGATTTTCTCGCTTTTCTAGCAAAACCAAAGAATGTACTTTTCTAAATATTTAAAAACTATCCTCTTCTTAAAACCGATCATGTTAATGAATGAAAATAACAACGAGGATAAAATGGTAGAGAAGATTAGCAAGCTGATTTTCAGATCTAATTTTGACTTTTTCAAAGGGTTTCAATCTTTTGCTAGACAGTCAAAAACTCAAATCTATGGCAAAATACTGATTTCTATAAAAACTCAGTGAACTAAAGACCTCCAACTAGGCCAGATCTATGGATCTCAGAAGAAAATTTTTGATTTGGATCACCTTTGCAAAATTTCAGATTTTTAACAAAAATTTCAAGTTTGCAAACAAGCGATGATTTTTCTGATTTTCTATCCTACCACCATCATAGATCTGATAGATCTATTCGATCCCCAATGGAGTCGCCAAAAACTGTTGGTCCGAAAATTTGTCGCTTGGGCAGATCTATGGATAAACGAGCCAACAAAGCAGCAGCAGGGCATAGCCCTCTTTTGAGTCAAGAAAGCGAAACTCGGTTTTATTGCTATTCTACCAAAGGAATCTGCATGCAAGTCTCACAAATTCTACCTTCGGGGTTTGGGATCTCATCCCAAAGAGGGGTGTTTCCAATCGCGAAAAGAAAGGAAAGGAAGAGGGGATGAAGAAAGAGCAGGTCCGAAGGGAGAAAAGAAATGAATTCCAAAGCAAAAAGGTTAGAAGGTTTATGTTTTGGGATTGGTAGTAAACAGAGCCAAACCTACTTGCATAAACGAGCAAAGCAATACTGATGATGAATAAATGACAATAAAACAGAAGCAGATTTAACAGAATAAACACATAGATCAGACATAAGAAAGATCTGATGCAAATAACACACGTATTCAGCACAAAGTCTAAATATTGTATTAATAATCCTTCTGTTACAAAAAGCTCAAAGTCTTTTCTCCTCACTCCTATTTTTCATCTGAAAGATATTCACTCATGCCCAATACAACAAGTATTGGGGTATTTATAGAAGAAGGAGAGAGAAGAAGGCAAAAAGGAGCCAACCACTTATTTACAAAGATATTTACAAAATATCTAAAAGTCATGTTGACTTTTGACAACTTGATGGATGACATCATCCCATGATGCAACATGGATGATGTCATCATTTGTGTCAACATACTCCAGATATTCCCAAAAAGAAAGTCGAAGAAGAGAGAGAGAGAGAAGAAGAAGGAGGAGGAGAAGCTACTCGTCGTCGTCATCCTGCGGCCGAAAGGGAGTGGACTGCTTTTGCTGTTGCTCAGGTGACGAGATATGGAATTGGGAGCGGTATTCCATAAACTTGTTGATCATGGGCCCTAGTTGATCCTGGGAAGGATCCTCAGTGCCGCCACCGATCACCTCTCACAAGTCTCCCGCTCATCTATGAGTTTCTGGGAGTTTGGAATAGTCTTTTTCCGCTTCAATGAGTAACCCAATGAAGTCCCGACAGCCAAAGAGGTCATTGATAGACTCGCACAAAAGTGACCTCCGCCCCATCCTCGAGAAACGATCTCCTCAAGATCCGGATGGTTTCATCAGCTTTTCTTAAAGTGAAGGAAGGAGTAAGCAACCCTGGCGACATGTTGAGAACGATCCGTTCCATTTGGTGCATCGCGTCCAGGGCTTCTTCCTTCACCTTGTCGATCTTTTCTAGGACAAATTCCAGCTGATCCACCCGGTAATCCAGAGTGGACATGATTTTGTTGAGGGCCCTGGGATGGCCGAAGATGCCGAACTTGACTAGATCTTCGACTGAACAGTCGAACATTTGTTGAAAGGTCTCGTGCTGCAGTCTAGCATGTTCCAGCTCTTCCGATATGGGTCCCGCTAATGCTTGGAGCTCTTTATTCACCTTGTTGATGTTCAAATACAAGTCGAGAGCTCAAGCGATTACTTTTTCACTGCTTTGAGGATCTGGCGGCCTCCAAGCGGAAACGCCATACCCCGCTCGCCGATCTTTGCATATTCATTAATTTTCTCCCGCTCAAGCTCGTGTCTCGCAAGGCAACAGGGGAGGCGCACCGCCCATTTTCTCGTAAGGCTTGGAGCAGATATTTATTTTGCTCTTTCAGCTTGCCTTTTCTCCTCTTTTGTTTCCCGCTTTTTGGCAGAGGGCGTCAACCGCAGAAAAGGGCCTCCCCGAAGACTTTCGTAAGACGTCCCCATCAGTGACTTGGGTCACAGATAACTGTCGAGACAGATCCTTTTTCTCCTTGAGAGGATTGGGGTACGCGATCTCCATTACCCTCTCTCCCGAAGCACTTTGAGAGAAGCGTGTGACGGGTTTCTCGCTTTTTCCCCCTTAGATGGGATTACGTAAAAGTCCATCGAGCGATGGGAACTTTCCTTTTTTGCGACTTAACTCACCGGGAGATCCAGCCGACTTATGGGAGAAGGGCCGAAACAGAGAGGGGGCAAGCTACAAGAGAAGAAGGGAAAACGTGGAGACACGTGGAGGCGGCATGGAGAGAATAGCCGAAGAAGTGCCCACGGGAGGAAGGGATACTGCAGCTGAGGAAGACATAGGAAGGGAAGGGAGCTCAGAGATGAGGGAAGAAATGGAGGGGGAAAGATCCGCGAGGGAAGAGAAGATGGACGAAGAAGCGGAGGAATAGTAGAAGAAGGGGGAGAGGACACGACCAAAGGGATGGTCGCTTGAGTCACTCGAGGAGGGGAAGGAAGAGAAGAAGAAGGGACAGAAGGGACCTCGGTTGTTGTAGCAATGCCGACATCCTGAGTGGATGGGCCTATTGGAACATCCTCTTCTGCTTCTTTCTCTGGCGTAACCAGAGTTATGACCTGTTCGGGTGCCGCGGAAGGAGGACTCTCAGGAGCTTCTTTTTGAGTGGTGCTGGATTCACCCTCTATGCCTTTGCCCTTGCCTTTAGGCTGTTGTTTAGATCGGGAGGTGCGTTACCCAATGGGGAGGTTGTGAAATCAACCCCGAGGTAGATTAATCCGTTCATCCGGCACCAATGCTCTGTTCTGCGCAGAGTCTCCTTGACCCTCTCCTCAATCGTCTGAGGTGCCTTAGTTCTATCAATGGCTGGAAAAGGCCAATTGTCCCCATCCGTGTTAGTATATACTTGGTCTACTTCATCCTCCGTAGTTTGGAAGCCTTTGGGGACAATTGCTACCCCGTATTGATGATTTCTCCCAAGGCTAAGCGAGAATGGTCCTTTCTCCCGAGCTCAACCTCATGAATGACGCCGATGTAGATGTCTTCGATCCGAGGGATGTGGATCGATCTAGCTTAGCCTCTCGCGCACAACTTCGGGTCGGAAGGTAGGCCTCGCCGAGAAATCATGTTTCAAATTAAGCAGCCCACTCTCCGCGAACATGTCCTTTGCCTTGTGATGGGTAAGGCATGTATATATATCCGCCCACCGTGAGGGGGAAAGGAGTTCCACCCTTCTTTCTTTTCGAGGCACTTCTCATGATAGGTGATCACCGCCTTGATAGCTCTAGCAGAAATCAGCTTGGGTCCAAAGATACCTCGGCAGTCTAGTTGGCTCTCCCAAGAAGTTGGCTGCCCTCAGATAGGTGAACGTGGGAAATTGGGTGAACAGGGCCCCCCATTTCTCAGTGGCCGCCACTATGCTCTTGGTCGTGTGACCGTAAGTCATATTTGGCCTCAACAGTAGATGATGTGGTAGAAAAACACATCGTTGATCTTTGTGAATTGAGGGATGCTATTTTCCAGCCTCAACTCTGGGTAGTATTCATATATTTTGACCTGAGGCCAAACCCCACTCCGCATCAGGCCTGGGTAGTCTCTTTCTGATGCTGCAACAGAAACAACATAGGAATTCATGTAGAATCTCCCTATCAGTATTGAATTGTTGAGTTGTGCTTGAGATTGTGCCGCTTATAATCTCTCGCCATTCAAGCGCTGATCGGGCATATTCTTATTCATGGTCTCTAAGTACCATAAAGATCCATTTATGGAAAAAGTGGGCGTCAGGAAGCCCAAAGACCCTACTCAGGAAAGTGATGGTGTCACTGAGCTCCTCCGAAAAATCACTTCGGTGAATGATTTGTGGCCATCGGGTCACTACCTTTTTGTTTTTCAAATAGACCTCATTCATCAGCTGCATGCACTGATCTTCATGGTCGTCCCAGGCCTTAATACAATCCTCTCGACTGACGGCCACAAAGTGCCGATGATGAGGAATGCCGAGTATTATTTCAAAGTGGCGGGCAGTGAGGTTAATGATGACCTCACCCTTGTCATTTACGACACACCTTGTGTCCTTGTTGTAGCACCGGCAACCACCATCATGAATTCATTGTTGACGGTGCTGACTGGGATTCCTCCAGCGAAGTGTAGGGCACTGCCCATTAGTTTGTCCATCCATGGACTTCTTGTTACCTTCTGAGTCCTGACCCAGAATTCCTCCATATCAATGTGACCCAACTCTGAGTCTCTGATGTCTAGGTCGCATTCGGCCTGGGAGTCAGGCATTCTGACCCTCTGATATTTATATTTCATCTCTTCTTCTGTAAGTTTGGCCTTGCCTTTGGATTTGGTAGGTCTCTTGCTTGATGTAGACATATGTTCTTCCGAGCTTAATTGCTGATCTGCATGAAGAAGAAGCGAGACCCAACGCAAAAAGGTCAGATTAGTCATTTGATCTTCCATCAAGTGTTAACAAGAAAGAGTTAGTGATTTTGAGGCTCAGGGCGCAGGCGCATGAAAGCTGCAGCTTACAGGGCTAAATAGGTAAGGCGCACAGGAAAAAGGTGTTGCAGGGTTAAATCAGCGCCAAAGGCGCATGGCGCATAGATACTGCAGGGTACATTTTGCAAAGGGCGCATGGAGATTTGGTGTTACATAGGGACAGGATGCGCCAAAGGCGCATGTATTTTTCATGTTGCGTGGAAAATTGGTGCGCCAAAGGCGCATGTATTGTTTGTGTAACATGAACTTTTCGTGCGCCAAAGGTAACTCGCGCGCGCACAGAGGGTCTACACAACATGATGTTGCTGTAATGAGGAATGCGCCTGCGCCTATATAGCTTTGTACTTAGCGCGTATGAAAGGGGTGTTACATGGATGCTGGGTGCGCCAAAGGGCGCACAAATCTTTTGTGTTGCATCCAAATTTGATGCGCTTAAGGGGGCGCACGGAAGCGGTTGCAGCATACGAGAGAAATGCGCCATGAGGGCGCATCTTTTTATGATGTAACAGAGGCGACAGATGCGCCAAAGGTGCAACTGTTTTTCATGTTGCATAGCAAGTTTATGCGCCACAGGTGAAAATGGTTTTTAGGTCTGTTCTTTCTCTCAAAGGGGTTTCAACATATGGTTTTAGCTTTCTCAAGGTTCATATGAAGGAGTGCAATACCAAGAAGGATTTTCAAGCCATCACCATTTTTGAGGACAAATCTTCCTCTACCAAAGAGATCTCGAAAGAGGAGGAAATAAAAGTGGAAAGACAGCAAGGGGGGGGTAAAAACAAGTTCATAATCTATCCTTTCAACCTATACTGATCCAACCTAGCAACCAAGATCCACAAAAACAAAAAGCACGAAAGACAGAAGGCCACATACCCGGATATAAAATGATGAAAAAGCACGAGAATGGGTCCACAACGTGATCGAAAGTGACAGTGTAGATAGATAACGACAAGTTCGAGAAAATATATCACGTGTTTACATCGGTGATAATGACACAACGCAGCAGATGCGCTATATATATAGGTGGGAAGGCAATAAATGCGCCACCAACTTTTCAAGTGGCGCATGAAAAGCATTGTCGACATCGGAAAGTATGCGCCTTTGGCGCACCAAAGCGTCTGACAACACAGAGTTATATGCGCCTTTGGCGCACTGAAAGTGGTGTTGACATAAGAAAATGTGCGCCCGAGGCGCACCAAAAAGAGGCGCAACAAATGTTCTGTCGACAGGAAGGCGCATGCGCCTTGGCGCACGCAGGGAAGACTCAACATATCAAGGTGCACCAAAAGGTCTGTTGACACGAAGAACCATGCGCCAAAGGATTTAAAGGGGGCGCACCAAAAGGAGATGCAACAGAGTAATTCCATGCGCCCAGCCAAAAGACCAAAAAAGACTAAGTTCGGAAAACCAGATTTCCCGAAAAGGGATTTCGCAACGCTTTGAACACAGGGATCCCCGATTTACGAGGATCGGAACAAAATTTTTGGTATGCGGTTATCGGTAAAATTTCCCTTGTCAATTTTACGATTACCCGAGTGTAACACATGAAGGTTTACCATACTCTAACATGAAAATAGGCTCCGCAAACATAACAATCTCCCACTTGAGACTTATTTTCACCGAGTAAGCTTCTCAACCCTTCACCGTCATCCGTGAAGGCCAACCAAAGGTGAACATAGCTTTAGTTTATCCTTGTGACCACCTTGGTCATCATGTTTGCAGGATTCTCGACTGTATGAATCTTCTCCAACTTCAACTTATCTTCCTCCAAAGATGTCCTAATGAAGTGATATCTCAATCGTATATGCTTCATCTTGGAGTGGAAAGCAGAGTTCGAGCTAGGCGTATAGCACTCGACTATCACTATGTAGCTTACATTCCTCCCGCTTATGCCCCAACTCCTCAATCAATTGTGTAACCAAATCATCTCTTTGCTTGCCTCCTCGTGGCAGCAACATACTCACCTCCGTGGTCGACAAAGCCACCACCTTTTGTAGTTGTGAAATCCACTTATTGTTGTCCCACCTACAAGGTAAATATAACATGTCGTGCTCCTCTCATTGCCTACATCTCCACCATGTCTAAATCTACATAACCACATAAAGTGGTTTCTGATCCACCGTAGCATAAAACTATCCCCATGGTCCCTTTCAAATACCGAAGGATCCACTTTACTGCTTGCCAATGCTCTTTACCCGGATCACTCATAAATCTACTCACACTCCTACCGCATGGGCAATATCGTGCCTAGGGCATACCATAGCATACATCAAACTCGCCAACCGCCGATGAGTAAAGTACCTTGGACATATGGTTTCTTTCTTGCTCTATCTTGGGACACTGCTCCTTTGATAACTTAAAATGGTCTGCCAAAGGAGTGCTAACCGGTTTAGCATCCTGCATGTTAAACCTATCCAATAGCTTCTTAATATACTCTTCTTAAGATAAAGTTAGCTTTTGTTCCTTCTTATCCCGAGTTATCCTCATACCAAGGATTTGTCTGGCAGCCCCCAAATCCTTCATATCAAAGGATTCACTTAGATGTTTCTTGAGTACTTTTATTTCCTGCATGTTTTTACCTGCAACCAACATGTCATCAGCATACAAACACATGATAATATAACTTCCATCCTCAAATTTATTTATGTACACACAATGGTAAGAATTACATCTGATATAACCTTGCTCCATGAAGCTATGAAACTTCTTATACCATTGACGTGGAGCTTGTTTCGAGCCATACAAGCTTTTCTTCAGTTTACAGTACACCATCTCCTCTTTACCTTTGACTTCACATCCTTCCTCGCTTCTACATATATCTCCTCCAAATCACCATGAATAAATGCAGCTCTTTACATCTAACTATTCTAAGTGTAAGTCTTCTGCTGCCACTATTCCAAGAACAGTTCTAATAGAAGTCATTTTTACTATCTCATCAAAATCTATACCTTGTTTCTGTGCAAACCCCTTGACCACCAACCGGGCCTTATATCTTTTCTTTCCTCCTTCTTCATCTTTAACTCTGACACCCACTTGTTCTCGCAATCCTCTCTTGCCTTCCTAGCTTCACCAAATCCCAAGTCTAGTTCTCCATGAGAGACTTATGCTACTCATCCATGGCTTGCTCCCACTTCTTACTCGGCAGCCACTGCATTACTTCATCAAAGCTCTCTCGGCTCTCTACTATCAAGTGAGTAATAAATAATAAAGAGAAGGAGAAAATGTTCAAGTTCTTTTCTTACCCTAGAAGACCTCCTCACTGTAGGAGTTTGGGGTTCCTGTTGAGTAGGTTCCTAAACTGATTCATGGGTCACTGTCCCATCCGAAAGATCCTCTACCACTACATATTCTTTCTTGGATTCTTCCCTATTTTCCTGCAATGTTGCTTATACATGACTTTCTCATTAAAGACCACATCCCTAGACCGAATGATTTTCTTGTCCTTAATACTCCAACATTTAAATCCAAAGTCATCACCACCATAACCAATAAAAGTGCATTTTTCTGATTCAGCCTCTAGCTTGGTCCTATCATCCTTGTCAATATGAACAAACACCTCACATCCAAAGACTCTAAGAAATGAGTAATCGACTTTCTTACCATACCAAGCCTCCTCAGGTATGCCTCCATCAAAGGCACTTGAGGGTCCTTTGTTTATTAAGTACACAACTGTGCTCACCGCTCGCCCAAAAATAAAGAGGTAGTTCGCATGTATCCTCATGCTCCTAGCATGTTCCACTATTGTTCTGTTCATCCTTTCTGACACCTCATTTTGCATGCGGGGTTCCCGGAACTATCTTTTACCTACAGATTCAATTCTTAGAACAATAATCATCAAATTCATTGTTGCAATACTCCTCCATTATCTCGACCCGAGACATTTTAACTTAAGACCTCGTTTCATTCTCTACCAAGGCTTTCCATTTAACAAAAGTATCAAATACATCGATTTGTTTCTAATACAATAAACCCAAACTTTATTTGTTACATCATCAATAAAAGTAACATAATAACTTGAACCCCAAGAGATGATACCCGAGCCGGCCCCCACACATCGAATGTACCAAATGCTAACTTACTCTCTTTCTTCGTAGGTCTAACCTTGAGAAACCTTACTCACTTCGGTTTCCCATATATGCAATTCTCACAAAAATCCAAACCTATTTCGTATATCTAGGAAAATTCTTCTTTATGATGTCCATGCCCTTATGGTTCATATGACCGAGCCTATAATGCCATAATTTTGTATCCGCATATGAAGCCACAAGATTACAATCATTAGTACTATCAGTGGATAAATACAAGGTTCCAACCTTCTTACCTCTTGCCACCACAAGAGCACCCTTGGTAACCTTCCAAGAGTCAGCTGTAAATATCACAGTACAACCATCACTTCCCAATTGCCCTACCGATATCAAATTTCTCCTTGATGTAGGCACATGTCTGACATCCTTTAATAGCCATGTATTCCCATTCTGCATCTTAACCTGAATAGAACCTTTTCCAACTATACTGCAAGGCTCATCATCACCAAGAAAAACATGCCCAAAATCCCCTTGAACATAATCAACAAAATAATGCCTATGTGGAGTAGCATGAAAAGAAGCCCCTGAATCTAAAACCCAAGATTCAGTAATATTATGCAAAGAAAGAATCAAAGCATCTTGACATACATTACCCGATGCCACATTTGCCTCCTTGTTTTCTTCCTGTTGTTTCTTCTTGTCCCGAAGCTCCCAACAATCCTTCTTTGCATGCCCAAACTTTCCACAGTTCCAACATACAATCTTGCTCTTGGATTTTGACCTTGCCCGATCTTTCGATTTTCCACGGTTTCCTCTATTCTTCTATCTCCCTCTAGTTTCCATTGTCAAAGCATTCCCTGAAGTAGAAGATTCCCCGGAGATTTTTCTTCACATTTCCTCACTTAGAATCACCCCTACAACATCCTCAAACTTCAACTTCGAGTTAGGCTGAACCGAGTTGCTTACCACCATTACTGTGCTATTCTAACTTTCGTAAAGAGCACAAAATTAATAAAGCCCTAAATTCTTCATCAAATTCTATTATAATCAAGATAGCATATTCACAACCGTATTGAAATCATTTAAATGATTTGCTATCTTTGAACTATTCTCGGACATCTTCATATTAAACAACTTTTTCATTAAAAATATCTTGTTAGAGGCGAGGGTTTTTCATACAACTTCCTAATGCATCCATTAGATCTTTTGTATTCTTTTCCTTTGAAACATTAAATAATATCGAAGATACAAGACACAACTAGATCGTTCCAAGTGCCTTCCAATCCAACAAATCCCATTCCGCATCTGTCATACTCGAGGGTTTGTTCACCTTCTCAGACAACGGAGTATAAAGATCCTTATGATAAAGGTAATCTTCCATCTGCATCTTCTAAATACTAAAATTCTGCCCGTTGAATTTATCAACCCTAGATCTTCCATCATCTACCATAGCTCCCACTCAAGCTAAAAACTTTCCCTGCGATTCAACACTTCAGCAAACCAAACTAGGCTCTAATACCAATTGTTAGGAAATAAGAGATAAAATATGTGGAATAATCCCTTACAGAATCGCAACAGTAGAAACTAATATGCAGAAAATATTACAGATCTCAAATAAAAGTGCAGAATAAATAACACAACACAGAGAGATAATATTTAACGTGGTTCACCCAATTTGGGCTACGTCCACCAAGAATCACTTGCTCATATTTTATTACAAGCCTCCACTCTCTCAATACAATACCTAGATCCGTTTGGAGCTATGCTCAACAAACTCTACAAAATTCACACCCGAATTCAAAGCACATCTGTAATGCATTTGCTTGTATATATATATCATATGCATAAGATCATATAAATAGACAATTGCTTAAGCAGTTTGATACAAAACCGTGGGTATCAAAACCATGGGCAAAAACTGTGGGTATCAAAACCATGGGCAAAAAACTGTGGGTATCAAAACAATGGGTACCGAAAAAACCATGGGCCCAAAATAGCCCATAATGGTTACCCATTACCCATGGGTTAATAAACCACCCATGAAAATTTGCTTGGGGCTTCGCCCAAACCCTCACCCACTCACCTGAGTGGGACCGCCGTAAAAATACCCGAGTGTAACACATAGAAGGTGTACCACACTCTAACATGAAAATAGGCTCCATAAACATAACAAGTTTGAGGCGTGAGAGATTGGGGCACGAGACAAAGAGGTGCAAAATCGCTCAAAGGGAATTAATACCATGTACAGTGTAGGTGGAGAAATTAATGAAGGGAATTTTTGAAACTTGGTTTAAAGTTGGCATTTTCAATGTCATTTGTTACCTTGCGAATTCAAAGAAAAATTGAGAAGTGTGAAGAAGAGTTAGAGATGATGAGAACTCTGTAGAGTGAGTAAACCTATTGTGTTTTGAAGCACGATGTTGAGCGTCCAGGAAAAGAAGCGGGATTCAAGTAGTGGTGTGTGTGTGTGTGTGATGGGAGGGTGATTTTGGTATCATTTGCATAAGCAGCTAGGGTTTCATTTCACACTCACAAAATTGAAAGGAGAAATGGCACCATGGAGGGCTCTCTGCAATAGAGAAGGAGGTTGATGACCCAATAGAGGAGTGGTTGGTCGAGATGTTATATCCAGAAGAATTTATTGAGGGGAAACCTTAGACACCAAGGATTACATAGTGTGGGGTTTCGTAGATCAATCACTTCACTAAGAAATACTTGAAGGGCATCGCAATAGAATTTTACAAGAAGACAAATCGGCAAATAAGTGGCGAGATGACATTATGGTTTTGGACACCTCCACGAAGAAATTACTTGAAAGCATGGGGGTCATGCAAATTCTGGATTTGCCCTATTTTGGGAAGCCTTGAGAAGTTGTATTAGTGGCTCATATCGTGCGTCCATGAAGAATTTTTCTACTTTGCAGGAAGGAGAATAAGGATCACCACCAAGTTGGTTAGGAAGATGACAGGGCTACGTGACTTGGGCTCGAGATCGTCGAAAAGATCTATCGATGATGAGGACATTGATGTCACATCTGCCCTACATCGATAAGAAGGGGGATTGAGCCTTCAAAGTAACCAACATTGTAGACATGGCCACTAGGGTTACAACATGCTTGACAGAAGCAAGTTGGGTGCCACTGAACGATGGAATGAGGTGAATATGCACTGGTTACATATAGCACACAAAATAGTCAACAAGACATACTACAACATTGTCGAGTACATCGCAAAAATCTTGGTGAATGAGGTGCGCGTCAAGCAAGATAAAGGTGAGAAGATTACCTAGGGCACAATTCTATTATTGATTATATTTAGTGAAATTGAGTACCCGACGGACCTAGGGAGAACATCTAGGAGTTTCCATTGGAAAATAAATCCCAATGCAAAGAAATTTTCCAAATACACTCTACGCGAAATTGTTTCTAATGCGTATAAAGAGCTAGGAAGGTGGTTCAGGAGACTATGTAGGGTGTTTGAAGGAGAATGGTGTATTCCATGTGAGCTGCCCAAAGTATTGAATGGAGAAGTTGAGTTTATAGTCTACCAACACTTCATCTTGGGGCACTTCCATATGCAATGGGCGGTAAGAAACCATGGTGTAAGTTTCCCTTTGCTTTAATCACGCTGTCGAGATATTTCAAGGAGTCAATGAACAGGTTCCATAATGCGCACAAGCTTCAGTTTGACGTGAACAAAGTAGACGCAGATATCCACATTCTGCACAAGACTTATGTATGGCCAGGAAAGAGGCCTATGTGGAAACCATGGAATCAGGCAATGTGGACATCATGCTGAGAGTTTGGCCACAGGAAGACCGAACTAACACGTATGTATATATATATATATATGTATATATACATATATATATATATATATATGTATATATACATATACATATATATATATATATATATATATATATATATATATATATATATATCTGAGGCCAAGGTTCAAGGATGGAAAAGTGGTGAAGGGCACAGATATGGCACTTCCAGGACCTCTGAAGAAGGGGCAGACAAGTAGGGACTTCAAGGCATGTTGCATATGTGCCCCCTGCTCAAGAGGATCTAGTGCCTATAGGACTAGAAAACATCCTAGAGTAGGAAGAACCGTAATACAACGCCAAACTTGTGTATACTGTAAGAGTTCTCATGAGAAGGCGCACATCAAGAGACACTGGCATAGGGAATTTGCAGCCAGTAAGGAGATCACCACGCGTGACTCCTATGAAGGATGAGGAGGAAGAAAGGAGAAAGCACAAGAAATATGTTCATGTTAAAGATAGTGAGGAGGAGTCCCCATAGCCAAGCGCACATAAAGAGGGGGAAACTCCAAGTATGGGTGGGCATAGAGTAGAGGCCACCCCTAGTGTGGAAATGTAGGAAGATGAAGATATTGGTGAGCATGTAGTCTATGAGACTATAGACCCAAGTGTAAGTATTCATGAACAATGCTCTGGTGAAGGAGAGAGTAATACCAGTGGAGACAAAAAAATTCATAGTACGCCCCACGCAGAAGGAAGGAGAGGATGAAGGAGAAGTGAATCGATATCAGAGGCACTATATAATAGGATGCAAAGCGTGGCAATACAATAAGAAGATGTCACGTTTATTCATGATTATGTTAGTGAGCATGCAGGTGGGCATGATGAGGAAGAGGTAGCAGTACTCAGAACTTGGGTTATATGGATGACCCTTCAAAAATTATTCACACCCACTTCTAGAGTACTCTGCCTAACAAGCAATTATATGGCTAGGATTGGATGGACCCGGAAATGGCCAAAACGCACACTCGTAAACAAATATCCTCGAGTATACAGACTCATATGGATGAGCCTGATTTTGATGTCTGCGAGGAGGCATGCAGTTCAAAGAAGATGAGGAAGGCACCTTACACACGCCATGTGACTATTAAGCCAACATAGTTTTCAGATGAACATGTGGGTAACACATTGGTCAAAGTGTCAATAGAAGTAGTGTGCCGAAATATTGATAAGGTGGAAAAAATACGGGCGCTATTAGATGATAAGAAGGACAAAGACACAGAGATCAAGCGCCTCACTCAGGAGTGAGATAATGCAGTAGTTGAGGCCCATAATGTTAAAAATATGGCGAGCAGATCAAAATGAGATTTTTCGAAGAGGCCCGATTTTCGAGAGGGTGCCTCGGGACTTAAAGTCCAATTACACTATCTACACACATGACAGCTTCTCCTACTTCTAGAGGAAGGACCGACATGCCTCCCTAAGAAAAAGGATGATGTGGAAGAAGCATCAAGGGTCAAGGCTTCAATTGCAAGAAAGATATCCAACTACGAGGCAGTTTTACAAGCCTTAAAAGATGAAATGAAGAAGGCAGATACAATATTGGCCATGTGTATAATGCTTGATAACTTAATATAGGCAAGGACAAAGGCAAAGGAGAATGAAGTTCTATAGGTAACAAAGGATGAAACACTCAAGCGCATAAAATGAGTTACCTTGGTAAAACAAAGCGCAACGCTTAGATGCTGTGAAGAAACAACATATGGATCGATCAAGGGCATCGGGAAGCTCATTGCCGCGAAGGTGGATGTCATAGAAGGGATGGTCTTAGGTATGGCCAACATCCTTAGAATTTTGAACAGTGAGGGTGGAAACATGACTATGGATGAGTTAGATGGCATTGTTGTGGACATCCCTGACAAGACAAATACAATGCTTAAGGAATGGTATGAGTTTGAGGGAGAAATACAAAGTGAATATCTAAAATTCATTCTACCGAAAGATGAAAAGGGTACACAATAAAATGACTCACCATATTCTTTATTCCTTATTCTTTCATTCATTTATCCTTTATTCTTTGGAGTGATAAGGTGATTACCCATTGTCGGGGTGATAATGTACTCTAGTGTGGGGTAATGTTGAAAGGACAAAAATGGCCTAAGTATTGGGCACATGAATGTAGGGCGTTGGAAGAGCGCATGACGCTATGATAGGGTTGAAGTGCCCAGGATTAGGAATTAGTCATTTTGTGGATAAGGGATATTTTGGAGTTAGCGTGTTGAGCACACAAAGACATGAAGACTTACGGTCCACACAATGGTATTTTGGGAACAAGCAACAACTGAGCGTCATGCATAGTTTAGGCTAATAATAGGATTTCTACTCAGAGTTAACTATATGAAGTTTATTGTTAGAGCACTTGCATGTTGTGCATCCTATTGTAAAGGTGCATGGCTATTATTAACATGTGACCTATTTTGAGAAGTGCATGGGCAGTGAAGGGAAAGTCCCCACCCCATATATATGTATTGATTTGCATGGTTTTGGTGTGTGTGTGTGTGTATGTGTCAAATTGTAGAGTTATGTTGCTAGTTTTGTCGCGCGCATGACTCATGGAGATACTTATGTAATGTAAGAAGCTTTTGTGTTTTACAATATTTAATACAATGGTTCATATTGGCTGGATAATGGTGTTGAACATGACTGAATCTAGTTCTTACATGGTAAATCTTGTTATAGTCATTATTTAGTTCATCTTATATATATTCTAAGAACTAGATCTAGTTTATGCATTGTGTGTTTTTTACTATTGGTAATGAATTTGGATACCTATATGCACCATCATGCTAACATTCTATACAAGCAACTCTAAAGAGGGACCTAGTGCCTTTGCGCGCTTTGGGTGAGCGCCCAACTCAAAGCTTAGTGATGTGCCAAAGGCACTTGAGTTATTCACAGTAAATTCTAGGTTGCATCATGGTTTCACTTAAACCCCTTTTCTTATGTGATTTTCCCAGCGCCCTTCTATTTATCGATCCTACGCGCGCGCACTTCGGTACTTAGCCAATATCTTAGGGTCCAACACCCCTTCCACATAGTTTTATTTATCTTAGACTATATAGCTTTGGATGATTATGTTTTTGTGTGGGATCAAACACTACTTTTAAAATTGCAAGTTGGACGGTGTGGTGATTGGGTTTAACCTTGACCGGTGTGCCCATTCAAAATTCTTTTGTCCTCGGAAAAAAAGAATGTATGAAGAAAAAACCTTCAATTCATAGCTTTTAATTTAACCATGCTAATGAAACACACTATATTTATGCGAAAAGGCATGTTTCAAATAAGATTTGTAGGAGGCTAATACTAACAGGAACATAGACATTTTAAACATGATTTATTTGGTCGTCGACATACAATCTTATTACATTTTTCCTCATTGATTCCATGTAGATTAACCCAACCATCCACACTAGAATTTACATAGAGTAATCATGTCACAACATAACATGCACATTTTCTTATAATAGCTAATTCAAACATAGATGACTTCATTCCCATTTTGGATCCCCTATTTTACTACTCCGATCATCGATCCGCATGAGGGAGGTGATCGAATCAGATGGTTGATATCCCCCATGACAAGTGATGATAACATTGCGCTTGAAGCTCCTCCATCGCCTACATGGACCGCCTCTTTTCACTAGAATCGAGGGTGACCGTAAGCTCATAGTTGACCAAGTGATCATGCTATGTTTTTAGTTCCTCAACGACAACACTAAAACCGTGATGATAGGTCTAGAATGGACCATGACACATCTTGTGTGTGACCCATGATTCATTTTTGCATCATTCCACTCGTTGCCTCACACACACATCTCTTCAATCTTTATGTTCCTCAAACAATATTATGAGATGGCATTGACACAAGATATGTTCATGCATACATAAAATACCCACACAAGATATAATTAAGTGAAAGGGAAAGCCACTTGGAAGGACCCTCGAAACTTAGGTGTGTTCTTAATGCATTCCCATGTACATTTGTTTAACTAGTGTATATGACATATAGGACACGACAAGTACATGTTATGACCAACTATATTTGTAATTTTATCAGATGATTTATAAAATTTCATTTTACAATTTTTAAATTTTACCCAAAACACAAGCCTGTTGGATGAAGGTCACATTGGATCTTAGATGGTTAAAAATTATCGCTATCCTTTCTTTTGCACTTTTGTTAGTCTTACAGAGGAATGTATATATCCACAATGATTTGTCATAAGTAATACTTATGTAGTCTCTTGAGAAATGAATAAAATGCACACATGATTTTCCTTAATCTCTCGAGCAATGCTAAAATTGGATTTATGTAAATTTTGCTCTAACATTTTTTATGTTTCTAGTTTTGCAATAGTTAGAGAAAGTTTTTATTGTCATGTGTCGAGTTAATGTCCCCTACATTCCGATATATATGACCTATATTTTATTAATAATATTTAAAGTTTTCAAAATTTCTATGACCCTTACAATATGTGTCAAAATGTATTCTTAATTTACCATGTTAATTTAGTTTTGAAGTATTTTCTTTTTCAACACTTATGTTATTCAATCATGTAATAATGTAATAATATTTTGGATGTATTAGTCCAACAACTACATAATCGAAACACATTATAATGCAATTGTAGTGATCCCAAAAAGTTAAAAATCCATTACAAATAAAGGCTTTGTAATCAAGGAACAAAGATGACTCCCGAGCCTATTATACTCTTTCCAAACATAATAAGTTGATAAAACATTCTTGTTGTCAAAATTTTGGATAGAAAGTACTTGTATGAAAACCCCTACCATATAATTCAAGGTCCCACATAAAAATGTGTGTTCCATGTACATTTTAAAGCCCCTTATCGAAAATATCTCCACAAAGTTTCAGGTCCCATGCTTAAATGATAACTGGTGTTATAAATATCCACAATAGTAATGCATCCACTTATTCAATTTATTGTTGGAAGTTATATTGATGTTGTGTAAGATCAATCGGTTGTCGATCTTAAGGGACCAACATATTTTTCCATATGTCCTTCGTTGTACATGTACTCCACACATTTTCCATTTCCTCATGTAAGCAACCCCTCATTAGCCATGCCATATATGTTAGAATGAAACACACTTTGTGAATCTTATAACTCTTCCTTCTAGATCCTCTTTTCAAGGCGTCTTACACTATAACAAACCATCCGAGTGTGCCATTTTATGTTCAATTAAAAAAATGGGTGGAATGGAGACATATTTAATCATGTCTTTGATTTAGAAACAAATAATAATAAGATCACTGCCAACTCATGTTTTCAAACCTTGTTAAGAACCTCGAATGTTTAGTAGGCGGAGTCAACTAAAATCCACTTGGAAAACTCTAATTGTTGATATCTTTTGTTTCTTGTGAAAAAGTAGGCAATGGCCTAAGATAATAGCCTAGAACATCTCCGCCCTCAATCCCCCTCTTCTTCATCGTTCTCTTCCTCATGTAATATTCGATTCCATTAAATTTAACTTTCTATTCTTTTGGGATAATCCTTCTCTATTATTCTGTCCGCAACCTCATTGGTTGCTCATCTTATTGTATCAGCTCTGTCAATACGCGGAAAAAAGACGATAAATCTCCTCATTTGAAAAAATGATTACCGATGTCAGTAATTCATATGTGAATTCGATTTGCGTTTGGATTTAGCGAGCATTTTACCGTTTGACGCTTCATCTTAAATTCCATAATCTAAGCGGATGAGTAGATGAGGTTGTAGCTCAGGGCGGTGAAAAATCATCAGCAGATATTATTTCACAGCGAGCAAAGGTGTTTGTGGTAATTGCAATTGGAAGCCATGGGAGGAGGGGCTGTTTTTCGTGGTATCAGCAGAGTAATTGGTATGGGAGGCACTGTAACTGGCCGTCTAGGAGTTGGGGCGGCCATTAACTCTCCTCAGAAAGTGAAGATTTCTTCTTCTTCAGATGCTCCTTCGTTTACAATGATTGATGAATGGGAGCTTGCAGGGGACGAAGAAGGATTTCAAACCCACCCGAATGCCCGCCTGGAACACCACCACCACCATCTTCGTGATCGCCTTATTTTTGGATCGGTGCCAACACATCAAGAGGTTCTGGAAGCCACGTCAGATTTGCAGGATGCCCTTAAACAGTAAGTTGGTCTTCCTCTTTTGCCAATTTCTTCATCAGGGGTTGATTTTCTCGGCTGTGCGCAAAGTGGGTCTTAAAATTTTCGTGAAATTGACTGTGGTTATAGTGTGCTGAATTCTGATTTGGTTAAATGAAAACACTGGTAAGCCCAAATGCTTTTGTATTGGGTTCCAGTGTCCTGCGGCGCTAGACATCCTGAGTTTAAACCAGTGTGATGCAGGAGCATATTAATTGAGATTAATCTTAAGCATAGTCATTGGGAAACTCCATTATAGGTATGGGGATTTCGTTCCGCTCCCTCGTACCGGCATCTCTTGGTAATTATATTTATATGTAAAATAGCGCTACCCTATTCAATTACTCCTGCTCCCTGATTTGAAATGACCTTCCCGTCCCTTTATACACGCGGGCTCTCTGCATGACCATGGTGTTAAGTTTGGAATCCTGCTTTGCTTACATAGATTACTGCAAAATGGGAATGGTGGTAAGCCTGAGACATCTGTCATTGGGACCCCAATATTGTGGCCGGAGCCATCATGAGGTTGTTGAGCCTCTCACGATGCAGGGGAATATTAATTAGGATTGGTGTTTAGCCTGGAATCTAGTTTTTAGCATAAGGGTAGAGGAAAGGAATGAGAGCAAAACCTTTACTTATGGTGGTGTTTGTTTCTAGAAATCAGTCTTAGAAAATGATGCTAAGAGAATGACATGATTATAGTACTGCAACCTGATTTGTGTTCATAGGTTGGTGTGAAATAAGAATCGTGGTGATCCTGAATCCTTTAATTGGCTACAACCAAATTTTCTGGCAGTAGAAATCATGAGGTGGGATTGAAGATCTCATTTCTGAAACCATTGTCATGCTGGGGAATCTAAATTTAGATTAGTCTTTAGTTTAGAATGTGTTTTTATATCAGAGTAAGAGTATATGTTAGGAATGAGAATAAAACCTCCATTTATGGTAGTGGGTTTGTAGAAAAGTAATTTTAGAATAATGATGCTAGAATGATGATATGATTATAGAGCTGGATCTTGATTGGGGTTCATAGACTGGTGTGGAATGAGCAGCGGCAAGCTCGAAGTCATTTTCATTGGGGCTCCAATGTTGTGGCAGTAGCCATCATGAGTGATGTTGAGGAACTCATTTCTGAAACCATTGTCATGCAGGCGAATTTTAATTTAGATTACTGTTAAGTAACTAAGTTTAAAAAAACAGAGTAAGAGTAGATGTTAGGATTGAGAATAAAACCTCTATTTATGGTGGTGTTTTTCTGGTAGAAAACTAATTTTAGAAACAGATTCTAGGAGGATGAGATGATTATAGTCCTGAATTCTCATTCAGGCTCATAGATTGGTGTGGAATGAGAATGGTGGTTAAACCCAAATGCCTTTCCAGATGGACACCAGTGTTGTTGCAGTAAGCATCATGAGGTAGGGTTGAGGATCTCATTTCTGAAGTCCAATGTGATGCAGGAGGATACTACTTTAGGTTAGCCGCTAGCGTTAAATTTTGGACATGTTTTTCCAAAATAAGTGTAAATGATAGGATTGAGATTAAAACCTCCAATTATGGTAGTGTTTTTCTTAGAAAACTAATTTTAATAAAGGATGCCAGGAGGATGGGATGATTGTAGTGCTGGATCTCAATTTGGGTTGATAGATTGGTTTGAAATGAGAGCAATGGTAAGCCCAAATGGTTTTCCATACGGTACCCAGTGTTGTTGGACTTGGAGTACCCATCATGATGTGAGTTTGATCCTCTCATTTTTTAAAATATATTTTCTTAGAATAGAGGATAAAAATGATGATACAACTCATATTTATTGCATTGTTTGTTTCAGAGAGCTTATTTTATAAAAGGATGCTTCAAAGGAGGAATAATACGTGTTCAGATAGAGGTGGGATAATTTGGCATTTAATGAAGGGTAAGTTAGGGATTATTTCGTGGGTTTGTGTTATTAGATTTGACCCTTGGGGTTTATTTTATTGTACAAATCTTGTTGGCTGACCTTGGTTATTCCTGTAGCCACTGATTTGGGCTGGGATAAACATTGTGCTAGACCCAATATGATAAAATTAGTTTCTAGAAAGTTAATCTTAGAAAAAGGATACTAAGTGATTCTATCTGAGTGGGCAGACAGAACTGGAATATTTTATCATTTAATGAAGGGGAAGTTGGGTATGATTTTGTGTGTGTGCTTAATCTATTTCAGAAATCCACTAACCAGTGATTGAATTATTTTCGTGTGCAGACCTTGTTGGCTGCCCTGAGTTATTCTTACATTACATTTATTTTAGGGATGGGATTAGCATTGCGTGAGACCCAATACGGTAAAATTAATTTCTAGAAAACTAATTTGTAGAGGAGAATAAGAGCTCGTGATGTATTCAAAACTAGAACAGAACATCCATCTATGAGAAAGCTAATTTAGGAAAGGACACTGACAGGTTGAGATGTACTTAGTGGGCTGAAAAAAGTGGAATAGATTTGCATTCAAGGAAGAGGAAGTTAGGGATGATTGTGGGTTTATGCTTATTGTATTTGATGTTCATTTTATCGTGTAGATCTTGTTGGATGTCCTAGCTTGGGGTTGGTATTAGCGTGTTGTGAAACCCAATGTGGTATAATCAGTTTCTAGAAAAGCTAATTTAAGAAAAGGTTTGGAAGAACTTGAGATGTAGCTGATTGGGCAGACAAAATGAGAACTAAGCTTCCATTATGTTAGTTTTATTTAATATTAAAAGACCAATTTTAGAAAATTATGGTAATAGCCAATAGGTTGAGATGTAATGAGTGACCAGACAGAAGTGGCAAAGATCGGCCTTTAATGAAGGGGAAGTTGGGGAAGATTTTGTGGTTGTGTGCATATTGTGTTTTAGGTTTAGTTTATGTCGTAGATCTTGCTGGCTATCCTTGGTTATTCTTGCATTACATTGGGTTTTTGGGGTTGGAGAAACTTTTTCTGAAACTAATTTTAGGATTGCTGAGATAAGTTGTCATCGAGTAGTAAGGGGAATTAGAATAAAGCTTCCACATATGGTTTTTGTGGTTTATTTTATTGTGCAGATCTTATTGGCTGTCCATGGTTATTCGTGCATTACATTGCTTCTCAATCTCTATTGCATCTTGAATCTTTCTATCGGTGAAATTGATCCCCATCGCTAGCATTTTAGTATTATTTATGCATAAATAGTGTTTTGTTTAGTCTTCATGCTCTACTAGAGCTGACTTATTGACCCTTCTATGTTCTAGCTCTGTACAGTGTTCCCAATTCTAGTTATAAGTGAATGCCCAGTTTCACCAATGTAGGATTTTCTAAGAATGGACCTGAATTTTAAGAAAATTACATAATCTTGATATTGTCCATTGGAATTAACAAGGTGTTCATTTGAAGATTCAACATCAAATTTGGCTATATGATGCTGACTGTAGAGGGCTATTTTCTCTAGAAGTATATGTAAAACTGAAAATTTCCTTTGGAAAGGCCATTGTCACAAGGCATGGGTTGCACTGTTCTCGCAATAATAAAGAAATTGTAAGGAACGTTAGAAGGGACAGAAGTCCTGTTTCTAAGTAAAGAATCATTAGTGTGCCGTAGGAAACATGCCAAACTTCCATTCAAGAGGTTCTATTGTAACAAAAGAGTTGGAATGCATTTTCTTAGCTTTTGGTTGCTTGTAATCAGTTGTCAACAATAATTAAGGATTAAACTTGAAGTTTTTCTAATATTTATTTGGAATTTTTCTTTTCACAACCATCAAATATGAGAGCCGAATGATAATAAAACTGACATTTATGATTTACTCTCAAAATGAATCATTTACTTCTACAAAATTTTCTCCTCGTGTGTAATGCCTAATCTCTTCTGCGCTAGTTTATCCTATTATTAAGTCCTGAGTTTCTTACAAAGGTTCGCATGTTTGGAGTCTTGGACTTTATTTTCTTCAAATAGAATTGACTGAAAGAATAAGTAACTAGTTTCTTGCCGTGTTTTATGAACTTGAAATTATCCAAACAAAAAGCTGATTTAAAATTATAATATCGATGCTCTTATAAACATGCGTGCCTGATTGTATCATTTGAAATTATCCTTCCTAACGTTATTGTTATTCTTTATTGAGTTGCAATATGATTTATGGGTCTATACCATTTATGTCAAATTGCATTCAAGATATTGTCTGCATACATGGTTCAAACTTCTTCATCCAGGATCTGTATCTAGTCTTGTGTGTTACATGCCAGTTTACTCTTTATTTCAGCCAAATGCTTCCCTGGACCACTGAATTTACAAGGAGACTAAACTGATGATTTTTACAACAATTTTTGTAGGACTGCCACTCCTGTTTCCAGCACCTTTGGTCATGAAAAAACATCATCATCTTTCCTCTCAGTGCACGATAAGGCAGACTCTGTTGAAGTTTCAGACATCCAAGAGGCTGAGGGAAAAACCTATGAGAATTCAGTTGGCCGAGTTGAGACAGAATTGTATCAAGACAGTGACAAAGTGGTGCAAAAATCTGGGCACTCTAATGTTCTTGATGCATTCCATTTGCTACAGAGCAATCCTACTATCCAGGTTTTCTGATTATACTTTTTAATGATCTTACTTTTGCAAGGATTATGTGGTAACCTACCTAATCCAGTTCTGGTATTTGCTAAGTGAATTAAGGTTCTCTAAAAGTGTTATTTGTAAATACTTGTTTTAGGATAGTGAACAATGGTAATATTTCTCATGGTTGAAGAATTATGTTAATGGCATTATTGTTGCCGATCAGATGACCAAATGATCGTTATTTGTAAAGGAAGCACACAGTGTAAGAGTTCACAGATTTAGAGATCAATTAGAAAATAAAATGTTGAAAAGAGTCTAGAAATTCTGAAACATTCCATACTCAGAAAGTCCTATTGTGAACCATAAAAATGTGAGTAACTCAGATTGTATTTGCCTGGTGCAGATGCTTTTTGCTTAGATATTTAGACATATCAATCTCAACCCTGTTGATATATTAGACATATCAATCTCAACCCTGTTGATCTATGTTTGATGGGACTTGCTTTAAAAAATGAAACTGCTGATTTTAACAGTTGGCAACTTGTTTGTTGTAAATTCCAGTGATAATTGCTCCGCGGTGTGTAATCATTTTAAAAATCATATAATTAGTTAAAATGTTTCATTCATGCTTTACCTACCTTGAACAAGTCATTTTACATGAGAGTTGAGACAATATATACAAGGACTCTATACCAAATAGGCAGGTAGGTTCAACCATCCTTACTACTTGGCATGAATTAAACAGAATTACCATTTCGAACTTTTCCTGAACATTGAAATTGAATGGAAACAATGTCGTTAAGTATCCTTGTTTATTTGTCGACCTATTTAATTGTTATTTTAGGTCAACCTACTTAATATAGCTCTGTCAAGTTGGAATTTTTGTTCTGGATATGCTAGAACCCATTCAAAGGCTTGTGATGTCTTTTTGAAGTTATATTAATACCATGTTTTGGGATGTTGGATGCATTTTTCCCATATGATTCTTGAAACTGTAAATACTATTTGATAATCTCTATTGCAATACTCTTTGTGCCTATGCTGCTCCAATTTTCCTCTTTTTTGCATTTATTAATCTCAAAATACGTAGAAGACCCTTCACCCAATTTATAGGAATTTCTGTCCTAAATGGAGCTTTATAATTACGTGTATATATATTACATGCTCCTTATGCCTGTTGAAAGCAATATGTTGGGCTCCTGCATTAATAACATTTAAAAAGATTTGACAGGACTTGTTTTATCCTTTTGGAAACTCAATCTGAAAGACCTGATATATTTGCCTAGGCTTGTTTCTTCTCAATAAATGTGCTGGTTTGTTTTGCACTGAGAAACAATTATTCCTTATTATAAATATGATATTCCCTTGAATATTCCATCGGAAGGCACATGATGCTTGTTGCTAATCTAGATGCATGTGCTGTTGTATCAGTTGCTTTGGATTTCAAATCTCAATTTACACCTCTCTGTTTTAAGGCCATGTGAAGATGTATGCTGAATTTTCATTTTAATATCATCTGTTGAAACCGGTACATCAATTGACTATGAATACAGTTAGGAGCAACATTTAATGCCAAGTTAAACTTGGTAAGCATCCACTTCAATATAGAGTATGACATTAACTCCAATATAAAGTATCATTATGATTTCCATATAGAAATATTGAAATACTGTTTAAGGTACCGTCGATCTGTTTTATTTATGGACTTTTCTTTGGGAAAGCTTTACGAGATACTGTATTTGAGCAATTGATGATTTTCTATGAAATTTTCTAATGCAGGGGATGGTTGTCTCACTAGCCTCAGATAAAGCCATCTGGGATGCTATGCTGAGAAACGAGAAGGTTCAAGAGTTCAGACAATCACTCTTGAAAGGTTACTACCATCTTGATTTTGAGACTTATTTAAGAACAACAGCTTCATATATTTATTCGTCACATTAATCTCCATGTATTTTAACTATGTATTTTGACTTAGAGGAATGATTCTGTATAGCAGGTGAAGCAGTGCAATCAGACACAAATACAGATGCAGACAAGAAGAAAACCTTTTTTCAAGTTATCGAGAATATGAAACTGAAGGTGATTGAATACATGGAGAGAATATCAGAACTCTGTAACCAGGTTGTTGGATTTGTTGACAAAAAGGTTTTGGCGAAAGATGCAGATTTTGTGGATGCTTTAAAGGCCTCATTGATGCTTTGCATTGCTGTCCTCTTGACAGTCCTAGTCAAACGGGCTTAATTTGGATAAACATTACTATGTAGGTCAATTTGACGACACAAAGACAAAAATAGAGTCTAGACTGTATATAATTATTTAGTATCCTAAAACCTTATTTTTCTGAACTAGTTTCTTTTCAATTAAAAGATCAATCTATTACTGTCATTAGAACAGTCCCAAGGAATTGTATATCCGTACTGTGTATAATCCCTTCTGTAAATGAGGCCTTATGTATACAATCAACAGTATACATGGATTCTGGATTACAATATATATTTTTCTGCTGATAGCATAATGAATTTATTCTTTTTTGTGTGTATATAAACCATTTGTTGTCCAATAGTTGAATATGGTGTACAAATGTTGTACATTGGCGCACTAATTGATAAGTTGATGATATGTTATGATGTGATTGGTTTTTGCCAGGTAAAAGATAATACTATGACAAGTATTAGAGGATACAAAATCACGCGGTAGACATTTCTATGACAAAATGCATCACAACTATTGGTCTTCATTAAACTCTTATAGTCTCTTCCCTTATTTATTTGCTGTTGGGAAGAGTCAAAATTATTTAAACCGGGTGGTAGGTTGCAGCCTACAGGGATTGCCTATGACAGTAGCATGAGATCCCTCTTTCAAGTTCGACTGCATGGAAACGCCCTGGGGTCTTCGTAACAGCCTGGAAATGTACCAGGTATTGGTACGCTGTGGATACGGCTCGGTACGTACCCACAATGACAGGGTACGCTACAGGTATGGTTTTGCTGTACCCTGCCACTGTGGGTACGTACCCAGCCGTACCCGTGGCCTCAATACGTCTTTTTTAAAAGACAACTCAATAAAACATAAAAAATATGCAATTTTTTTAAATTTTAAAGTATTAAAACTTAAAAACTTGAATGTATTATGTTATTTACTATCATAACTTGAATGAAATGCTCAGAACTCAAAATTATATTCAGTACATGTTTTATAATCTCTGCTCCTGATTTTCATGTACATCTTGATAAATTAGAAATGTTGTATTAGTAGAAAGATTATAGGATGAAGCCATTATTGTAATCTTCTGAGCTACATCCTTCATCACTTTCAAGCTTCAAACCTTTACTCTGTAGTTTTAAGCGGTTAAATTGAAATCACTTATCAATACAAACTCAAGTCTCAATTCTCAAAGTATTGGAAATTTCAATTTTGTTTTCCTGTTCTATGAACGATTTTAAGTTGTATGACTCTATGAGTATTAAATTTCAATAAGTATGCAATGTGTGAGAATTAAATTTATAATTCACACACACACACACACAAGTGTACTGTACCCAAGATTTTTAAAAATTGTCGTTTCAGCATATTGAAACCGTACCCGTATCCGTGCAGTCTAGCTTTCAAGCTTGATCGATACACTCGTTTATTTTACCCTTTTTGGTGCTGTTTAAAGGTGTACAAGTTACTTCTGCATAGAACATCATTTTCACTTATATCAATATATTGTTGTACAAAGAGAATGGACTGCAAGCAATGGCTGCAGTGAGTAAATACTTTAGGAATTTCGTTTATAAATATACACTTTCAATTTATTTCCGTATTTCGGTAGTAAATATCTAACTAATAGTGTATAATTTGGGAAATTGGTATATCATATACGATTTTAATATATTTCCATATTTTAAATATGAAATACATGTCCTAAATATGCAGCAATCTTGTCTCAAATGTATATTTTATATTTATAGTGTATGCCTTAATATGGTGCAATTTTGTCGCAATAAAAGAAAATATGTACATAATTAATATGAAATACGGCAAAGTTTAAATGTAACATGAAAGTCCAATAACACATTTAAGCATCCTCAATTTTCCAATTGATAGGGAAAAGTAGAGAAGTAGACTTCAAATCTCATCCGTGGTTGCCACTTCGGATGGGATACAGCAAGCTGGCAAACAATGGATTATGGACTCTGCCAGCACCTTCAATAGTATGATGGCAAGCTGGACTTGCTTATCCCACATTTGAGTCTGAAATATGAAATGTTTTAGGTTAATAAATGGTTGTTCAAATTGCGGTGATTACCAGTTGGCCCTTGATGCCATCTTAGCTCACCAACTCATTGTGATAGAACAAATCATTGGACAATCATGCTCTGTTTCTCTTTACAACCCACAATCCTTCATCTTTGTGTATCCTTGATCTTAATGGCATAGTTTATTACGAGAATATTGAATTTGTATGCATTATAGGCTATGAGGAGTTGCAAAACATTGTCTTTGTACCTTACCTATATGTTCTCCATTTTCTAAATGACAGCATGCTAATGGAATTCTCTATCAAAAATGCTCTAGGGCAGATTTGTATCCTCCATTCTATTGTTTCTTCATAGTCCTATCATGCATGATGATCATCAAATAGAGAGATGAAACCTTTACCTTAATCTTTGTATGTTCTTACTTGATTTGCCTTGGAAATGATAGTGGATCTCAACATATTAGACTTCTAGACCTCATACATGTACTGTTTTTGTAGCACGATCACGGCCATTGTATTCATATAGACCATTGTCTAGATCTACATTCCTCTTAGGTACTTATATCTCTGTTATCTACACTAGCAAACTCTCCTCCATTCATCATTCAAGATTCCTTGACCTTCATATCACCATTCAAAAGCAAGAAATTATATAGATCATATGCCTCCAAGACTGTTATATGATAAAACACCTCCAATAGCTCTGCCCTCTATCCTTTGTCAAGTGCATTCAAGCTATGAATAAGGAAATATAATAGTGTTTCGGGCTTGTATATGATTGACTCATCTAGTATGTCCTTCTAACTCTGTTTTGAAGTCTTAGTATTCTGCCCTTAAACCTTGCTACAAATTGATTGTATTCTTTTCTCAATACAAATGAACTAATCATTATTCTTGTTTATCATGTGCATGACCTGTTATCCAATTCCGCCCCGGAAAATTTGATCAAACACGCCCCGCACATAAAAAAATCTGAAGGGGACGATCTGCACCCACAAGCTCACATTCCGTAACGGCAAACAAGGGGACAAGCGAGCTTGACTCAAGCAAAGGCAGGTCAAAAGAGGCCAGTGGCGTCAAAATAGTCCAAAGCGCACAAGAGAGAATTAGAGGAAGGACTCGAAGTTTCAGACTTCGCATAGGTGTTGGCTCGGGGCAGAACAAACAAACTCGCGGAGGTGCCACACGTCGTCTTGGCACAATTCCAAAAGGTGCAGTGAAACAGAGACTCTAAACATGCGCCAACCCGCCACGTGTCCATGAGCCAAAACAGACAGAGTCGGTGGTTGACAAGTCAAAGAGTCGAGAAAGGTCTCTCCAAAGACAACTCCTAAGTTGGGTCCAAAGGGTGGTCCTCAAATGAACACCAGTTTGCCATGTAGCCAGGGGTCAGAGAAAGGTCTCATCGGTTGTTGAAAAGTCATAGACCCGCGAGAGGGTGCCACGTGTCTCATCGGTGCAACTCCAAAGATAGGATCCAAAACGGAGACCCCAAACAAGCGCCAAGCTTCCACGTGTCCCAGGGTTCGAAAAGAGACAGAGTCGACAGTTGAAAAAAGTCAAAATGGGGCAGAGCTAGCGGAAGGTGCCACGTGTCAATTCGGCACAACTTCAAAGACCAACTTCGAAGGCGGAACCCCAAACAAGCGTAGGCTCGCCGCGTGTCCCAGGTCCGAAAAGGAGAGACAGAGCAGGCCCAAAATGACAAAGTATAAGAGAACCGGCGGAAGGCTCTACGTGTCTTGACCGCGCAACCTCAAAGGAAAATTTAGAGGGATAGTCCCAAACAAGCGTTGAGCTTCCACATGTCCAGGGTCAGACATATGCCTCCGCCAAGCAAAAGGGACTTAGCCAAAACGCAAAGAAACAGAGTAAGGCCGCAGAAGCCACCATGTGTCTCATCGATGCAATTTCGAAGGCGCGGCCCGAAAGACAGTTCCCAAACGAGCGCCAACCCACCACGTGTCCCAGAGTCCGAAGAGGTAAGAATGGGCGTTGAAAAGTCCAAAGGACCGCGAAGGCCTCCACGTGTCTCGTCTACGCAACTTCAAAAACAAAATCTGGGCGCAGTTTCCAAACAAGCACGAAGCCTCCACGTGTCTCGGTCAGGCACAACATCTCCACCAGCGGGAAGGACTTAGGGAAAATACAAAGAAAATAGGGGAGCCCGCGACGATGCCACGTGTCTCATGGGCGCAATTTTAAGAGCAAAGGCAAGGGGTGAAATCTCAAACGAGCGCGGGCTGCCACGTGGCCCCTGTATGAACAGACCCTTGCATACTGTAAGTCGCGTTAAGCGCCCGACCCGAGGAACTTCAAATGGCCATATCTTTTGATTGGGAACTCGATTTGGGTGGGAGAAGACTTTTGGAAAGGTCTCGACATCCTCTACACCATGGAGGCCTGAAAATTTAATTTTGATAGGGTCAGGTGGGTGAGAAGTAGGAAAACGTCTTGCAAGCTATTAATGAAGGATCCGATTGCTTCAACCACCTAGATTTGATTTGATCCGCCGTTCTTTCTTCTTCAACACGCAAGACAAACATGGGGAGCGACAGACTCGATAGGTTGTGGGCGGATTTGCAGAGGCATTAATGGTAGGTGGTTGAGCTTTCAGAGCAGAGTTCGAATTCTTTCCTCTCTCTTTCTCTCTCATTCTTCTATATATTGTAAAGGAGGGGCATATTCAAACGGTTAGTCGTTGTTTCCCCTTTGCCCCCTCTCTTTCTTCCTTAGGGTAAAATGTGGAGTCTAAGCCTCTTCTCATGGCTTTGTAATGACATTTTCTTGCCTCTTGCCCACTGATGATGTACTGTGTGAACTCATGGAGCAATAAAATATGTTTTGTGATGCATTTTGTCCATCCTTCCTTATTTTATTGTCTCTTCTTGCCTCTCATCGTTGCAGGGTATATTGTGCATATTTCTAATGTCTATTGCAGTTCTGGGAGCTGTGTTTAATAGTTTTGAAGTGGTGTTCTGTGTGAACTCTATCTCTGGTCTGTGGTGCATCTTGTCCACCCTCTCCTCTGCTCACCTCTCTCCACTTTAAGCAGTTTGGATCCGTGATCAGCCACTTCCTTTTCTAGTGTATCACCGCTTAGTGTAGGCTCTCTTTCACTCTCTCTCCCTTCCCTGTCCCCTTGGAAATGTTAGATTAAGATTAGGTTAACTTTGCTTGCACTGGAGTAGCTTGTGGCAGGTAGATTAGGAAGCACGAACCCGCCTTCTCCGTAGGTCCATTTCAGGTTTGCAAGTCCCACAACTTGAGAGATGGTCCAATGTTGTACAATCACACCAAATGCCCCATTCAAATCCGAGGCCATTCGTGGGTGTTGTGATTCTGCATTAACAGGTCCTTAAGAATAGTTTTCACGCAGTTTGGACATATTAGCACCTCTTCACATAGTTCAAATAAAACTAAATATCAGGATCACAACTCAGACACAAAATCCTTCATAACTCAAAAGTACTCATTTCCAACACAAATTGTTAAAAACCCACCTCAGAAAATGCCTGACGACCTTGCATACAAAATTTCAACTCATTCAGATTTGTTTTGCAGAAGTTATGACTTCTAATATGACCCAGACTTCACAAAAACGGTTTTCTCATACTCATGGTATTTTCTGTCATCGATATCTCGAGCTACACGTACCTATTCAAACTAAAATTTTGCAGGCTCCTTCTTGGGATCGGGGTAGACATTCCACAAAAAATTGGGCAAATTCATCGGCGGAATCAAAAGATATAAAAAGCCCTTGTTCAGGGCCGCGGCAAGAAAACTTGTTATAACATCCTTAAAACTTATTTTCAAGAATCCTAATAAATATCATTCAACTTGTAATTGAATTCCCCTCATATTCGTGATTGCAGTCGAGTCTGTAGCGAGTTTTAAAAATGGGAATGTTTTCTAGATGGCTGTCTGTGAGAAACCCTTTACACAGTCTTGATTAAAACATGAACAATGACAAGAAATAGAGTTACAATACTCTAACCATACCTCATTCCATCATAGCCCATTTAGATACATGCAAGAAAGAAGAAACTAAGATCTATGAAACTCAATTCAACTTCATTCTTGATGGTGGGCTGTCATATCATACTTATTCTAGTACAAATCTTACACTCTAACTTAGAATATCACCTCGTCCATACCAAAATCCAATTCTCCATCTATGTCCACGATGAGTTCAACCCTTTTTATTTTTTATTTTTACGTTGAATGGCTTGAATTAGCTGTTAATAATCTTTATCCTAGTCTAAATCCCACAAAATGTGAGATTTTCTTTAACTACACCTACTTGAAATAAGGAGCAAACTTGCCAACTTTTCCCTTTGTCAACTTTGAAGTTGATCTACCTCCTACTTCGTAGTTTTCGGAGATGGGACAGCTCATAGTTACTTAGGACAACTAACATTTACCTTTCACTCTTACAATAAAGAGCTTTTACATCACAAAAATGAAATATTCACATAAGAAACTAGGAGGGACAATTGACTAAGTCCTAATACATGCCTTAAAGGTTTATTCACACTTATTCATGCTCTTCTAAGCATTTGGATGATGCTTTTGCATCAGCCCTTCCAAAAAAATTTGGCGAAGTTATTAGCTCATAGACTCTTTAAATAGAGCATGTACAAAAAGACCTCTCAAAACCAACTACTCGCAAACACGTGTCACTAGAGGGAGTGAGAGCCAAGGGATGAGATGTCTATCAAGCATATAACAAATAGATGATTGGTCTCTTAATCTAATCCCCAAAATGACATCAGTAGGACAAGCAGATGGATGTCAAGGCATCTCATGAATTTAATGGACAAAATTCAAATTTGAAAGTGTGGGAATAGATCCCGTTGAAAATTCCATCTAGATAGTTTGGGATAATTCGAAAGAAAGCAAGATATATCTAGCGAGATTTGAAAAGAGAGGAGAGATAGAGAAAAGGGACAAGTTGAAGAATACAAGGCAACGCGAAGAGAAGCTAGAGTCGAGCCAAAGGGGAAACTAGTCAAGAATATGTCCATAGAGGTACCTCGAGTCTATGTAAAGTCTATTAGCTCCATAATAGAGAATTCATGTTGTAGATGTTGCAAAGGATTTTAAGATGAATGAAATTATCTTTTTGTTTGTGAGGGTCCACTATGTACTCGAGAGAAATGACACGAGTGCCTAAACCACACCTTCCTACCCTCGGTTTGGTGTCATCGTGAGGAAACAACTCTAGGAGGAGAGTTAAGAGATTTTTGAGAGGAGACTAGCAAAACTTTGAATGTGAGGTAATTGGTATACTATTGTTCTCCACTATGAGAAAAGTGGGTAGATAACATCAAGTAGTGAGAAACAAGAACCCCGAGGATATAGTGACTAAGGGTGTCATCTTACCACACAAAAGAAAAGATGGTGCCAAGATGAGTTGGTTTAGAAGACAAAGTAATTACAAAAATAGCAGAAATGTTGTGGGATATATTGAGTGAACTCTAAGGTCTAAGGACCAAACTAGAAGTTATGGAGGAAGACCACAAAAGAGGGCTTAAGGCTCAAAGAGCTTAGAGAGTTGATGAAGGAGAAACCATAGATGACATACAAGCATGGCGTCCTAGAATTGTCTCTCAAGAGGTACAAATACTAGAGGTGGAGGTTCTATACTCCCATGGGAAGTCTAGCACAGGGAGATGGTGCACAAGAGCATGTGTGGGAGAAGAAAAGGAGACTCGGTACAAAGTCAATGATGCAACAAGGGGGATTGCACGAAGATTGTGCAAACAATGTGCAATAGGTGAAGGGGTAGAAGAGGAATCTCTTGGTGTAGAGAGACAAGTGTGCAAAGTTCACATGATGTTGCAATGCTTGTGGACAATGAGGGCACCAAGTGGTTGAATGCAATCGATGTGGCAAAGATAACAAGAAGTACAAGTGTGAGCGCATATAAAATGTGCAAAGGAGAAAGCGTGAGGTGTAGAGATAAAAAAATAAGACTCGACAAAGGGAAAGTTAATGAAGATTGTGAAGGCACCGTCATAGGTGGGGAGGCAACATATATTTTGCATAATGTACATGACCAAGGAAAATTATTGCTTGGTCATGGTGGATAGTGGAAGCACTAAAAACTTGGTGGCGAGAGGAAATGGTGCAAAAATTGGAATTAGAGTTCATAAGGCATCACAACCCATACAAAGTGACTTAGTTGGTGGAAGGTCAAGAGGTAATTGCGTGAGAGAAAATGTGAGGTGGAGATGAAGATTGGAGGATTTAATGATCACGTGTTGTACACCATCCTACCAATGGATTCCTAACATGTCTTGCCAGGGAGACTATGGCAAGATGAGTTGGCAATGCTCTATGATGGGAGAGAACAAATTGAGAGTGTGCAAAGATGGTAATACATTTCATCTATTACCATCAGTAGGAGGAAGGTGCAGAGCATCAAAGCCATATGGTGGTGCATAGGGGAAAGGAAGATTGAGTGCATGTAGCAAAGGATCCAAGGATCATGCAAAAGACCACAATGGAAGAAAGCTTAAGATTTGAGAAATGGGTGAAAGGAGAAGATGGAATGACCCGAGAGGGTGTTGTGGTGTAGAAAAGTACAACATATGGAGGAAAAGGTCAAGAGTGCACTTCATTCTAATGATAGTGCACAAGATCATCATGCCCAAGGTAGAAAAGGATAAGGGAGATGATGAGGAGGTTGAGAAGGATCACCTAAGATTGTAGCTAGAGGTGATAGAACATGCGAGACTACTTTGTTGTCAGCAGAGCTCATGGGATAGAGAGAGAAAAATAGATCGCACGTATAAGTGAAGAAGAGTGCGCATGATCAAGACCCTAGTTGAGGGAGAAGAGAAGTGCGTAGACAAGGGAGTGTGTGTTAATGATGATGCTTTACCCAAGGAAGAAGAGAATCTAGAGGCTACTTTGAAGGCAACAAAAGAGGAGGGGATGGTGAAAGAGGTTGCGGTATTGCATGATGAGAACAATGCAAGGAGGGGAGAAGAGATCCATGAAGATCTCAAATTAATGCATATAATGGAGTGCACGAGTGATGGAAAATGCAACAATTAAAAGGATTTGAAATAGGAAGTAGAGATTTCCCTAAAGAAAACAATATAGGAGTAACTAATGGTGAAGGTTACAACATTGTGTGATAAAGATAACACAAAGGAAGAGATGGAAGATAAAGAGATCTAGGTAGATCTCATGAGAGAAGGTGAAGAGAATATTGCACAAGGAAAGTGTGCACAATAGAAAGAATCTACTAAAGGGAGAAAGAAAATAAAGAAGGCCCATAGCTTTGATAGAGGTTATGATATAGGAGATAAGTGTTGATCTACGTTTCCAATTTCTTGTCTAGATGAGTGTACGAGTAATCAAGAAACACTAAACAACGTCGAGTATACAAGGGCTTAGTACTTGAGATGATGATGGATGATACGGGCACAAATAAGATAGATGTATGATACATAGAAGCTAGATCTGCAAAACTGAAACATATTAGATTAGATCACAATATGCGGGGGTTGCTCGGACAGTGCCGGTTCCAAGAGGATTTTAACTCCCTGGAGGATGTCAACCCTATTTCGCATAAGATAATAGATCATGAACAGTAGTAATGGAATATAAAACAAAAAGTAACTAAAATGATGAGGGAACTTAGCTTGTGCTTTGTTATGGAGATGAACCAAACATCAAGATGGCAAGATAATGAACCATGGCAAATGTTTCTTCCTTAAACTGGTAGAACTTAATTAAGCTCTTTCTTCTCTTCTCTAGGCCTAGGTATCTCCAGGTCTTCAATCCTTTCCTTCTTGGTCTTCCGTCCAAGGTCCTTGAAATATGGGGAAAAACCCATATTTATAGATTGGATGTGAGGTTAAACTACAAGTTAAATAATACCCAAGGTTGAGTAAAGTAACTCTGAGTTAGGGATATGATGTGATCACGTGGGGACCACGGCTTGAATTATTAGATGGAGTGGGGAGCATGATTGACATGGTGGGTGAGATAAAGATTCCATTTTAAAAAGAAGGTGTCGATGGGTGTATTAATACCCATGAATTAAATAATTTGTGAAGGATGAGGATATGCCAAAAGTTGAATTATCAAATGGGTCTACATGGAGTCCATTTGATAATTAATCAAATAATGTGAGCAAATAAATAAGATTTTATTTAATTTAAGAGAAAGAGATGTGAGAATGGAAATTGCATGAATGTGAGATGTCGGAGGGGCGCTATACCCAAAAATAGGTGTCTACATTTACCCTTTTTGTTGAGTGGTTTGCGATAGCAAGCCACAAGACAAAAACAAAAAGGGTTAGATGAAATATGTGTCCAAAGATGGATGAAGATATGACCAAAGGCAAGATGCCTTAGGCAAAAAAAGATCACAATAAATAAATAAAAGTATGGCAGTGACTCCAATATCACATCGGTAGAGGACAATTGCGGTCTCAATGGAGACAGACAACAATGTTCTACAGACCAGTGAATGGGTGAAGACCACTACAATATGGATGTAAACCAAGATGACCAATGGGTCATAGGAAAACATCAAAATATGTGCAACTGAATGTGAAAGATGTGTGCAATCCTTTGTCTGCGATGAATCATGCGAAAAATCATGTGTCCAAAAATGGATGAGAATGAAGATAATGATGCCTCAACGTAGGGCACGAGAAGGACAAAAAGTGAGTTATAGGTGTTGAAAAGTATAAGGATGAAAAGGTGCCCTAACATAAGACATTGATAGAATAATCATAAATATGGACAAGATGAGCAGATAGGATAGAAAGTCGAGATAAAAATTTGTAAAAGGGTGATAAATATAATGACAATCATGTTTCATAGAAAAGATGCTTAAGTGTTAGAAAATTAGAAGGTGAAGAAGACAAAGAAGTCTTATTTCTTTGGTAAGTGTGATAGAGATACTTTTGCGACAAAACAAAAGTAGAGCAAATATTCATGGAAGAGAACAAGATTAGATAGGTGATGGCTGTTATGGTATCTTCCAAGACAAAAATGTCAAAAGAAGATGGGAAGAGATTCTTAGAAATGGATATGATGATGTCCTTATGAGAGGACTGACGAAGATAAAATATGTGATAGGGTTCTCAAAAAGAGAAGAGGTCAATGTGGCAAAGAGAAGAACAAGAACGGTAATGAAAGGGATAGATGGCAATACATAAACAGAGAAACATTGAAATTGACTATGAATCCGATGTAAGGGATGTTGAGAAAGAGAAAAGGGAATAGACAGGAGGATTGGTTGATTATGAGAAGAGCAAGAAAGATTGAATATGAAGGCGACAGGGGTATGGAATAGAGGGACGGAGACGGAGGAGGAGAAAATAAGGAATGAAAGGGGAGGAAGAAGATAACAAAGAAGGATTATAGAGAAAGGGGGAAATGAAGAAGGACAAACAAAGAGAAGACAAGAAAAGAACAGAGCAGAGGATGAAATTATGAAAAAGGGAGAGAGTTATTCAAGATGAAAGGTGTGATGAAGGATGGAGCAGAGGAAAATAGAGAGGTAATGGAAAATGAAATAGATGATAGAGCAAAGAAAATTGAAGGAAATAAATCATAGTGAGGAAATCCAAGGCAAAGAATATGGAACTGATCGCATGGAAATGCATGTGGATGATGAGATGATAAAGGAAATGGGATAATGCTGAAGAGTCAGGTTTTTGACGGGAAGTAAGGAGGAAGTGCGAGGTAAAATGGGGAGAAGGACGATATAGAGGAAGTAAAATAAGACAAAGATCAGAAAGGAGGAGAAGACAACGAAGAAAATTATGTAGAAGGAAGGGAACCAAGAATGAAGATATTTGGTAAAGAGTGAGAAGCATAAGGAACATAAAGAGAAACTTGAGGGAAGGAATGACATCGATTGGAAAAGAAACGGAGATGCATGAGATGAGGATATGCTGATGACAAGAAAATAGAGAGAAGGTGTATGATGAAGACAATGAAGAAATTGGCAAGGAAGAATGGCAGATAGAGAGGTGGCGAGGAAAAAGAAAGGAAGGAATAGGAAAGGCAATGCTAGTGAATGGATGCTAGGAGAAATCCATCGATAAGGATCGTATGAAAATATGAGACAAAAGATAAGACAAGACAGAAAGTAAACGAAGAATGGGAGGGGGAACGCCAATGAAGGGATGTTAGGAGAAGTCCTCTGATAATGGTCAGAGGACACAGAGAGGAAGGAATGAAGATAGAATGGAGGAGGTCAAAGAAAAGGATTCAGATGTGCGGAATGGGGATGAGTGATTTTTAGGAAAAGTCCACCGATAATTCTAGTGTGGAAACAAGAAGATGACGATGAAAGAATTAGAAGATCAATGATAATGATGGGTAAACATGGGAGTAGATAAGTGGGAGAACTCTAAAAGACGGAGTGGAAAGAGTAAAGAAAGGAGGGATAACGATGTGTAGGAAGATGAAGACAAGGAGAGGATGTAGTGGATGAGAATGAATGAGAGAGAAATGAAGAAACAAGACATGAAATGAACAGAGAAGCAAATGCATTAAGTAAGATTACCCAAATGGATGATGATGGAGATGAAAAAGGGACCAGTAAGAAGTGGTGTTTGTGTGAATGGAAGAGGAGGTGAGAGGATGTGATGATGGGGAATGACAAGAAAATGTAGATGGAGAGAATGTGGGGTAGTGGGGGAGTGCAGGATGAAAATCATGCTTAAGAGGGAATCTTAAGTAAGATCACCATGTCGTAGGAGGATTTAAGTAAGATCACCAAACCGGTAGTGACAATATGGAAGGAGAAAGACAACATTGTATTGGATGCAGGTGTGGAATGGTTGGTTGGAATGGATGAGTACGATGAGAGGTGGAAGAAAAAAAGATGAGGAAGAGATGATGGGAGATGGAAGGATCAGATGGCCAACCATTCTTAAGAGAAACTCTTAAGTAAGATTGCCCTGCAACGGAGATGGTTAAGTAGGATCACCAAACCGAAGAAGAAGAAGAATGATGAAAAGATTGAGCAGTGTATACCAAAATGGAACAAGAGATGAAAGGAGGTGATATTAAAGTGATAAAAAGAAAAAAGGAGTGTGACATAAGTGGATGGAGGAACATATGCAACATAGATGGAGAGTGTAAGGGAAGTCCTTAATTGGGATGCCCACGTGGTGGTAGTGATGATGCAAGAGTATTAAACGGAAAAGGAGGAGTGGAAATATGTTTGTGGTGGTGATTATCATCTATTGAAAGAGGAAATGGTGGAGAAGCTTCTACAACGGGAGGATCCAAGAAAGAAGATATGCCTTAACTAAGGTTCTCTGGCTATATGGATGGTTAAGCAAGATTGTCAAACTAAAAGTGGATGAGTAAAAGAGAAACTCAAGAGGAAAGACAAGTAAGATATCTGGCATCGTGCAAGGGGACAAAAAGGTGAGAAGGATGATGTGGAGACAAATGGTGATGAGTGGACATGAAGAGCGAGGAGCAATGGATCAAAGATGATGTTGAACATGTTGAGAGATAAGGAGCTGCAGGATAACGAACTTGCCTTGAGAAGGATCCTCAAGTAGGATTCACAAAATGCAACGATAATCAAGTAGAATTCATAAACCGAAAAGTATATTTGCAAATGCAACCATGGAGATGATGGATAGATATGGAATTCATAGTGTGGAATTAGATGTGATTTTCAACAAAGATGATTTGGATGAGATGAATGGAACATACTTGTAGCAAGGGTGTACAAGGAAACTATGTTTCGAACTGGATTGGAGATAAACAAGAAAGGGTTACCACTCAAGGCATTACACTTATAGCCAATAGTAGGTGTTAACACATAACCATCGATAGTTAGTTATACCAAAAGATCATGAGGGAAATATGGATGAAAGAAACTTATAAACCTAATGTTGACATGACCAAGGGATCGAAGACGTGACTTATACGTGGGAAGAGGGATCTCCAAAGGTGGTGTTCCTTAAGTCTATGCCCCAACTTTGGAAAAGGGAAAGAACAATAGTAGAAAGTTGATCAATGCGGGAAGCTTTCAGAAAATGTTGATAAAAGAAGGTTGATCAATGCGGAAAACCTTCTAGATGCCATAATAACAGAGTAGCCATCCTTCGAGGGTATGGTCTACTTTATACATAATATAGATGACAAGAATAATATGATAGCCGTCCTTCAAGGGATCGGTCTATTTCTTTTGATTTTGCTTTGATTTTGATTTGTATACTTTTTTTTTTTTCTTTTGTATTTACATGAACAACTGTCCTTCGAGGGATCAGTCTATTTTTATAACTTTTATTTTTCCTTTTACATACTTGAGTTTGAGCTTCACATGGGGGAGAGATGGGAATAGCTATGTAAACCACTTAAGAGGGGATAAGGAATGTATAAGAGACACCCTAGACCCTTCGCATGGCTGCAATAGGAGAATGAGAAGGTAATGGATGTAATGGTTACAGGATCACATCAAAGTAATGAAGGCACTCACATAATTCAAATTATTACAATGACAAATGGAAGAGACTAAATATGGTAGAACAATCTAAGGATGTAACTAAGTTCTCATTGGTAGATATATTAACAGTAGACTGGTCGCAAGTGCAATGCATTAAGAGGATATGTCTCTGGTTTACCACCATGAGAGGGAAGACAATGTAGTTGCAATAAGATGAGATGATAGCTAAGCAAGAAACAAAAACTAACATATGACCACAAGGGTGGATTTAGATGAAAATAAATAATGATGCCCCAAGAGAGACATAAACATAGAAGGAAAATCATGGCCTCAAAGGAGGGCTTGATGAAATAAATGGTGTCCCAAAAGAGACACACATATAGCCACAATGGTGGAATTCAAAATAGATGGTGCCCCAGAAGAGACACAAATATGGCCACAATGGTGGACTTTGAGAAAATGGTCCCTCAACGGAAGAACGAACATGGCCTCAAAGGAGGACTTAGAATGAGATGAGGATTTGGGTAGAAATAGTTTAGATTGGATGAATATGAATAAGGTAGACAAGACAATGTCAAAGAGCGAAGTCCCCTAGTAATAAAGGATTTGTACAAATGATATGCTCAAGGGCAAGGGAAGGTTATTCCCCCAATAAGTTAAATGTGAAGGAGGTAAAGGATTTTGAAAGAGCTTAAATGAGATTGTTTTAGATTTGGATGGGTTAAATGATTGGAGACCACAAGTGTGCTTGGTAAGATAAGCGACATTAATGAACACATAGAGGGCATTCCTTAGGAGGAATGACATGGGCTAGACGAATATTAAGGGATGACGTGGATGGAGGGATCATGGGAGATTCGGCGATGGGATATGGATTGGATTCAAAGTAGATGGAGAAGGAACTTTCCCCTGAATGAGGAAATCATCTTTCTCAATAAGGTTGTGGACGATTGACCGAAAGGCCTTACAATGTTTGATGTCATGGCCTGGGGTATGATGATAGGTGTAACTGCAATTAGGATTGAACCATGATGGCTTGGGACCATAGGGATTAAAGGATTTAATAGGAGGAAGTTTGATGGCATATGTTCAAGTTAAATGTCGAAATATATCTGTGTATGACCCCATTGAAGTGTCATGGGGAAGGTAACTCTTATGGGTTTTGATGGGATGTCTTAGGTTGGAGTTAGGAGAAAACGTGGATGTAGATTATATGTGTGAATTTTGTGTTTTGGAGGACAAATCAAATTTAGTTGAAGGATGGTATTTTTAGATGTGGATTGATTATTACAATATGTCGTAGATGGAGAGACTGGTCCTGAAATAGATATTGTGGCATTGGATTGTTGAGAAGAGGGAAAACCTGAATGTTTCTGAGGATGCGCATGGGACTGTCGGGGATGTTTTCCCCAAGCCTTATAATTTAACCGAGAAGATTTACCTCTAGCATGGATGATAATAATTTCAACCGGAGGATCTGATAGCGGTGGTGTGGTTATTAATGGATAAAATGTCCTAAAACAAGATGAGGACGTTAATGGAGAGATAGGTGTTTGTATGATGCGATTAATGATATCTATGTGAGATGTGGATTGTTTCGGTTTTGGCATGGGAAGAGTTGATTTTGTAGAGGGAGAAGGTAAAGCATCTTTATTTGATTTAGGTGGATATGTTGGTATAGTAGGTGATCCAAAGGGTATATTTGATAAGGTTGCAGATCGAGAGGATTTGGTTGGTGTGATAGAAGGATTGGGTAAAGAGTATTGGGGTAGACTGGGTGATGTGGCCATAGGAAAGGTTGTCAAGGTAGAGATAGGTGGACTTGTTGACATGATAGGTATAGGGGTTGTTGGCATAGATAAAGATGTAAGCACTTTTGGAATATGTGGAGATGTGAGTGATGTGATAACCGATGGAGTAGACCTTATGGGTATGGGTAATGTAGAAAATGTAGGAGAATTTTTGGATGTAGAAGTAGAAGGGAGTGGTTGTTTCATAAATGTTTTGAGGGGTAAGAATGATATTTTTGATAAAGGGATTGATGTCGAAGATGGGGTTGCAAGGGTGTATGTTATAGAACTGAGTTTAGTTGGGATGGTTGTGAGCAATGTAGGTGTAGTAACAGGTGTATTTGAGGCAAATATGGGTGAAGAAATAGATGGGAGAGATGTAGGGATATGTGTGGATACAAGTGGGGATGAAATAGGTGTTGAAGATGAATCTAATGTGGTAGATTGAGGTATGTTTGAAGTGGCGGAAATGGATGATATAGTTGAATTTGATGTGGATGTGGCAAGGATAGGAGAAGGTACAGTTCAGGATAGGTAGTGAAAGTTGATGTGGGTGTGACAGGTTCTGAATAAGAGGTGGGAATAATGTCTACCGTGGGAACATGCAGAGTTGGTGATAAGATAAGATCTTGATTGACAGTGTCAACCATACAAGTGTTTGATAGTTGAGATGTAAAGGGGGTGACGTGATTTGTTGGTGGTTAATTAGTTTGTGCAGTGGAGGTATCAATTTGGATATCCCCTTGATTTACAAGTTGTTGGACACGATCTTTGAAGGAACGAAATATCTCAATGTTGTGACCTTTGAATCGATGATATTTACAAAAGTGGGCCTCGTGATACCAAATAGGATTGGCTTGTGAGTTGTCTACAGGTCGTATGGGAGATAGTTGGATAGAGTTTACGCTCATCAACTTATCAAATATAGAACTGTATGATTCTCCTAAAGGAGTGTAGTTGGTTGTTGATTGAGGAGATTGTTGTTGAGACCATGTGCTTGATGTAGATGGGGATGAGGGTTCAATGACCACAATGTTGGCCGTAGTATTGAACTCACCATTATGTGTGAATGGTTTAGTGGATTCAATTTTTGATTTAGTTGAACTTAGTTTAAGATGACCCTGCTCAATGACATGGGTTTCGAGCTTGTGAGCCATTGTGAAAGATTCATCAAAGGTTCAATGATTGGATCTGCAAAGTGGATGATATATGTTTGGCACATGAACGCGAGAATAAGTCGATGAGTTCGGTTTGCGGGATAGTGAAGGATAGTTGGTTTATAACATCATGCCATCGTGTGACAAAGTCATTGATGAGCTCATTTTCATACTGTCAAATGGTATATAGATCAACGATAGTGGTCTTGCATGTGATATTGATAGAAAAGTGTTCTAAGAACAACTTTTCTAGTTGAGTGAAAGAGAATAGGGAATGTCATGGGATACTGTTATACCAGTCCAACCCGGAATCAAACAAAGACATGGGGAAAGTGTGAAGAAGTACATCATGATCATGCACAATAAGACAATATGCATGTTTAAATGCGAGGAGATGCTATTGGGAATCTTGTTTATTATTGAACTTATTAAATGCACAAAGTTTCCAACGAGGAGGGTAGGGTTTAATTGGGACCGACAAATGAATGGGTTCATTACAAATGTGTTCATAGGATAAGGTGTTCTTGGGTGATACGGTAAGGGTTTTTAAACCGCTAACCCGATTAATTAAGGCGCGAATTGAATCACTTGAGGTGTTGTAAGGTTGAGATTGGATTACCGTGTGTGGTTTGAAAAGTAGTTTGATAAGGAAAATGATGTGCTTGTGAGTGTGTGGGTGTTTGGTGAAGCATCTGATAAGGTGGTTGATAAGTTTGTGGATAGGATGTTTGTGAAATGGTTCGATAAGATAGTTGATTAATTTGTGGATATGTAGATGTTGGAGGAGTTGCTTGGCAAAGACTAACATGTGTCACAGATTGGGATTGTTGCATAAGCTGGTGTTGAGCAATAGGGGCATGACGATAAGTGGGGATATGTGTGTTAAGAATTGGAGATGGTTAGCGTGCCTATTAATGGAATTGTCAAAATGGGATGTGAGTAGATCATGATCCACCAATTTTGGAGATTGGGAGTATTGAGAGATTATAGGATATTTCTGGAGTAAGAAGTCATATATGGGGTTAGGAGGAGATTTGAGTGTATCTAGAGGAGCAGGAGATGGTGGTGCGATCGATTTAGGAAGACTGGCTTGACGAGAGATATGAGGGTTGGTATCAAGGTGGGGACAATTTTGTATGACATGGTTCTCCTGAGGTGAGACCATGGAGACTGGAGGTTGGGTGACTGACGACGTGGTTTTGAGTTTAGAATCTTGTTGAGTGAGATCGTCAGAGGAAGTAACTTTATTGGATAGAGCAGATTGTTGTTTGTTTCGATTTGGGAGAGAGTGACAATAGGTGTGAAATAGAGAAACATCTTATTTATGTATGTTGTTGAAAAACAAATCAAGAAGAATATTTTTAGCCTCATGATTAATTTAGAGGATGTGAACAGAAAAGAAAATTAAGTAATGAGGGTGCCTAAAGGATTCTAAAGTCGGTTTCTGTAGTTATGGATTGGGAGATGTCTGAGACGGTTTTCTGTTGGGTGTTTAGGTCCCAATCAATTAACCAAGTGAGAGGAATGTTTGGATGTGTTAATTATGTTTGTGCAGTCTCATGCAGTGTGTGATAAGTGAAATGCAAAGAGTTAAATTCTTTTACTTAAGCTATGTAAGCAAGCAGGATGCGAAAAAAAGGTTCCTTTTAATCCAAAATGAAATATGACATTCGATGTGGAAAATCACTCAGAAAAGGGAAAATTCAATGCAGAAAAGAGAAAATAGAGAAAATGAGGAATACCTGGAGAATCACTTATTGGTGTTATGTGATTGTACTTGATGATGGTGTTTTTAAGCGTCATTCAAAGGACTGAAACACCCGGTAACCTAAAATGGCACCGTTTAGAGTTACAGATGGGGCCAATGAAAATGATGTTTTTTTTTGTTTTGCAAAATGGTCTTTGACGACGTGATTTAATGGTTGCAAGGTCGTTAAATTCACCTGCAAAAGAAAAGAAGTGTAATTAGTTAATATGATTAAGAAGAATGATGCAAATGTCATAAGTCATTTGTGTACAAAATAAAACAATAAAAATAGTGAATTTAGATCATGAAACAAGTAATCTAAATTAATAAATAAATTAATTTATACTAGGAAGCAAACAATGGATATAAAATCCTATAAATCGCATGGTCCGAAAATCACGCAGGCGTATCTATGGATAAACGAGCCAACAAAGTACGGTGGCATAGCCCTCTTTGAGTCAAAGAAAGTGAAACTGGTTTATTGCTATTCTACCAAAGGAATGCATGCAAGTCTCACAAATTTTGCCTTCGGGGTTTGGGATATCATCCCAAAGAGGGGTGTTTCGATCATAAAAGAAAGGAAAGGAAGAGAGGATGAAGAAAGAATAGGTCCGAAGGAAGAAAAGAAATGAATTCCAAAGCAGAAAGGTCAGAAGGTTTATGTTTTGGGATTGGTAGTAAACAGAGCCAAACCTACTTGCATAAACGAGCAAAGCAATACTGATGAATAAATGACAATAAAACAGAAGCAGATTTAACAGAATAAACACAGAGATCTGACATAAGAAAGATCTGATGCAAATAACACATGTATTCAACACAAAGTCTAAATATTGTATTAATAATTATTTCTGTTACAAAAAGCTCAAAGTCTTTTCTCCTCACTTCTATTTTTCATCTGAAAGATATTCACTCATGCACAATACAACAAGTATTGAGGTATTTATAGAAGAAGGAGAGAAAAGAAGGCAAAAAGGAGCCAACCACCTATTTACAAAGATATTTACAAAATATCTCAAAGTCACGTTGACTTTTGACAACTTGATGGATGACATCATCCCATGGTGCAACATGGATGATGTCATCGTTTGTGCCAACATACTTCAGATATTTACAAAAAGAAAGTCGAAGAAGAGAGAGAAGAAGAAGAAGAAGAAGAAGCCACTATTCATCATCGTCATCCTGCGGCCGAAAGGAGTAGCCTCGCTTCTCACCGCCGCTCAGTGCGAGATGTGGAATTGAGCACGGTATTCCATGAACTTGCTGATCATGGGCCCTAGTTGATCCTGGGAAGGATCCTTGTGTCGCTCACTAATCGCCTCACAAGTCTCCCGCTCGTCTATGAGCTTCTCTGGGAGTTTGGAATATTCTTTTTCAGCTTCTATGAGGAACCCGATGAAATCCCGATAGGCCAGCAGGTTATTGATGGACTCTGCGTCAAAAGAGACCTCTGGCCCCAGCCCTCATGACACGATCTCTTTAAAGATCTGGATGGTTTCATCAACTTTCCTTAAGGCAAAGGAAGGAGTAAGCAACCCTGGAGACATGTTGAGAACGATTTGTTCCATTTGGTGCATCGCGTCTAGGGCTTCTTCCTTTACCTTATCGATCTTTTCAAGGACAAACTCCAGTTGATCCATCCGGTAGTCCAGGGTGGAAATGACTTTGTTGAGGGCTCTGGGATGACCGAAGACACCGAACTTGACCAGATCTTCGACTGAACAGTCAAACATTTGTTGAAAGGTCTCATGCTGCAGCCTAGCATGGTCCAGCTCTTCTGATATGGGTCCTGCTAGTGCTTGGAGCTCTTTATTCACCTTTTGATATTCGGATATAAATCGAGAACTCCTGCGATTACTTTTTCACCGTCCTTGAGGATCTGGCCCTCCAAGCGAAACGCCATACCCCCGCTCGCCGATCTTTGCATATTCATTAATTTTATCCTGGCTCAGAGGCTCAGGAGTCTCGGTGGTAGTTGTGGGAGGCACACTGCCCATCTTCTGTAAAGCTTGGAGCAGATGTTTATTTTGTTCTTTCAATAGCCTTTTCTCTTCTTTTGTTTCTTGAAGCTTCTTACAGAGGGCGTCAACTGCAGATAAGGCTTCTCCTTGAAGGCTCTCAGAAGATGTACCCATTGTGACTTGAGTCACTGTATAATCTGTCGGAGACAGATCCTTTTTATCCTTGAGGGGATTAGGGTATGCGATCTCCATCACCCTTTCTCCCGAAGCACTCTGAGAGAAGCATGTGACAGGCTTCTGTCTCTTTGCCCCTTTGGACGGGATTACGGAAAAGTCCATCGGAGCGATGGGAACTTTCCTTTTCTGCTGACTTAAGTGCTGGGAGATCCAGGCTGGACTTATGGGAGAAGGGCCAGAAACAGAGAAGGGGACAGCTGCAGTAGTAGAAGGGAAAAAAGTGGAGACACTTGAGGCAAAGATCGAGAGGGAGGCCGAAGAAGTGCTCACGGGAGGAAGAGATACTACAGGAGAGGAAGACATAGGAAGGGAAGGGAGCTCAGAGATGAGGGAAGAAATGGAGGGGGACAGATTCCGAGAGAAGAGAAGATGGACAAAGAAGCGGGAGGAACAATAGAAGAAAGGGGAGAGGACACGACCAAAGGAATGGTCGCTTGAGTCACTCGAGGAGGGGAAGGAGGAGAGGAAGAAGGGACAGAAGGGACCTTAGTTGTTGTAGCAGTATCGACATCCTGAGTGGATGGGCCTATTGGAACATCCTCTTTTGCTTCTTTCTCTGGAGAAGCCAGAGTTTCAACCTGTTCTGGTGCAGCGGAAGGAGGACTTTCAGGAGCTTCCTCTTGAGTGGTGCTGGATTCACCCTCTTTGCTTTTACCCTTGCCTTTAGGCTGCTGTTTTGATCTAGGAGGTGCGTTACCCAACGGAGAGGTTGTGAAATCAACTCCGAGGTAGATGAGCCCGTTCATTCAGCACCAATGCTCGGTTCTGCGTAGAGTTTCCTTGACCCTTTCCTCAATTGTTTGAGGAGCTTTGGTTCTATCAATTGCCGCAAAAGGCCAATCGTCCCCACCTGTATCAAGATATACTTGATCTACTTCCTCCTCGGTAGTTTGGAAGCCTTTGGGGATGATGGCAACCTCGTATTGGATGATTTCTGCCAAGGCCAAACGAGAATGGTCCTTCCTTCCTGAGCTTCACCTCATGATATAGGTCAATGTAAATATCCTCGATCTGAGGGATGTGGATTGGATCGAGCTTGGCCCTAGGAAGACAATTTCTCGGGTCGAAGGTAGGCCTTGCTGGGAAGTCATGTTTCAGATTGAGCAGCTCCAGCTCTGCGAACATGTCTTTTGCCTTGTGGTGAGTTAGACACGTATATCTACCCACTGTGAGGGGGAAAGGAGTCCCACCCTTCTTTCTTTTTTGGCACTTCTCATGGTAGGTGACCAGCTGTCTTGACAGCTCCAGCAGAATCAACTTCGGTCCAGCATACCTTGGCAATCTAGTTGGCTCTCCCAAGAAGTTAGCTGCCCTTAGATAAGTGAATGTGGGGAATTGGGTGAACAGGGCCCCCCATTTCTCAGTGGCTGTCACTATGCTCTTGGTCGTGCGACCGTAAGTCATATTTGGCCTCAACAGTAGATGATGAAGTAGAAAAATGCATCGTTGATCTTTGTAAATTGAGGGATGCTATTTTCTAGCTTCAATTCTGGATAGTATTCATATATTTTGACCTGGGGCCAAACCCCATTCCACATCAGAGCTGGATAGTCCCTTTCTGAAGCTGCAGCAGTAAACAACATAGGAATTCATGTAGAATCTCCCAGTTGTGGTAAATTGTTGTAGCTGCTCAGAGATCGTGCTGCTTATTATTTCTGCCCAGCAAAAGCGTTGATCGGGCACATTCTTGTTCATAGTCTCTAAGTACCGCAACATCCATTTATGGAAAAAGTGGGTGTCAGGAAGCCCAAAGACTCTACTCAGGAACGTGATAGTGTCGCTGAGCTCCTCTGAAAAATCACTGCGGTGAATGATTTGTGGCCAACGGGTTACTACCTTTTTATTCTTCAGATAGACCTCGTTCATCAGCTGCATGCACTGATCTTCATTGTCATCCCATGCCTTAATGCAGTCGTCTTGGCTAACGGCCACAAAGTGCCGGTGATGAGGAATGCCGAGTATTATCTCAAAGTGGCGGGCAGTGAGGTTGATTACGACCTCGCCCCTCTCATTTACGACACATCTTGTGTCTTTGTTGTAACATTGGGAAACCACCATCATGAATTCATTGTTAACTGCGCTGACTGGGATTCCTCCAGCGAAGTGCAGGGCACTGCCTATCAGCTTGTCCATCCATGGACTTCTTGTGACCTTCTGAGTCCTGACCTAGAATTCCTCCAAATCAATATGACCCAACTCTGAGTCTCTGATGTCCAGGTCACACTCGGCCTGGGAGTCGGGCATTCTGACCCTCTGATATTTATACTTCATTTCTTCCTCTGTAAGCTTGGCCTTGCCTTTGGATTTGGTGGGTCTCTTGCTTGATGTTGACATATGTTCTTCTGAGCTTAATTGCTGATCTGCAAGAATAAGACGTGAAACCCAATCGAAGAAAGCCGTGTCAGCTGCTTGATTTTCCATTGAAATGCTTGAAGAAGAAAGAGTTAGCAATTTAAAGGCCTCAGGGCGCATGGCGTGTAGACACTGCAGGATGCATTTTGTGTTGCTGTAAGGACAAGTGCACCTGCGCCATATGGATGTATTTTGTAAAAGGCACATGAAAACTTTGTGTTGCACGGAACATCGGCGCTAAAGGCGCATATAGGGTTTGTGTAACATGTGCTTTTGGCGTGCTTAAGGGAACTTGCGCGGCGCATGAAGGGTTTGCACAACAAGATGTTGCTGCGATGAGGAATGCGCCTGCACCTCTATAGCATAGCTCTTGCGCCTATGAAAGGGCTGTCACATGGATGTTGGGTGTGCCAAAAGGGTGCAGGAATTCTTTATGTTGCATATTCATTCTATGCACCGCCAAAAAGACCAAAAACGACTAAGTTCGGAAAACCAAATTTCCCGGGAAGGGATTTTGCAACGTTCCGAACGCAAGGGATCCCTAACGAGGGATCGGAACAAAATTTTGGTATGGTTATCCGTAAAATTTCCCTTGTCAATTTTACGGGATAATAGCTGGCTCTTTCTAGGGACTATCCCTGAGTAAACTCGGGGGTAGAGAATCCCAGATCTCATGTGCCTATCCATTGGGTAACAGAGTCAAAAACAAGGGCGATCGAAGGGAGAACAAAGGAAACACACAACAAACGGAAAGCAAACACATGACAAAAACAAACACACAACTAAAGCAAACTATACAAAGAAGAGAGCAAGCTCTACTTCCTGAAGATTTTCAGATGCTGCCCGCTATAGGGAAGCGGGAGTTCGGTTCCATCCAGATATGAGAGATAGAAACTATTCTCTCCATTGAGCTGCTTTATCTTGAAAGGCCCTCTCCATAGGGAATCAAACTTTCCGTGCATGCCTTTTGGCTCTCTTTGCTTGTCCCACAGAAGGACGAGGTCCCCCACCTGGAAATTCCGTTGCTTAGCTTTTTTATCGAATAGTCTCTTGACTTGATTCTGATGTTCAGTGATCCTGTCGATCACTCTTACTCTCTTTTCTTCGAGTTCTGTCAGATACATGATCCTCTTTTCAAGAGAATTTTGGAAAGTTTCATCTTCAATAGCTCGTGCCAAGCGCAGAGCAGGGAGTTCAGCAGAAATGGGAAGCTCGGCATCAGTGCCGTATAACACTTGAAAAGGTGACATACCGAGGGACCTCTTGGGAGTAATGCGATCTGCCCACAAAGCGTCGTATAAGGACTTGTGCCACATTCGTTGATTCTCATCCACTAGTTTTCGTATGATGGTCACCAAGTTCTTGTTACTGGATTCTGCCTGACCATTTCCCTGAGGGTAATAATCTGAGGCGTGAGCCAAAGTTATCCCATATTCATAGCAAAAACTAATAATTTCTCATGAGGAGAAGTTAGAAGCATTATCAGCAACAATTTTGTTTGGGACGCCAAACCTGACAATGATGTTTTCTTTGATGAAACTACAAACAACCTCAGAAGTGGCGTGTTTGACAGGTATGGCTTCCACCCACTTGGTGAAGTAATCCGTTGTTGTAAGGACATAACTATGTCCGGCACTCGATTGGGGATTGAGTGCACCGATAAAATCAATTCCCCACTGCCTGAATGGTTCGTTGACAATGACCGGCCTGAGGGGAAAAGCAGCCAACTTGGGCTTGCCGATGAACTGCTGGCAAGGTTCACACTTTTGCTACCTGTGGTCAGTATCTTGAAAAGCGTTGGCCAATAGTACCTGGCTCGGATGATCTTGTGTGCCGTCATGGAGGAGGAGAAGTGGCCTCCACAGGCTGAATTATGAAAACTTTCAAGTAACTTCACCTGCTGTGGCTTGTCGACACATCGCAAGAAGACACCATCTATCCCGCATTTGTATAAACCGTCATCCCAGATGACATACTTAGCTGCTCTGAGCTTTATAGTGCACTTCTCCTTTGCAGTTAGGTGAGCTGGACATTCGCCATAGGTGAGGAAGAAAGCAATATCGGAATACCACTCATCGCTGGTTACAACGAATAAGACCAGAGGCAGAGAATGGGCTTTCTCTCACCGACTCAGTGTTTCATTGACACAATCATCCTTTTCCTCGGGACTTTCTGAATCTTTGTTTTCAGCCATAAGCTGACATAGGCCCTTGCCTCTTACCAGCTTGGTTGGTTTTATATCTAGGTTGTACTCTTGGACCTTTGCAATCTAATTTCCTCGCAAGCTTCCTAATTCCTGTTGCATTAGAATTGATTTGACTGCCGTTAGGGACCAACACCACCGTATGAGAATTTAGAATGTAATACCTGAAATTTTTTACTGCTTTGACAACGGCGAAGGCATGCTTTTCCAATTGAGACATTTTTAGTTCGTGAGGCTTGAGGGGAGAGCTCATGAACGCAATCGAGATTCAACATCCTCCGAATTCTTTTGCATTAAGATGGTAGACACAGTATGCTCAGATGCATAACTATACATGATAAAGTCCTTGGAGAAATCGGGACATACCAGGACTGGTGCGTGAGCGACGGAAGCTTTTATTTCTTCAAACGACCTCTTTCCTTCCTCGCTCCACCGGAAAGTTGGTGACCCCTTCATCATGTCCAATATATGACGAGTCTTCTCAGCAAAGTCGGGAACAAAACGCCTGAGAAAGTTCACCTTTCCGAAGAAAGAATGAACGCCAGTCTTACTTGTAGGCAGAGTAAGGCTCTGAATAGCCTTGACTCTTTCGGTATCTATCTTCGTTCCTTCCTTGCTAACAACGTGTCCTAGCAACTTTCCCTCCGTGACTCCAAAAACGGACTTTTTCGGGTTTAGGGAAATCCCATGTTCTCGGATCCGCCAATACTTTCTCTACGTGATCACAATGATTACTTCGTTGTTTAGAGAACACAACAAATCATCCAGATAAACGACAATGACCTTCCCCATCATACCTTTGAATGCTAGGTCCATGGCCCACCGAAAAGGGGCGCCAAAGCATTGTTAGGCCAAAAGGCATCCTCTCAGAGCAAATGTACCCCAGGAGTAGTGAATGTTGTTTTAAATTGATCTTCAGTGAAACTTCAATCTGATCAGAGCTTGAAAACCATCAAGCATGGACATCATCTCGATCCAGCTTCATCGCTTGCAAAAATTGATCCATTATAGGAAGTGGGTAGTTGTCTTTCAAGGAAGCTCGATTCAAATTTCAAAATCTACACATATGCGTATTTCCCCGTTCTTCTTGCGTACTGGCACAATGTTTGCTACCCAAGTACTGTGATGGATAGGAAAGATGATTCTCGCATCCAACATTTTCTGAATTTTGGCCTGGATGGTGCCTGAGATCTTAGGATTATAATGCCTTTGCTTCTGGTGAAAGTCTTTGACATCTTCTTTCAACGGGATGTCATGCTGGACGTCCTTTGGCTTAAAAGACTTTAGATCGGCGTAGGACCATGCCAATACATCCATGTATTTCTTCAGCAGTTTGAAAAAACTTCCACTTCTCTTCTGGCGTGCAACATTTTCCAATGTTCACGAATTACGGATGCTCTACCGAACCTAAATTGACCGGTTCGGTTTCTGGGGATGAGTCAGGATCATCTCGCCTTTTCTTTTTCACAAAACGATCATGCCTATCAAACAACCGCTCCAGAGAAACTAGGCCCTTCGGGATTTTATTTCCTTTGAGCTGACATATGCCGTCATTCCCTTCGATTTATCATCTTGATCGGTGACTGATTCGCGGCACATAGAAGTGGATCCTTCAAAGTGCAATTCCTTAAAATTTTCTGCCTTCTCCAGAAAGGCAATGAGTTGATTGTCATCGTTGAATACTTGCCAATGCTGAGAATTATCTGGCACGCTTGGGCGGAAAACCACCTCAATGGTGTATTTGTTTGTTTTCAAACCTGGGTGAGGGAGCAGCATGAGGATGTCAAACAACCAATGAATCGCCATGTAATTTTGAGTTCTTGGAATGGATTCAATTGAAAAAGCATCAAACTCTTCAATGCTTGTCCCATACTGCATTACGGTAATGCCTGAGCCTTTCATTCTTCACTTGGTAAATCCTTTTAACTTGATTTACAACTAGCTCTGCATCACCTTGCACTTTCAGATTTTTGATCCCTCTCTCTCTTGCTGCCTGCATGCCGAGTAACAAAGATTCATACTCAGCGGTGTTATTCGTATTAAAAAACTGCAACTTGAAAGAGAGAGGAATAATCTCCTCTTCGGGAGATATTAGCACGGCTCCGGCGCCACATCCACTGGTTGCGCAGCTGCCATCAAACTGCAAAGTCCAGATCTTATTAAGATCTTCTTCTTGAACGAGAACAACCATTTTGTCAGACTCGGTAGACAAGAAATAGTTCCCCATCCCTGATGATTCAAAAAGGATTTGAGCTTTGGGGTCCTCAGAGTTAGTAACCAAGTACTTCTTTTGTGATTCCGGCTCCAATGTCTGCATTACACCTTTGACGGGAATTCTAGCCTTAGACCAGTCCATATGAATCTCTCCACCAACTTCGCTGCAAAAGCTTCTCCCCAGCAAAATTCCGTAGGCTGCTGGAATGTCAGCAACGAGGACGGTCATCTTTACTCTCTTCTCTGGGAATGCCGCAAATGCAAATTGCGCGTCTTTGATTTGACCAATCAACGGAACCTGCTTGGTTTCCAAGGAATAACATCTGCCAAAAGGCTTGGTAAGGGTGAGGCCCAAAGCATGGGTGACTTTTACCGGCATGACGTTATCAGAAGCTCCGGAATCAATTATGCAGTTACTCAACTTGTGACCATTGATTAGGAGGGAGAGATAGAAAGGTTCTATCTTGCCTGATGCAGATGTTGAGGCAACATTTATGTGGGATTCAGGAGGAGTGGAAAGGATTCCTTTTGGGGAAACCTGATTAGATATAACAACTTGACTTTGAATATACTTAGTCAATCTTACAAGCTGTTCAGGATTTGACTGAAGGTACTCAGCTTCAGACATTTGGATCTTGGTCTTTTTAGCATGATCTATGATATCAAATGCGGCCAAGGGTTGCCTTTAGTGAAGGAATGAGTCCCTCACTTCGTGATGGTGGAGTAGGATTACTGGTCTTGATAGGAATATGAGAGGGCTGATTTGGAGGAGAGATGGGGGGAAAAGATTTCCTTGTAAAAGACTTAACAGGGAGCTGAGTAGGAAGAGGATTACCTCTTTTAGCAATGGTTGGAGGCGCGTTTGACACGACCTTCTCCTTCTGCACATGGGCAGCGACCTCTGCTTCTTTTCCTTGCGAGCGGGTAAAAACAACATATGATTGTCCACTCGCATAGCCCTGGGTACCCTCTTCTTCATCAGATTCTTCCTCATCAAATTCCATATACCCAATAGTAGAGTCGCCAGTCGGCTCACCGACGTCTTGATCATCTTCGCCCTGAGATGAAGGTTCTTCATAATCTTGTTCCTCTTCTTCGATTTCGGCTAGAGCGTTGACCGGAGGAGCCTCAAGCGCCAACCGTGGAGCAGTTGCGGGTAAGCGCGGCCTTTGAGGAACATTGTTGGAAATGAAGTTCCTCCGTGGAATATCCCAGTATGAGGAACTGGGAGAAGCTTGGGTCAACTACTTTCTTTAATGCAAGCAAGTCGCATTGCCATCTTTTGAAAGGCCGGATCGAACGGCGAAGTAGTGGGTGAAGGGCCCGAAGATTTAGACTTGGAGGATTCCCTTCTCAATTTGCTAGATATTATCAAATTATCTTCAATTTGGATGGCATCGGCCTGGGTGAGAATCAAGGTAGCCACTTGCTCTTGTAGGATTAAGAAACTTACTTTCGAGCTCATAGGATTCACGAAGAAACACTTCGATTTTCTCGGTGTAGGAAGCATGGTGATAGGAACCCGTTTTATTAATGCATTGAACTCGGTGATAAAATCATGCATGGTCTCGTTGGCCTCCTTCTTCGGTGAGTGATCTGTGATAACAAGGCAAATGCATCTTCTCAAGGTTTGTACTGCTTTCAAAAGTGTCCTACAAGGTGGCCCAACCGGTAATAGATCCGGCCGGCAATGCTGAAACCATTCATTAAGGGCCCCTCAGTAGAGTTTCCGAAAAGGTGAACCGACACATCTTCGTGAGTTACATCCAAGATACTTGCACGACATGATGAATGTAGATATGTGTAAATCTTTTGCTTTGATTTCTGCTCCCATCGAATTTAGGAAAATTCTTTCGGTTCGTGAGGGAGCGCGTGAACAGATGTGGTAATGCGAGAGGACCCATATCATTTCCCCATGGTACCGCCATCTGGACAGCTGGAAAAAGAACGCGGGCTGGGAGTACGGTTCCACTGAGAAATAAAGCACTGCAGAGGGATGTAGAGGCTCCTTGTGAAAACCGGCTCTTCCGTGGGGGTGAGGCACTTCTGGTTGACCGATCAGCTGAACTTAGTGATGAAAAGCGCGCCGGTGCTACACTGAAATTGTGCCTTCAAGCCGATCAAAAGTAGGATCGACTTCTCCACGAGCTCACCTGCCACGCGTAAATGGCTCACCTGCCAGCGTAACTTCCAGATCTGGAACGCTGTGGTGCAGATTTAAAATTTATTTTTGGGTGTACTTGCTGATTTTCTGGCTTTTCTTACAAAAACCAGCAGCATGTACTTTTTAAATATTTAAAAACTATCCTCTTCTAAAACCGATCATGCGTTAATGACAAATAACAAATGAGGATAAAATGACAGTGAAGATTAGCAAGTTGATTCTCGGATCTAAATTTGACTTTTTTCAAAGGGTTTCAAAACTTTTGGTAAACAGTCAAAAACTCAGATCTATGGCAAAATACAAACTTTTATAAAAACTCAACGAACTAAAGATCTCCAACTAGGCCAGATCTATGGATCTCAGAAGAAATTTTTTGATTTGGATCACTTTTGCAATTTTTTTGGATTTTTAACAAAAAGTGCAAATTTGCAAACAAAGTGTGATTTTTCTAATTTTTCTAGATTTTCTTTCCTTCCACTATCATAGATCTGATAGATCTGTTCATTCCCAAATGAGTTGCCAAAACTCGTTGGTCCGAAAATCATGCCGCTTGGGCGATCTATGGATAAACGAGCCAACAGCAAAGCGCAGGGCATAGCCCCTCTTTGAGTCAACAAAGCGAAACTAGTTTATTGCTATTCTACCAAAGGGAATCATGCAAGTCTCACAAATTCTACCTTCGGGGTTTGGTATCTCATCCCGTAAGAGGGGTGTTTCGATCGAAAAGAAAGGAAAGGAAGAGAGGATGAAGAAAGAACAGTCCGAAGGAAGAAAAGAAATGAATTCCAAAGCGGAAAGTGTCAAGGTTTATGTTTTGGGATTGGTAGTAAACAGAGCCAAACCTACTTGCATAAACGAGCAAAGCAATACTTGATGAATAAATGACAATAAAATGAAGCATTTAATGAATAAACACAGAGATCGACATAAGAAAGATCTCGATGCAAATAACACATGTATTCAGCACAAAGTCTAAATATTGTATTAATAATTATTTCTGTTACAAAAAGCTCAAAGTCTTTTCTCCTCACTTCTATTTTTCATCTGAAAGATATTCACTCATGCACAATACAACAAGTATTGGGGTATTTATAGAAGAAGGAGAGAAAAGAAGGCAAAAAGGAGCCAACCACCTATTTACAAAGATATTTACAAAATATCTCAAAGTCATGTTGACTTTTGACAACTTGATGGATGACATCATCCCATGGTGCAACATGGATGATGTCATCATTTGTGCCAACATACTTCAGATATTCACAAAAAGAAAGTCGAAGAAGAGAGAGAAGAAGAAGAAGAAGAAGCCACTATTCATCATCGTCATCCTGCGGCCGAAAGGGAGTAGCCTGCTTCTGCTGCTGCTCAGGTGACGAGATGTGGAATTGAGCGCGGTATTCCATGAACTTGCTGATCATGGGCCCTAGTTGATCCTGGGAAGGATCCTTGTGTCACTCACTGATCACCTCACAAGTCTCCCGCTCGTCTATGAGCTTCTCTGGGAGTTTGGAATATTCTTTTTCAGCTTCTATGAGGAACCCGATGAAATCCCGACAGGCCAGCAGGTTATTGATGGACTCTGCGTCAAAAGAGACCTCTGGCCCCAGCCCTCGTGACACGATCTCTTTAAAGATCTGGATGGTTTCATCAACTTTCCTTAAGGCAAAGGAAGGAGTAAGCAGCCCTGAAGACATGTTGAGAACGATTTGTTCCATTTGGTGCATCGCGTCCAGGGCTTCTTCCTTTACCTTATCAATCTTTTCAAGGACAAACTCCAGTTGATCCATCCGGTAGTCCAGGGTGGAAATGACTTTGTTGAGGGCTCTAGGATGACCGAAGACATTGAACTTGACCAGATCTTCGACTGAACAGTCGAACATTTGTTGAAAGGTCTCATGCTGCAGCCTAGCATGGTCCAGCTCTTCTGATATGGGTCCTGCTAGTGCTTGGAGCTCTTTATTCACCTTTTTGATATTCAGATATAAATCAGAGAACTTGGCGATTACTCGTTCACTGTCCTTGAGGATCTGGCTCCTCCAAGCGGAAACGGCCATACCTTGCTCGCCGATCTTTGCATATTCATTAATTTTATCCTGGCTCAGAGGCTCAGGAGTCTCGGCGGCAGTTGTGGGAGGTGCACTGCCCATCTTCTGTAAAGCTTGGAGCAGATGTTTATTTTGTTCTTTCAGTAGCCTTTTCTCTTCTTTTGTTTCTTGAAGCTTCTTGCAGAGGGCGTCAACTGCAGATAAGGCTTCTCCTTGAAGGCTCTCAGAAGATGTACCCATTGTGACTTGAGTCACTGTATAACTGTCTGGAGACAGATCCTTTTTATCCTTGAGGGGATTAGGGTATGCGATCTCCATCACCCTTTCTCTTGAAGCACTCTGAGAGAAGCGTGTGACAGGCTTCTGTCTCTTTGCCCCTTTGGACGGGATTACGGAAAAGTCCATCGAGCGATGGGAACTTTCCTTTTCTGCTGACTTAAGTGCTGGGAGATCCAGGCTGGACTTATGGGAGAAGGGCCAGAAACAGAGAAGGGGACAGATGCAGTAGTAGAAGGGAAAAAAGTGGAGACACTTGGAGGCGGCATCGAGAGGGAGGCCGAAGAAGTGCTCACGGGAGGAAGAGATACTGCAGGAGAGGAAGACATAGGAAGGGAAGGGAGCTCAGAGATGAGGGAAGAAATGGAGGGGGACAAATCCGCGAGAGAAGAGAAGATGGACGAAGAAGCGGGAGGAACAATAGAAGAAGGGGGAGAGGACACGACCAAAGGAATGGTCACTTGAGTCACTTGAGGAGGGGAAGGAGGAGAAGAAGAAGGGACAGAAGGGACCTCAATTGTTGTAGCAGTGCCGACATCCTGAGTGGATGGGCCTATTGGAACATCCTCTTCTGCTTCTTTCTCTGGAGAAGCCAGAGTTTCAACTTGTTCTGGTGCAGCGGAAGGAGGACTTTCAGGAGCTTCCTCTTGAGTGGTGCTGGATTCACCCTCTTTGCTTTTACCCTTGCCTTTAGGCTGTTGTTTTGATCTAGGAGGTGTGTTACCCAATGGAGAGGTTGTGAAATTGACTCCGAGGTAGATGAGCCCGTTCATTCGGCACCAATGCTCTATTCTGCGCAGAGTTTCCTTGACCCTTTCCTCAATTGTTTGAGGAGCTTTAGTTCTATCAATTGCCGCAAAAGGCCAATCGTCCCCACCTATCAAGATATACTTGATCTACTTCCTCCTCAGTAGTTTGGAAGCCTTTGGGGACGATGGCAACCCCGTATTGGATGATTTTTGCCAAGGCCAAATGAGAATGGTCCTTCCTCCTGAGCTCCACCTCATGATATAGGTCAATGTAAATATCCTCGATCTGAGGGATGTGGATTGGATCAAGCTTGGCCCTAGGAAGACAATTTCTCGGGTCGAAGGTAGGCCTTGCTGGGAAGTCATGTTTCAGATTGAGCAGCTCCAGCTCTACGAACATGTCTTTTGCCTTGTGGTGAGTTAGACACGTATATCTACCCACTGTGAGGGGGAAAGGATTCCTACCCTTCTTTCTTTTTTGGCACTTCTCAAGGTAGGTGACCAACTTTCTTGACAGCTCCAGCAGAATCAACTTCGGTCCAGCATACCTTGGCAATCTAGTTGGCTCTCCCAAGAAGTTAGCTGCCCTTAGATAAGTGAATGTGGGGAATTGGGTGAACAGGGCCCCCATTTCTCAGTGGTTATCACTATGCTCTTGGTCGTGCGACCGTAAGTCATATTTGGCCTCAACAGGCAGATGATGAAGTAGAAAAATGCATCGTTGATCTTTGTAAATTGAGGGATGCTATTTTCCAGCTTCAATTCTAGATAGTATTCATATATTTTGACCTGGGGCCAAACCCCATTCCGCATCAGAGCTGGATAGTCCCTTTCTGAAGCTGCAGTGTAAACAACATAGGAATTCATGTAGAATCTCCCAGTTGTGGTAAATTGTTGTAGCTGCTCAGAGATCGTGCTGCTTATTATTTCTGCCCAACAAAAGTGTTGATCGGGCACATTCTTGTTCATAGTCTCTAAGTACCGCAACATCCATTTATGGAAAAAGTGGGCGTCAGGAAGCCCAAAGACTCTGCTCAGGAACGTGATAGTGTCGCTGAGCTCCTCTGAAAAATCACTGCGGTGAATGATTTGTGGCCAACGGGTTACTACCTTTTTATTCTTCAGATAGACCTCGTTCATCAGCTGCATGCACTGATCTTCATTGTCGTCCCATGCCTTAATGCAGTGTCTTGGCTAACGGCCACAAAGTGTCGGTGATGAGGAATGCCGAGTATTATTTCAAAGTGGTGGGCAGTGAGGTTGATTACGACCTCGCCCTTCTCATTTACGACACATCTTGTGTCTTTGTTGTAACATCGGGCAACCACCATCATGAATTCATTGTTAACTGCGCTGACTGGGATTCCTCCAGCGAAGTGCAGGGCACTACCTATCAGCTTGTCCATCCACGGACTTCTTGTGACCTTCTGAGTCCTGACCCAGAATTCCTCCAAATCAATATGACCCAACTCTGAGTCTCTGATGTCCAGGTCACACTCGGCCTGGGAGTCGGGCATTCTGACCCTCTGATATTTATACTTCATTTCTTCCTCTGTAAGCTTGGCCTTGCCTTTGGATTTGGTGGGTCTCTTGCTTGATGTTGACATATGTTCTTCTGAGCTTAATTGCTGATATGCAAGAATAAGACGTGAAACCCAATCGAAGAAAGCCGTGTCAGCTATTTGATTTTCTATTGAAATGCTGACAGAAGAAAGAGTTAGCAATTTAAAGGCCTCAGGGCGCATGACGCATAGACACTACAGATGCATTTTGTGTTCTGTAAGGACAAGTGCGCCTGCGCCATATGGATGTATTTTGTAAAAGGTGCATGAAAACTTTGTGTTGCACGGAACATCGGTGCGCCAAAGGCACATATAGGGTTTGTGTAACATGTGCTTTTAGCGTGCTTAAGGGAACTTGGCGCGGCGCATGAAGGGTTTGCACAACAGGATGTTGCTGCGATGAGGAACGCGCCTGCGCCTCTATAGCTTAGCACTTGGCGCATATGAAAGGGCTGTCACATGGATGTTGGGTGCGCCAAAAGGGCGCAGGAATTCTTTATGTTGCATTGTCATTCTATGCGCCGGCCAAAAAGACCAAAAACGACTAATTTCGGAAAACAAAATTTCCCGGAAGGGATTTTGCAACGTTCCGAACGCAAGGGATCCCTAACGAGGATTGGAACAGAATTTCAATATGGTTATCCGTAAAATTGCCCTTGTCAATTTTACGGGATAAAAATCGAAAAACTAAATACTATGCGATAAACTATTTAAAATGATTAAATGTATTCGACCTCATATTCAATTAGAAAAAAAAACAAACGAGCTATAAAAAGCTAGTTATAAGATAAATAAATATACTATAAACAATTTGATACAAATAATATGAATAATATAAACTATAGATTGATGAAAAGGCTAGACCAAAAGGGGCAAAGGACAAAACAGAGGAACAACTTTTTGGACAAGAGGAAAAAAATGACTTAAATCATTATAGATTTTCTAAATGAAAAAAATACATGATGTAGGAAGGGAAGACTAGCAATAAGGTACTCGACGGTGGTGACAAAAGTTGATTAATTAGGTAAATGAGTTGACTAGTTGATTTGAATTAAATATAGATCAATTGGTCGAAGTGGAGTAGTTGGTCGATAAGAAAGGACATGGGTCGGAGGGCCATATTGCACATGGCCATGTATTTTTACATGTACAATGACATAATGAAAATCACAACGAAATTGAAACGATAAAATGTAAAAAATTAGTTGTGGTAATACAAACATTGTTTTTAGACGTGTTGAAAAGAATTGTAAACTAACTTCTGTAAAGAGACTGTACAAGCACTTCCTAGAAAGCTTGCGTGGATTTTGAACTGAGCTAGAAATAGTTGGAGACAATTGCACATTAGGGATTTTGTGAGTTGGATGTTTACTTTCTCTGTGGCCATCTAATGCCTAGGCTCAAAATTATTATAGAAAGCCTTCAAACAATTATAGAAGAGTTCACCTATGCCTAGTGTCAGCCAAGAAGTAGGCCTGTGAGGGGTCGTGGTGTAGCATCCACATGATGTGTGTGTGTGTGTGTTGGGAATAGAAAATGTGTAGAGAAAAGGAAGATCGCTTGATGGTAGTTGGATTTCACAAACAGTGTTCAAATTACCAAAGGAACATATCAAATTCTATTTTGAAAATCAATACGAGTTGTTGTAAAGATATTTAGAGAGGATGTCTGTGTAGATGGAGAAGAAGTAAGATCTTTGAGGGATAATCGGCCTTGATGTAGAGAGCGTGATATCTAAATATCATCCAATTTCTAGTTACTGTAACTTAGAATAGCTAGGAATAATGGAGCAGTCACCCGACAAGAATCCTAACTCTATTGGGTCTATTTCCTCATATATTCCTATTGAAAACCACAAAATTCCACCACTGGCAGCGACCTCTGGATTCAATTTGGGTGTTAGATCTTCAAAGAGCCTAACAGGCTATGAGAGGCCTAAAACAAAATCCAAAAAATGCACAACTATCATTCAAATTCAACTTGATCAGTACCATCATCTTCTGTTTATTTGGTAAATCCTTTCCCAAAGTTTGAAGTTATGGATCAACAATGCCTACCCCAACAATTGGAAATTTATATCAAAATACTTCCACAATTGAAGGATGAGATCTATGAAATAGTGGGAACGTGGTGTAAACAATGGTACACCACTGGAGATAAAGAAATTTTACAGTCAATACTCACAAAGCTTGCGAAACTGATCTGCAAATAGTTGGACACATCAAGCATCAAATATGTGGAGAAATTTAATGATGTAGAATGCGTGGTGGGTTTTCCTCTTCGGAGAATGGTTAGTGGATGCGTGTGTTTAGGATTAGGTAGCTGAGGAGTAGTAGGAGGATATATATGTGTGGGAAGAGAGTAGTGGAAGGTAAGAGTTCGTGTGGGTGGGTTGAGCGGGAGTCATGTGGATTGTGAGGAGGGAGAAGCAACGAGTTGAGGATGGCTCACAACAAGAGGAATGAGCGGGTTGAAGGGTCTGTGTGGGAAGAAGCATGATGGGAGATCGGGTAGGGGAAGATGGAGAACAACATGGGGCGGGAGTTGGTGGAGCGAGTTAAAGGTTTTGCGTGGGAAGGAAAGGATATGGGTGTGGAGGAAAGAAATGAGAGAGCTTAGTGAGGAGAGGAAGAGAATGGATCGTGGAAAGGGATGAAGCGATTCAAGGAAGAGATGTGGGAGATGAGATAGGTGGAGGGTTTGTGTGGGTTGAGAGTTCTTTGGGGAGAGCCAAGTGGCTCGATTGAAAGGAAGTGAGATGGTGATGGAGTGTTGGGAGGGTGGCGATGAAGTGGCGAGCTAGACTTGGGAACGAAGATTTTCTCAGGAGTTGGATAGAGAAAATGATGAATGGGGAAGTGAGTGGAGAGATAAGGGATTAACTCGGCTGGTGAAAGAGTTGAGGAGAGGTGGTTAGAAGGGAGATGGTGTGGAGAGGGGGAATGGCGATAAGATAGGGGAAGTGGAGAGATCGGGCGGTGATGTGGGAGGAAAGGAGATGGCCGAGCTGGAGAGTTGGAGAGGTGAGGAAATAGTTAGGGGGATGGGTTGTATGGGGTAGCTTAGGATTTTTTTAATATTTTTTTATAATTATTACCATTGTTTTGTTTTTAATTTGATTTTTTTGTTGATTTGAATAAATCAATATTGTCTATTGTGTTTTAAAATAAATAACTATAGATTATTATATTTTAAACAAGTAACTATATATTAGTATGCTTTGAAATGTGAGATCCATACATAATTATAAATCAAGATCTAGATGAATATATAGACATATTTTGTAACGTTAAAGCAAAGGCCAGCTGAAAGTAATTTTTTTGTCTATTATACAGCTAAGATCACAAATAAAAGTAAGACAATAAGATTAGTTTCTGGATTTGTTCCCCATGCGAGTAGAACCTAACATATGATTTTTTAAATTTTTATTTGGGTATGATTATGTATTTAATAATAAAACTAAACTTGAAACTAAATACCAAGCCGGTTAAACACAAGAAGAGTACTTACCTTGAAGATGACACAAACCTCTGCTATAGACAAAGATAACACCAAACCTACACGAGGTAAATAAAAGGACAAAACAAATAAAAATGACCAGATCTTGGATCTGGTCCCATCGGGCGTGCCAAATGTTGATCTACATTTCTAGCTTCTTTTCCAGATGAGTGTATGAGTAATCAATAAACACTAAACAATGTAGAGTATACAAGGGCTTAGTACCTTGGAGATGACGATAGATGATACGGGTGAAAATAAGATAGATGTATGATACACGAAGCTAGATCTGCAAAAATGAAACAAATTAGATTAGATCACAATATGCGGGGTTTCCCTGATTCACAGTTCTAAGAGGATTTTAACTCCCTTGGATGATGTCAACCCCTGTGTCATACAAGATAATAGATCATGAACAATAGTAATGGAATATAAAACAAAAAGTAACTAAAATGATGAGGGAACTTAGCTTGTGCCCTATTATGGAGATGAATCGGACATCAAGATGGCAAGATAATAAACCATGAAAAATGTTTCTTCCTTAAATTGGCATAACTTAATTAAGCTCTTTCTTCTCTTCTCTAGGCCTAGGTATCTCTAGGTCTTTGATCCTTTCCTTCTCGGTCTTACATCCATGGTCCTTGAAATATGGGAAAAACCCATATTTATAGATTAGATGTGAGGTTAAAATGTAGGTTAAATGATACCCAGGGTTGAGTAAAGTAACATGAGTTAGGGATATGATGTGATCACGTGGGGACCACGACTTGAATTATTAGATGGAGTGGGGAGCATGATTGACATGGTGGGTGAGATAAAGATTCCATTTTAAAAAGAAGGTGTCGGATGGGTGTATTAATACCCATGAATTAAATAATTTGTGAAGGATGGGGATATGCCAAAAGTTGAATTATCAAATGGGTCTACATGGAGCCCATTTGATAATTAATCAAATAATATGAAAAAGAAATAAGATTTTATTTAATTTAAGAGAAAGAGAATCGAGAATGGAAATTGCGTGAATGTGAGATGTCGGAGGCGCTATACCCAAAAATAGGGGTCTACAATAAGTGTGTGAGGAAGAAGAATATGCGTAGCCATGAGAGAAGCCATGAGAAAGAATACACAAAAGAAGCAAGGGGCAAAGCACATAATATGATTGGGGACATTTAGTAATCCTTAAATAAAGAAGAGGAAACCCGCGGTCAAGAAGATTACGACCTCATGTTGCATAGGTCATGCATTGGATTTGGGTAGAGGTGGATAGATTACATCCCAATAGGGATTAGAGGAATAAGGTATTATGGCCTAACAGAGGTCAAGAAGAAAGTGAAAATTAAAGGACGTGTAAAAAGATCTCAAAAAAATAAGAAGGGAAAGAATGCTCAAAGGAAGGGATGTGCAAAAATGTGAAGCCCAAAGGTGATATAGGAATGGGAAAGGGTAAGCCAAAAAATATTTAGGAGGAGGTGAACAGACAAGGGCAATCATGAACTCGTAGAGGGAGAAGGAAAGAGCAAAATTTGGAAGATGTGGTCAAACTATGGTGAGTTGAAACTCACATGGAAGCTCAAGGCCTTGTGAAAGGGTCACAACAACGAACACGATTGTGACAAAGGATTGGAAGAGAAGAACAAAGAAACAAACATGACAAAAACAAGCTCATTAGATAAAAAATTCAAGACTATCAAGTCTAGTAGTATGAAGAGTGGTTTTACCACTCACTCAATCCACTTGAGATAGTGCTCAAGTTTAAAATACCTTGGATGTCCGATGAAAAATCATATAAGGAAAAGGGTGTGTACAAAGGTTGATGAAGTGCCTAACATTAAGGAGGAATCAACACAAAGTAATAGGTGACTACATGAAATCATGCAAAGGAATTGCATAGTAAGAAATAATGCATGATGAGTGCATAAAGATAAGCACAAAGCATGTGTCGAGTTGGTAAAAGAGAGGTAAGGTGTATTGCATGGAAGAAAAAAATGCAATGATTGTGCTACATTGTTAAGTGCAAAATTCTTGGACCAGTGTGTGTAAAGGGGATTGTGTAGATGATAGGAATAAACAACAAAGAAATTCATAAGGAGACACAAATGGTAATGTAGACCAATTATTCACAAAAATGTGTAACCAAAGGGAGTGAGAGAAAATGGATGAGGTATAAGAAAAGCATATGACTAGTGGTTAATTGGTCTTTATCAAATCTAATCCCGATCCGACAAGTAGATGGACGACAAGGCAGCTCAAGAATTTAGTAGACAAACGTCAAATTTGGAAGTGCACGAATTTAATTTGTTGAAACTATTATCTAGATAGTTAAAGATAATCCAAAAGAAATAAATATATATTGGGTAGATAGATGGATAGAGAGAGCATATACAAAGAGAAAAGGGATAAGTCGAAGAAGACAAGACAACATGATGAGAAGCCGAGATGAGAAAAAGGGGAAACTAGTTAAGAATTGTTCCATGGGGTTAAACAATGTTTATATAAAGTTTGTAAGCTCCATAGTTGACCATTCACGTTGTAGATGGCACAAAAGGATTTTGAGATATGAAAATCTCTTGTTTGTTTGTTTATGTAAGTACACTTGATAAATGATGATAACTAGATGTACCAATGAAAGTAAATGCGTGGATGGCAAAATAAACTCCCCTTCCTATGCGTGTATGTAGAAAATGCAATCCCTTGTCCCTTGAGTGAAATATAGATGGATGAATTGATGCTCTTAGAATGCCTTTGGATGCAACCTTAGGTGATGATAATAGATGCTTAGTGCTTGGTCCTTTATTATGGTCACATAGCTTTGTATTTATATGATTCCATTGGTTGAATTTCGCAATGACAACCTGGAAGACCGAACCATAATAAAATAAGATACCTAAAAGATAAAAGAGACCCAAAATAAGTGAGTAAGATAGAAAAGGGTCAAGGGCACCCAGAAGGATGGGGGCGCATGCGTGTTGGCATCCTATTTGGGCGTTGGTGTCCAAAGTCATAAAAGATAAGTAAGTGAAACACTGACTGGGTTGTAAGGTGTGAAAGACCAAATGAAGACAAGAAAGAAATAAAAGAGGCCAAAGATAGCTGTCAATTTCTAGTTTTCTCACTTTGGAATCATATGAATAATTGTATGTGATTAATACTTGGAAATGTACCCAAGTGTGTGATTTTGTGTCTACACTTGCCTCCACTTTATGTTGTTGAGTTAATACTCGATTACATAAAGTAGTTTAAAATTTATGTACCTTTGTTATTTGTAGAATGATGGCGAAAGCATGCCGAGGAGAGAAGTGAAAGCGTGAAGTTTTAAAAATGAAGCATGGAAGCGAAGGAAGAGGAAGTGACCCTAGGGGTGAAAGCGTAGTGTGTTGTACTTGTTGTTGTGCTTGATATCTTGTTGCTTCTTATAAAGGAAAAACCTGTAAAAATAAGAGCAAAAGAGTAGTCAAAGTTGTGTATATATGAAAAATTTGATCCAAGTATGTAAATATGTGAAAAGTAGTAAAAGGAAAATGTGCACATGATCTCGTGAAGAGTGTAAAGGGATAAAAGTTTCTTGAACTGTTATAGAAGAGCAAGTTTTTGGGAGATCTCACGCCACGAAAAAAAGAGTGTTGGGGAGAAAGGTGTAGTGTTATTCTCCTTCCATGACTGCTTCCCGAATTTATACACCACTACAGATGGTGCGATCTGTGTTTAGTATTGTATTGTTTTGTGTAGAAAAATGGAGAGAGAATGCACTTTGATTGCTTTGGAGGTCCGCACTGTGTTGTGAAAGTTGATTTGTAGATTGTTGCCAACTATGCTGATATGAGAAAGTGTTTGTAATTTCCCTGGTCATAGAAACCTAGGAAAGTTTAGGAGCACCCAGAGCTAGTGTCCAGTAGTGGGCACCGACTTCTTTCTTTGAACCGAGAACCCAATTCAAGATCCGGGGCCATTTCTATGACTATATACTATGGTGTTCCTATAATGAATTGTATTGTACTATATATTTATGTTATTGTATTGGGTGACTAATTCACTCAATGTATGCCCCACCTATTTCGGATGCATGCGACGTTGCGATGAGAATGTGGCCTAAAGGAGGACTTGATGTTGATATGAGACTCGTAACCCTCAGGGGGGATGTGAATGCACATGATGAAAACCAAGGCACATGCAAAAAAGATGGCTAGATGCACATGTTATTAGAAAAGTAGCAAGCATGTAATGGAAAAACAATGTAACAAACAAGTAGACAAAATAGACCGCGAAATGCAGTTTCCTACATGGGACATCACTCACAATGTCACAAGACAAGCGAGGTCGGAGTGGCCAAAAGCACACAAGTAAAAAAATAACAAACAAGACATGTGGCAAAGCCTACAAAAATGACATATAATAAAAAACAATGGAAAACAAAGGGTTATAGAAAACCATGGTGGCATATAGTCCTGCAAAGTAAATGCTACACATGAAGCACCTGTTAGCATGTTAGAAAGATAAAGATTATGTCAAAGTGTGTATAGATATGTGTAAAGTAGTGTGCTAGTAAAAATAGGAAGTAGTATAAAAAGAAATAATAACACATGTGATGTGTAAAAGTAGAAATGTAGATGCCCCCAGGAGCCTCGGTGGGACTAGTAAGAGGTACAATGACAAGCATCGTTGCTGCATGTAAGGTCTTGTAAAAAGTTTGCATCCACAACTAAAGAACAAGTGAATGCGCATGTGTATATATAAAAGATAATGACATATTGGATATCCATCTAACATAGTAAGAAAAGTGTAACATGTGAGTATAAGAAAAAAATAATAAGTGCAACCAAGATATGCAATATGTGGTGTATGTGATGAAGTGTAATGGAATGGTATACAATATGAGTGTGATAGGAGCAATGTCCCCCCAATGAATGTGTGTGAGGTGTGTATGAGATGAGGTTAATTTATAAAATACCCCTCAAAAATCAAGAATGAATCATTGAACAAGAGTGTGTCATCAGGAAATGGTTTGAAAGTGTGTGCTAAGACGATATGATCAATGAAGCATAGAGCATAAAGATTGTGAATGTGGAGAGGTTCATTTTGGATTTAGACCCTCAGCAATCGAGTATGAACCATGGAACTAGAGTGCATCATAGGGTAATAGGATTGTGTGAGGATTAAATGCTAGAAATATGTGTCATGAAATGCAGAGCATGAAATGCATCATGTGTGAGGTTCATGGATGTAATATGCCCTCAATAGTCAATTTTGAACCTTAACACAAGAGTATGTCATAGGGTAATGAAGATACAAAGTATATCAAGTGTGTGAGAGTGACGAGAAGTGGAGAACAGAGCGTAAGAGTAGAAGTGGTAGCTAAGTGATGCTAGGAAGGGGGGGAAATAAGCGTGATGCCCATCAAGTGTATGAGAGATGGAGATCTAGTCGATGTTGCTAAAGGGATCAATGTAAGGAGTAGTTTCCTTGAAAAAAATTATTGGTTGCTAAAGTGGAGGTTGTGAAGGGATCTTCAACGACGCACACCAAAAGAGGTTTGCTAGAGGTTGTTGGTCTTGCTTAGTGAGTATTTGCTTATTTGGGCTTGGGGATGTCATAGAAGACTTAAGAGGAGGAGGTGTGGTATTGATTTTTAGAGGAGGTTTCTTAGGATTTGGTGATGTGGTAGAAGACTTAGTAGGAGGAGGTGATGGAGGATGAACCTTGAGAGGTGATTTCTTAGTTGGAGTGGGTTGCATAGGTGGCACTTGAGTGACCGAAGAAGGAACATTAGAAGTGATGACATGATGCTCATTAGACATATATGAATCAAATTTAAGAACCCAAGTAGGATGTAGCAATTGGAGATGAACATGTAGCATTTTGTGTAGCAAATGAAATGAGACCATAATGCTTAAGGTGGCTAATTTTTCATTTTAGAGCATAACAATCATTGTCATTATGTCCATTAATTTGATGATAATTACAATATGAATGACCTTGATATTTGGAAAGATGATAAGGAGGATAGTAATGAGTAGATGGAAAATTGATCAATTGGTGATTGAGGAGTGCAAGAATAATGTCATGTTTCTTAACATTATGATCAAACTTGAGAGGCGCAAGGAACAGTAAGACTTGGGATTCACTGATATGAGCATGTGTAGAAGACATAGAAGTAGAATGAGATGTAGAAGAAGAAGTAACATGGGATTGAGAAGCTTCCTTGAGATGTTGAATTTCATCTTTAAGAGATGTGATCGTGGTTTCCATAGCTTGAAATTTGTCTTGGAATAAATAATGTAAAGTTTGAATTGATTTACAAATTTATTGATTGGCATTAGAACTAATAGAGTCATTGAAGAGGGAACTTATTTGTGAAGGTGGCATATTGATAGGGATGCATATAGTGTGTAAGTATTTTTGTAGAGCATATGTGGAAAATGGGTGCATTTGAAGTAATTGATACAAGGGGACTTGAGGAATTTGAGGAGCCATGGAAGAAGGAAAAATAAGGATCCAAGAGTATTTGAATGCGGGTTCACCAAATGATTTAAGAAAATTGTAATTTTATCTTAAACCCTAATTACATAGTAACATATAATAAATAAACAATACAACTCATATTTGACACAAGTAAGTAAGCTAATAAATATAAAACCCTAAGTGCAAGAGAGGGAAATAGTGACTTAGGTAGTTTTGTATGATGTCGGATTGACCGATCTATAGAATTGATGAAATGGAAGGGAATACTATCACAATCGAGTACAAAAATTCTAGAAATGTCGAACAAGCTGGACTAGGGTTATTGAATCGGGTCAAGGGTCTACTTCTGGGCACCCATGACTGCGCAAAATGTTCGAATCTAAATTTTCTTGTGTTGCACAAGTGTCACTAGTTGTCACTTTTATTCACCCGTATGTCACACTATGACCGCATAATTCACTTGAAACTGCAAAGAGAATATGACATGTAAAACCCTCAAACTACATCAAATCCCAAAAAGAAAAGATGCAAAATGAGGAGTTGGACTGACCCCGATGATCTCTTGGCCGAGTGAGTGAGATTACAACCGAGAATTTCACTACATTTTAGATTCTATGTAGTTCTAGTGTGTGTGTAGGAATAATGCCCCGAGAAGCCCTTGTGAAATTACACTTGATAATAGACGATAACTAGATGTACCAATGTAAACAGATGTGTGGATGATAAAATAAACTTCCCTTCCTATGCGTGTATGCAAAAAATACAGTCCCTTGTCCTTTGAGTGAAATCTAGATGGATGCCTTAATGCTCTTAGATGCCTTTAGATGTAACCTTAGGTGATGATAATAGATGCTTAGTGCTTGGTCCTTTATTATGGTCACATAGCTTTGTATTTATATGATTCCCTTGGTTGAATTTCAAATTAATGTCCTGGAAGGATGACCCATGATAAAATAAGATGCCCAAAAGATAAAAGAGACCCAAAAGAAGTGAGTAAGATAGAAAAGGGTTAGGGGCACCCGAAAGATGAGGGCACCAGGCGGCCGACATCTTATCTCGGCGTTGGCATCCAGAGTCATAAATATAAGTAATTGAAACACCAACCGGGGTTGTAGGGTGTGAAAGACTAGAAAGAAGACAAGAAAGAAAGTAAAGATGCCAAAGATAGCTTTCAATTGCTAGTTTTTTCACTTGGGAATCATATGAATACTAGTATGTGACTAAGACTTAGAAATGTACCCGAGTGTGTGATTTTGTGTCTACGGTGTGACTTCTAAGGGTAGTCCAACCTCACCACATACATATATTTTATTCTTTTGGTTTGCTAATGCTTGTAGACACATAACCTATACACTTGGGTATATTTCTAGGTCCTAAAGCATACTAATGTATACATGATTCCTAAGCAAGAAAACTAGTGGTTGACAAATTCTTTTGGGCATTTTGCTTTATCTCTTCCACTTTTATTGGCCTTACATATATTACAACACCGTTAGAACTTTACTGATTTATCGTTTATGGCCTCGAAAACTAGCGCTGATTTAGGATAGAAGCGCCCATGCGCTCCTATCCCTCCTGGGCACTCCTGACCTTCTTTATCTTCTTTTTAACTCTTTTGGGTCTCTTTTACTTTTTGGTCACCTTTTAGAACTTTGGGTCAACCTTTCAATTGTCAATTATGAAATTCAAATAAGGGAATCACACACACACACACACACACACACACACACACACACACACACACACACACACACACACACACACACACACACACACACACACACACACACACTTAGTTATTGCTCTCAAACAAGGGACCAAACACTATAAAAATTATCTATCATCACCTAAGCTCGCACAAAGGCACAAGGAGCATTATAAGGCATACATCTAGCACACTCATACAAGGGATAAGGGATGCATTGATATGCATACACAACATAGTAGGGGAAGTTCATTTTATTCCATCACACACATATGCATACTTGGAGCAATCTATATTCAACCCGCTATAAGAGTGCAACTTACACAGGAAAACATAGGGCATCATCACACACACATATACAAAGAGCTACATGGCATATAAGATGTAGTGCAATGCTCATTGTAAGTTCACTCTTGAGTGATTTGTCTATCGGTCATTTTGATACCCCATTCTACATCTATTTTATTAGGTTTGATGTGGTTTGTGGGAATGTGTAGCTAGTTATTTATTTTGTCGGTTATAAGTACAACCAACAACATTGGAGAAAACCAGAGCGAAAAATGAAGATCAATAAATAAAGTTTATCCAGCCCAAAAATACTAGAACCCGAACATCTAAATGGAAATTAATGCCCAATTCAGTCACTAGTGCCTAGGTGCCCTGTTATCCTGTGGGCACTTTTGTCCTGTGTAGTTATGAGTCCCGAACCATTGGTGAGCCTAAATGACATGCTTTCCAATCTATTCCAACAATTTCTCACTCCATCACTCCCATGTTACACATAATTAACTAAGTCACATTCCCTCTCTCATTTTCTTAGGGTTTTATATCTTAGAATGCTTATTTCTTACATCTTATTGCAGTTTATCACCCGTATATCATGTGTTACAATAGTTACTCTGAAATTAGATTTAATTCAATTTAGATTAAATCAATGCTTTGATGAAATGTTTCACACTTTTCTAAGGTTTCCACTTTATTGTAGGTGACTATAATTCATCCCAAAGTTTTGTGAGAAAGAGAGAAATATAACAAAGTTTATTTCCGGACAAGCGAAGAACACAATCTATATTATTAAAGGGTCAAAGACCATACATATCCAGTAAAGATCATAAAAATTAGGTTTGAACTATACATTAGTTGTATGGTCCTGCCTTACTCGCTTTCTAGTGCCACAATCAAGATTGAAGCATTTCCAATCTCTTATCGTTGTTTCTCCATCCTACACATCCAAATCCTCCTTTTTCCCCCCTTAAACAACTAAGTTTTCTCTTCTCTTCTATATTTGAACAATTACTTATCATTTATTAATCATTAAATGTATGAAATCATTATTCTTATTGTGAATGGTTTATTTTGGAAGTTAATTGATAAAAATAGTCTACTCATTATAAACCCTTACATCCTTTTTATTGTTGTGCATTCACATAACACTATAATTTAATTAGGAAAACAACCCTATAAAAAGAGGCTTCCTATATTGAAACTACTACAAAAAGGGTTCAAACTGCATGTAGTTATCCACTCCGCAAATGAAATATAATAGTACATTGATGTAACTATATTTAATAATTTAAACACTTGATGAATGCTTTGTATTGACTTAGTTTGCTTGTGCTTAACTAGGCTTTGAGGGATCTTGATTTGAGAAGATTGGTTCTTAAATCTAGTTTTGGAGTGCTTTAGACTTGTGTGGGGGTTCTCCTAATTTATTCAGTTTCTTTATGGAATTTTGTATAAGATTTAATAGATGTTTAGTAGGGGATCTTTTGAGAATGCTAGGTGAGTAAAAATGTACTAGACTTGGTTATATAGGGTTTTGTGGGTATAATTTCACATTAAGGCCAACCTCTAGTAGAGATTATGACCTATTAAATGTACAAATTGAAATAGTGGTCATTGGAAGGCCTAGGACATGACCATTTCCCCTAGACCACACCACTATATGGTTTGGTATAGAGAAGAAGAATGGTGTTGTGAAGTTACATGCATGATAATTAGGAGTAATTAACTATTTGTGACTAATATAAGATTTTTTGTAAGTGATTGAGCTTTTAACGAGGATATAAAGTCTTGAAATAGGACTAAAGCTGGACTAAGATATATTAATTAAGCTCAAAATAGGTGCGTGCATGCCATGATTTAAGGGATTAAGTCAACACTCACATTACAAGTGATAAATTATCAAGTTTATGTGCTTACAATTGTGTAATTTTAAATCAATCAAGCATCGACCCATATTTCATGTGTAGTTCATAAAAACCATCTCTCACAAGTATGGATGGTCCGCATCACTCATTATATCTAGGTGAAACTTTGAGACATCTTGGGAGGTCACCCATCCAATTTCTTCTCCAACTCAAGTTCACTTATCTATGCGGTTTCCTTATTTTCAAAACCCTCTCCACCCATTTGATCCACTACGAATACATCACATCTATGATTAAGGTATATTTATTCCTATTCTCTTGTCTTGTACTTACCATATTTTAGTAGATCCTTGTTTATTGATTTCTATAGATATCGATTCACCTATGTTTACTTGCATGGGAACAAATCTCCTATATAATTGAGTGTGGACATGAGGAGTTGACTACGACCATACTATACTCACATGATTGATATTTTACTTTGACATGTACACATACATACACATCAAGTGGGGCATTACGTATACACCTAATTTTGGTATGAGACTAGTTAATTTCCATGGTGGTAATGCATTTATATGTTTATAGATCATTGGTTTAAGTTAGGATCTTATTAGTGCATTTTACTCATGTTTATCGAATTTTGAATCCCTTCTTGTGTTTTAACGCCTTCAATCTCAATCTTCTCTTGTAAATTTCAATTTCTTCCATCTGGGAATAGTTTTTCTCCTTTCTTCTATTCCCCCTAATTTATTTACTTTTCCCCTGTTTTCTAGTTTGATTTGGGTTCATTACCATAAAACATAGCCTATATTTATGGTCATTGTTATCCATTTTTACCCTTGGATGAAATGGACAATAGGGATAATTGAACCGATCATCACAAGGCCCTCATGGGCGAATCTAGCATCACAGTAAAAATTTCACATTTCAAGAATATTGCAATGATTCGTAGGGTGCGAAATCATTCGAGATTTTTTTCCTCTTCTCGCTTTTGAAAATACTTGGACTTTCCTTGATATGGAGAACGGGCTCCAATGGGCCCACATTCACCAAAAATAGGAAAAAATAGCAAAAATGTGGAAGTCAATTTTAGGGTATTTTATGGACCCTTCCATGGCCTCTTAAATTGAGAAATTAGAGAAAATCTCAAGAAGAATGCAAAACATTGATAAAAATTCCCAAGTTTCATTAAGAGGAGCAAACTACAAAATTAGCTCGGCAAGCTCACCTTGTATTGAGGGGCCAGCTCCTAAATGAGTTCGGAGAGCTTCTTTTGGCTTGGGTGAGTTAGGGTATTTAGGTTGTAGCACGGGTCCAACATAGCTCGACGAGCCGGGTTTTTATTGGGGTTGAAGCATATTTTCACGAGCATCGTGCACAAGCTAGTCGAGGAAGTATTGGTGTGACATGGAATCTGTTCCCAAAGAGTTAGAGGATCGGTTGGGGAAACAATAGATATGGCTCGATTGGCGGAAGTGAGTCGGGGTTGGTTCAACAGAGACAGTGTCGAGGAAACAAGTGTGGTCGACAACTCGGTGAGGGATGTCATTGCATGGTGGATCCCAAACACGAAAGACATAGGGTCGGCAAATGACGTAGAGATGCGTTTGGGTACCATAGCTTGAAAACATTGGGTGAGTCAATAAGGGGCTTGATGGTCGAGATTGTCGGGAAATCAAGTTAGAGGTTAAGGTCGGAAAACATGGTGCTTGAGCACCACGTAAACCCGATGTAAATGCATCATCAAATGTCGTCCCAACAAACATGTAAACAACTCGATGACGAGAGCTAAGGAGCTAAAAATGGGACAGAATCTGATTTCATTTGCACAATGCATGAGTTCCCCCTATGTGATGCAATATAATGTTCCTCCCGAGTTGAAGGGTGAGTTTCCCGAGGAGCTAATGGAGAGTTGGTAGGTGGGGTTGGTGAGGGTTAGCCAAAAAGCAAGCCACCTTAAAACTGACATAACTTGCACCTCACTCCACTGTTTTGCACAAATTACAGTCGATGGAAAGTTATTTTGAATCCCTACAACATGGAGTGATTAAAAATGGAAAATTCATGATTAGATGGGAAAAATGATGATGAATTTATAGGAAAATGGAGGCCATACCCAGGTGCAAAAATGAAATGATTGAAGGTATGAAGGCCATTCCTTCTTCCACAAGGTAGGGTACAAAGGGGTATGGGATTTGCAGACTTCCCCATCCATGTTGCAAGTAAAATGATGATTTTTAGAAGTGGTGGAAGTATGATTTTAGATATCATCCCCCTCTCTTATTTTTTTCTATAAAATGTAAAGGGGGTGCCCATTTTTTAGAGTTAGACATTTTTCTCCCCATGTTTCCCTCTTCTCCATAGTCAATTTTGTTGTGAATTTTGGGGTTTCAAGACTTCACATTGAATATTATAATGAAATCTCTTTCCTCTCCCTACTATGATTTACTGTGCAAAATATATATGGAGCAATACAATTTTATTTGTGTTAATCCTTCTAACCTTGCATGAGTTTGTTGTTTCATCTTGCCTCTCTTTATTAACAGGTGTTTTGTGCATTTTATCTTTCCATTACGTGCAGAATTTATGTGTTGTTTTTAGTTGGGATGGTGAATTGCTTGTGATTTGGTCTATGGTGCATGTCCACCCTCTCCAAGTTCATCATTCTCCATTGGTAGGTTGGGAAGATTATATAACATCCCCTTTTCTTGGTGCTATCACCACCCCGTAGTATAGGATTTCCATTTTCATGCACAATCTCTCTCTCCTTGTCTCCTTGGAATTATTAGGTTAACTTTCCTTCTCTAGAGGACCATATCAAGTTTGCAAGTCCCACAACTTGAAAGATGGTACCCATGTTAGCAAAAAGTCGAGATCCATAACCAAAATCCCGTGGTACTAATTTTTTATCACAACAGCTTTTGGCATGCACGATGGGACTAGTAGGTGAAATATCTACACTTCATAGGTCTTCCATTGATATACATCTCTAGTTTCATCAAGATTATTGTGTCCTTGGTGGAGATTCACGCTTTTAAGAGATCTACAAGCTAAGTAAGGATTTCAAGGTTACAAAGCACTAAATAGACCCAATCATTGCAATTTGGGTTTCGTAGGTTGTATTGCATGCCACAACTTCTGATAAGAGCATTTTAGGATTTCACATGTGTAGAATAGGTCCTGAGTCTTCACATAAAGGATAATGCATTTTAGGTTTTGAAGGTTGCATTGCATGCCGTTCTTCCGACAAAGAGTGTATTTCGGGGATTGAAAATTGCCGAAAAAGGTTTGATTTCTGAATCAAGTTTTGGGACCCTTCAAATGTAACATTTCTATTTTTCTAAGGGTGATGTGTTCTTGGTAAGATCCCAACCTTTTGAGGTAATTTCTAAACACATATGGTGAATGTGTTTGTCCAAACAACCCATCTTCTCTGAGTTGCAAAATTTCCTTTTCTTCCATCCATTTCCATCCGTTTTTGCTTTCCACATCATTCCATTTTCTTCCATTCCATGAAGTTGTGCAATCATGAATTCATTGCCCACATTGAATTTACACTTGCAGCAACAATACCAGATTCACCCACCTCAAAATTTAAAATATTCATCTGCAAGCTATTTTCACACCCGTCGAGGTCTATACTATAATGAATATCGAATGCACATACCCATATGAGCAAGATACAAATTAGTTTGGTCATCCATTGAACTACGGAGCTGTTGAAGAGCATGGATATGTAGATTTTGGAGGCTGTCCTACACCTGGAGATGTTGAGTTGTAGATGAAAATTCAAAGAATGGAGGCTAAGATGGTGTAGTTAAGGGCTACATCTCAGATGCAAGCATTCAGGATTGGTTTTGGGGCACCTTGTCCATGGGTTGGCCCTATGCCAAGACATTTCAACCCTCAATAGAAGCTTGACTTCATGGTTGAAATGTTGCCACTACTTGCAAAGTGGAGTGAGGAGATAGAATCTTATGAACTTGATGTGAGGAAACCTTGTCAATGGGTAACCACCACCACCTCATAATATTTCCTTTTCTCCTTCCCAATCTACATCATTTCAGTAGTATCATGATTCTAGTTTCTTGCATGTTTCCCCTAGTGTGGAATCCCCTTCTCCATCTTCTAGTCTCCCATCCCATCTTGATTTTTCTGCCCTTTTCCCTTCTAAACCCAAGTCCCCTCCACAAGAGCAAAATGTGATACCTTCCTCCATCACGACAAGTAGTGCAATGATCAATTATGACCCAAACTACCCTCCTATTACATTCCCAAGTCCATGTTGGTAAGAGACTTAGAAAACCCGTCAAGAGGAACCATAAGAAAAGGAGCCCGACAAAGAAGAGTTGACAATTTTTTTGAATAATTGGGCTTCGAGGTTTAGAATAGAAAATATCCCCTTGCTAGTCAAGCCTTTCAAGAGGCAAAGGTTGGGGAATAGGTGGTGCTAGCTGATTTAATTACAGCGAAGCGAGCAAGAACAAGAAGAATATCAAAAGTATGTGTTCTCTCGAGTGTAGTGTCCACAATGGCATTATATTTATAGAGGTTGTTGATCCTGTACTCAGTTGTAGATTCAGCAAGGGGAGAAGAAGCAACTCCAAATACAAAAGAAGAGGAACATTTTCATGTTAAGGCAAAAAACCATATAGATTCATAGGTATTGAATGTAGAGCAAGCCACACAAGAAGCTTCAAGCCTTCCTCTCACTTCATTCTCCCCAAATTTTGGTGATGAAGAGAAGTTTGAGCTCTCAAACTTCATGTTTTAGGATGAAGGGAACCATGGTGAATAAGTTGCAGATATCCGGAGGATACCGTGGAGGTGGTTGAACCCTTGACATAGGACAATGAAGAGGAAAATTACCTATCAAAATTGGAGGATTGATTTTGTGGAGAAGAGCCTATGAAGATCACGAATTTTGCTGCTCCATCATTCATCCTTCAACACCAAGTTCCTGCTTACATGGAAGAGAAAATTCCAGAAGTATTTGTATCTCATAAGAGTCCTCTTGAGCTAAGATTGGAGGAATTGAATCTTCTAGGTCTCACACTAGATGAGGAGGGAGAGGGAAACCAGGATGACACCAATTACACATCAGTCATCCAGAAGATTACCAATTTTATGTAGATGAGCCATAAATCCAAGATCAACTCATAGAAAACCACGCCTTCCATAAAGGTCTACAAAAGAAGTTCATTCTTGGAGTTGAAACTTAGAGTAGTGGTCACATCCATTGGATCGACCATTCTTGATCAGTTATTTGGATTTATTGGAGCCAAAAGAGGAGCCATAACCAGTCATGTCCACTCCAAGGCATGAGGATAAGTCTTAAAGTATCAAGGGTCGCACCAAAGCCTCCAGATATGAGCAAAGGAACAACTTGAGGAGGTATTATTTTTGTTTACTATTGATACCGTTGTCAAAATTCCCCCAGGGTAAATTTCGATAACATGCATCAGAGTTTTGCAGTTTCAGGCAAGTAGGTTGATCCAGAAAAAATTGTGAAAATCGGCTAAGTCCTAGTCCTAGGAGCAATTGGGACATTTGGGACGTCAAGGCGCGGATCGGCCGAAAAGCCTCCAGTGGCCCAAATAGCAAAGTGGGACAAATGGGACAAAAAGACCCGAACCGGCCGGATCGGCCAAAATGAGCACAAACAGTCCGAAACAAAGTGGGACAAATGGGACAAAAAGACCCGAACCGACCGGATTGGCGAAATGAGCACAAACAGTCCGAAACAAAGTGGGACAAATGGGACAAAAAGACCCGAACCGGCCGGATCGGCCGAAATGAGCACAAACAGTCCGAAACAAAGTGGGACAAATGGGACAAAAAGACCCGAACCGGCCGGATCGGCCGAAATGAGCACAAACAGTCCGAAACAAAGTGGGACAAATGGGACAAAAAGACCCGAACCGGCCGGATCGGCCGAAATGAGCACAAACAGTCCGAAACAAAGTGGGACAAATGGGACAAAAAGACGTGAAGGAGCCGAAAGGGGCGAGAACCAGCCAGATCACGACACGTGTCACAAGGAGAAAAAGGTCAAAAAGTCAAAGGGCGAAGTCTCGAGCACTGACCCGAACCAATAAAATTGCGCCACGTGTCCCAGCTAGGGCCCACAAGGAAATTTCAAAAGAAAGCCCACCGAGAGGTGGAGGAGAGAGAGTTGCTCAGTGAATCAGAGCCTGCCACGTGTCGTCCAGGTGGCGAAGCGCGGGAAAATATTTCAAAATCCGTCTTGGTCTGTTCCGTGCCCTAAATCTTCAGATTGTCATATCTTTTGATCCAGAGCTCGGATTTGCACGTTCCTTATATCAACGGAAAGCTTGTGAGATTCTCTACACGATTCTAGGGTCAATCTTGCATTTTGGTTTAGTTTGGAGAGAGAAAATCAAGAAACGCCTCTGGCATGAAATAACAAGCAGAAGTAATGCTTCAACAAACAACTTTAATGCAGCAGACAGTTCGCCGCTTCTGTTAGGCAGCCCGCCGTTTTGCCAGGATCCGCCGCTTCTGCCATGATGAGATGAATTGAATGTAACCTAGAGGTGGTTGGGGTAGATTTGGCTTTCACTTCTCTCTTTCCTCTCTCATTCTTTCTATATATTGAAAAGAGGAGCTTCAGTTCAAAGGTCAAACATGTTTTCTGCTTTGCCTCTCCCTTCTTCTCCTCAGGTGAATTTGTGGAGTTCGAACCTCTCATTTGAATTGTAATACTATTCTGCCTCATGGCATTCTGTAGTGTATTGTATCAATCTTTGGAGCAAATAATGCATGTCTATGGATGATTCTCAGCCCTCTCTGTGTTCTTTTTGCATCCTCCTGGTCTTTCATTGCAGGTTTTGTCATCTGTGCATGATCTTATATCACATTCAAATGGTTTGTGTTTACTGGCAAAATAGGTGTTCTTCATTCCTCGGTGCATCACCTCTATTAGCTTAGATTTATTTTTATGCATCTTCTTACCTTGTCTCCTTGGCAGATTAGATTAGGTTTTGAGAAAACCCTCTGCATATTTCGTGTGCATCTGAACAGAGGGAATAGGAACCAAATTCTCTCGGAGAATCCTTTCTCATTTTTTCAAGTCCCACACTTGGAGAAAGGATTCAATGTTATGCAATCACACTGGATGCCAAGTGATCAACCTAGAAACTTGATCTGCACCCAGGGGTGCTGTGATTTTGCATCAACAATACCTTAGCTAGTAGGGTGGAAAATTAGCTTATGGTCAATTTTTCACTCTCATACACAACCATGATCGTTGTCTAATCAAACACATGGCTGTAAATTATGAGAAAAGGAAGCTACTTTTCCCTGCTAGTGTCAAGGTTTGTGTGAAGTTTCCCATTTCTTTGGTTAGTGTAGGGTAGGTAGGTTTATTTTCGGTAGCAAAAGTGCTTGTGCCACTCTACATGTCCCATTTGTAGTGTGTATGATTTTCTCTTTTGTACAAGTTTTTGTTCGTGCTTTCTCCTACATAGTGCATCAAGTTTTCAAGGAAGAATGCCACAACAAGAAGCTCACAAATGCGAGGGAATAGTTACAGATCTCAAAGGATTTCAAATGCAGAGAAACTAAAATTAGATTAAGGGAAAAATTTCAGAATTTGCACCCTCATGTCCCTTCGGATCAATCATGTTTTGAGCTTCTAGTGCCTCAAAATTCCTTCAAGGTAGCTTCGACCTCGGTAGTGTTTTAAAATAACCATTCAGAATAAGGAAAATCAGTTCTAGCGGGTCGATTTATAGAGGTGAAAATGAAGGAAAAATAAAATTTCAAATCAAAACAATTTTCCACTCATGCAAACTTTAAGATTTTCTTATAAAGATTGGAGAGTGCAAGTAGTGGATCAACTCGGGTTTAACGGTGTACAAGCAAATTTTTTTGACAATGAATCCATGCCCAATGGAGGCTTCAAGTTACTTGGTTTATGTACATCTAATAGGCGAGATGTCCATGTCCAGTTGCGAGTTGTTATCCATTTTTACCCTCGAATTGTTATCCATTTAGAGCTAAGCACCGACAGGGCACTCACAAGAGAATCTGGGTTCATAGGTAAAAATTTCACGTTTTGGGAATATTACATTGATTCGAGAGGTGTGAAATCATTTAGAGATTTTTTTTTCCTCTTTTGGGTTTTGAAAAGACTCGAGTTTGCTTGAGATGGAGAATGGGCTCTGGCAGACCCACATTCACCAAAAATGAGGAAAAATAGAAAAAATGTGGAAGTCAATTTTAGGGTATTCTATTAACCCTTCCATGGCCTCCGACACTCGAGAAAATCGAGAAAATCCCAAGAAGAATGCAAAAAATTGATAAAAATGCCCAAGGGGCCATAAGAGGGATCAAGGGCTAAAAAATAAGCTCGTTGAGCTCACCTTGCATTGAGGGGTTAGGCTCCGAAATGAGCTTGGGTGAGCTCCTTTTGGCTGGGTGAGTTGGGGTATTCGTGTCGCAAAGCATAGGGGTCCAACATAGCTCGGCAAGCCAAGTTTTTGTCGGGGTTGGAAGCGGATTTGCATGAGCATCGTGCACGAGCTAGGTGTGAAAGTGTTGGTGCGGCATAGGATTTGCGCCAAAAGTAGGGGGATCGGTTTGGGAAATGATGGATGTGGCCCAATTGGTGGAAGTGAGTCGGGGTCATCTCGGTGGAGATAGGTATCAAGGAAACAAGTGTAGTCGATAACTCGGTGGGGATGTCATTACATGACGGATCCCGAACACAAAAGACATGGGGCCGACAAGCGATGCATATATGTGTTCAGGTTCCACGACTTGAAAAAATTGGGCGAGTCGATAAGGGGCCTAGTGGTCGGGGTTTTCAGGGAGACCGAGTCGGAGGTTAGGGTCGGGAAAATAGGGTGCTTGGGCACCATGCAAACCTGATGCAAATGCATCCTCAAATCCCACCCTGAAAAACATGCAAACAACTTAGCGGCAACCGAGCTAAGGAGCTAAAAGTGGGGTCGGAATCAAAATTTAATTTTCACAATACATGAGTTCCCCCCATGTGATGTAATGCAATGTTCCTCCCGAGTTGGAGGGCTAGTTTCCCGAGGAGCTAATGGTGAGATGGTAGGTGGGGGTTGGTGAGGGTTAACCAAAACCAAACACCTTAAAACTCACATAAATTGCACCTCATTCCACTGCTTGGAACAAATTTATAGTTGATGGAAAGGTATTTTGAATCCATACAATATGGAGTGATTAAAAGTGAAATTTTCATGGATTAGATGGGAAAAAATGATGATGAAGTCAGAGGAAAATGGAGGCCATACCTAGGTGTAGAAATGAAATGATTGAAGGTATGGAGGCCATTTCTTCTTCCAAAAGGCAGTAGGCACAGAGGGGTATGGGATTTTTAAACTTTCCCATCCCTTTCGCAAGTACAATTATGATTTTTGGGAGTGGTGGAAGCATTATTTTGGATTTCTCTCCCCCTCTCTCATATTTTATTCTATAAAATGTAAATGGGGTGCCCATTTTTTAGGAGTTAGACATTTTTCTCCGCATGCTCCCCTCTTCTCCACAACTAGGTTGTTGTGAATTTTGGGGCTTCAAGCATTCACACTGAATATTGTAATGGAATCTCTTACCTCTCCCTACTATGATGTACTTGTGTAAAATCTATATGGAGTAAGAAAATTGTGTATGTGTTAATCATTCTAACCTTGCATGAGTTTTTGTTTCATCTTGCCTCTCTTAATTAACAATCATTTTGTGCATTTTATTTTTCCATTGTAGGATTTATGTGTTATTATGTTTATTTGGGATGGTGAATTGTATGTGATTTGGTCTATGGTACATGTCCACCCTCTCCAAGTTCATCCTTCTCCATTGGCAGGATGAGAAGATTGTCTAGCTTTCCCTTTTCTTGGTGCCATCACCACCCCGTAGTGTAGGATATCCCTTTTCACGCAATCTCTCTCTCCTTGTCTCCTTGGAGTTATTAGGTTAGGTTTAGATGGGTGTATTTTTCACATTAGGGTTAGTGTTAGTATTAGGATTAGGGAGAGGAAGTCGTCCTTCTTCGAAGGACCATCTCAGGTTCGCAAGTCCCACAACTTGAGAGATGGTACCCATGTTAGAAAAAGTAGGGATCCATAACCAAAATCCCATGGTGTTACTTTTTTGCATTAATAGTCACCTCTATGTTTCTGGTTGTTTTCTTATGTGAACCCTTTTGACCCTTAGTTTTGGTTTCCCTAGGGTTTTTGATTTCTTTGTTTGTTTTCCTAGGGTACTAATTTTAACTTGAGAAGTCTATAAATACAAATGCACATTGGTGCATTCAAAGTGAAAGAGAAACACGCATGAGTACACAATAAACATTCATAATGAATATTTAAGGAAATAACTTGTATATTCATGAAGCATCCTTGTATCAAATTTCAAAATTCAAGCATACATACTTGATTAGTTGTTACACACATAGAAAAGATAAGAATTAGGGAAATTGTACTACACAAGACTCTTTTTTGAATGCATTACAATTGTTTGTTCATTTTCATTTTTCCCCAAATGGCGGCCTTGATAAATATCAAGGAAGATCAACTTTTCTTGGTTTAGCAAATGTCTAAAAAGACATTTGTTTTCTTTATACATTCTATAGATTTAGAGGCTAGATTAAGGATTTGAACAAGGATATCAATTTCTTGGTGATTCTTGATAGATGAAAAGAAAGTGAGAAATTATTTTATATATTAGGAAATGAAGATCACGTTGCATAATCAGATTTATCAATGCACAAACAATGATAGTTCCATATCTTTTTGGTATCTTCACGACTGCAATCGCCATGATTTTAGTGACCACTATTTTTAATCCTACATTTGAGGGTCGATTCGCTTCTTGACCGGATTTATCTTCTACCATTAGTCATTTACATTTTCCTCCAAATTCACATGAAATTGAATAATATCCTACAAACCCTACTTTTTCTAAATAATTTATTGTTTTATAAATTTCTATGGTATAAACTACACTTTATTTATGCAATAAGTATGTATTACTAATTTATATGTGTTTAAATCTAAATTGTAATGTGTTTTGGCTGGTTTAATACATTTGTTAATGTAAAAGGCTTTTACACTTACAATTATAAAGTTCAAAAAATTATTTCCAACAAATTAGTTTCGTTATCATTTTTCCTAGTTTTTGAGGAGTGTGTATAACGATATAGAAATCAGGCCATGAATATTAACCGAGCATCTTGTATTGTAATCATATTTGTAATTTATCTTCGATTAATGTATGATGTGTTCCAATACAATTGGTCCTATTTTTAAACCTATAACCTAAAATCAATTAGAATTATTTACATTGTTAATAATACTAACACTTGCACAAAAGGAGGTGCAATGGTTATGCCAATAGTAAAATATAGGAACATTGTCTATTGTAAAGCTTTGAATCGAGAGCTTCCACCCAGTTGTTTCCCATTATATTTAATTTTACAAAGGTCAACACAATGCTAAGAACTTATATTAAAGGGAGTTCCATAATTATTTTTCTTATTTTTATCAAAGTGATCATTCATGGGTTTTTTTGTCTAATGCTAAGAGAGGGAGGTGGCTCCTTGTTTAGAAATATATGTAGAAAAGGAAACTCTCTAAAGATTTAATGATGATAGTGTGCTCTAGAGTGTTGCATTTATTAAAATAGTTTGGGAGCTTGGACTCACAAAATCCATTTCATGCATAATTGCGGTCCATGTATCCACATTTTTCAGGATTTTGTCAAGTTGTTCTCTTGCCTTATGTATACTTTCACATTTTGCGAACATATCTACAAGGGAATTTTCAAAGAAAACATGTGACACAAATCCCCTTTCCATTATGCTTTGATGGGTGGTCATTTCTTTTTGTAAGGCTCCCAATTTGGCACATGTTGTGAAGATGGTGTAAAAGGTTGTAGAGTCTAAATTTATAACTACAGATTGCATCCAATTACAAGTTTCTAAGGACTTTTCAATAAAACCATTTTGTACATATAATGTACTCATCATTGAGCATGAGATCACATTTCTTTGAGGCGCAACTTCAAAAAAGTCTTAAAATATTTGTCACAAACACCATTTTGTGCATATCCTGCAATCATAACAGTCCATCAAACCACATTTTTTTGAGGTATTTTGTCAAACAGTTCCAATGCCTTCTATATACTTGCACATTTTACATACATATGTATAAGGTATTTACAACAATAACATCTACAAAATCCTCCTTTCTATTATAATTTAATGTATGTCCATAACCTATGCTAAATTTAAGTGTTGTTCGTTCTAAAAGATTTCCACGGGGTTTATTAGCTAGCAAAGATCCTAACACGTTCATTCATATTGAGGTAATTAAAATTGATTTAAAAAAGTCAATATATTGGGAGACATGAGGGGGTGAAAGGGTTTAATTAATTTATATTTTGAATCAAGTATTTGGGGTAGGTTAGATAGGTGGGACAAAGGACAGGTGGTTTAATTTTAATATAAAACTAAAATATTTGTACCTTAATAAGGAAATCAAATTAAGATATCCATAACCAAGAAATAATAAGATGGTAGAAAACTAGGATTGAGTATGCTTTTCAACACAAGTGATATTATTTCACCATCTTAATTATTTGAAGAAATATTGATAAATGATTAAAGCTTAAAATTTATAAGGTAATTGGTAATAGGTCTTGAATGGCTTCAAACTCTCTTTCGAGAGAAAATGCGTATTAAGAAAATAATAATTGAGTGAGAAACATGATATATTTTCTATTTGATATATTAGGGTAGAAATAAAAGGGATAAATAAAATTGTAATGGAAAAATGGGTAAGGTACATGGAAAAAATAGGGGTATTTTCATTCTAATAATATAACGGGAGGGGGTATTATCAATTGAATAATTAGAGGTAAAAAATAACATTAAGGGTATTCTTTAATACCCTTCGAACGAATGTGTTATACCATACTTTTACTAAGTGAACCCCTTGTGGAGATTTCCTCTTAGTTCATTCCTTAAAACTAAAATTTTAATTTGAATCGCATAGGTTAAATCCAAATGATAATTACACCTAAAGGTATTTTTACAATCAAATTATTTGTGTAGTGGATGTAGGGTAGTTGGTCTTGTAGACTTTCTTCAACAATCCAATGAGCCTCACCGACCATCGATGACATCCAACAAGCTTAGTTGCGAATGTTATGAAATAAAAATAAAATAAAAACAAATGAGATTTCAATAATTGTGAGACAACATGCACTCATCGCTTAATTTTATTACCCTTCATAGTACTTCATCGCAATAAATATTCATTCATTTTTTAAATATTCAGCGATGATGTTGTTAGGGTTATTGAATCGAGTCTAGCATGAATTCCACATGGGCTTGATCCTCACCACAATTATGTTATTTATTTAGTAATGATCAATTTCAGTCACTTTATTTTCATGTCTCGTAATATTTTCACTAGTACTACCAACCATCATCTATTATAGGGTGGCTTTGACTTTGTCTTTTCTTTCCGTGTACAAAGGATTCACATATTCAACATTCATTTGATTAGCTTTGAGAAGAGACGTTCCTTGTTTCCAAGGGTATGAAAAATGTGGATGATAGGACTAATGAATTGAGGCTTCTCCATCATTCACCTATGGGTGACCAAACTGTTGTACCATTTCCATTGGCTTCCCCATCCATAACATCTTATCAAGCTATCTCGAGGCCCTCCACCTATCTTATGAGATGGCATCTCCACTTTATGTTGTTTCTCTAGTCCCTCAACTCATTATAAGTTGCTAAATTACATGGTCCCTCTCCCAATCTTTTGCCCCTTACGAAACTATCGTCATTCACTTCTCGCAAGGAGGCAATCATCAAACTAAAAGTTCGGCCATTCAAGACGAGAACCATAGATGAATATTGATTTTGATGATGCAAAAGGGATGTTTCATGTAAGAAGAGCTTAACATCCGAGGGAGCAACATATTGAGCATTATAATTGATGAATTTTCCGTCGGTGATTTTGTTGTGGTTACATAATTTAGGGTGAGAATGTGCAGATAAGAGGGCGGGGAAGGTGCAAAGTTAAGATATCAAATTCATAGTGAAGGTAGACTTCTATAGAGAAGCCAACAATGTATTGTCTGTAAACAAAATTATGCCTCATCTACAACAAATGAACCCTCTCCACATAGGACATTAATATGGTTGGAATATTTGTGTTCGATCAGTATCACCACCACATTTAACATGTGGTCGCTTACACACAACCCACACATTTGGGATTTCCTTGAGTTGTTTTAAGAAGAGAGGGATAATGTGTACGTCATGGGCAACAACGCAAGACTTGCCAATTGTCTTGTGAGATGACATCTCCACAATATTATATTACCTCTATAAGGGTGTTATCCTCTTTTAAAAACACAACAATGTAATTGTCATATTTCCTACTCCGTAACTATAGTTCGCGCCTTTACCATTTTCCCATATAAACAATCCCTTGTTACAACTATGACATAATCACGATAAACAAAATCCCTGTTTTCATCACCCCGTTTTACTACCACCGTTTCTACTCTACTCCTACCTTTCAGCATATCCATTTTACTACTCAAGTGCGACTGCTAGTCTAGGACTTTTAAAACTAAATAATCCACTGCATGCACTCTCATCATAACAGTTTATGTTGAATATCATGAAGTCACTCTATTCCATGAGATGACATCTCTCTCCGGCATTTTGTAGCTCGGTGACGGGCTCTTCATTTTCTCATTATTATATATGTATATTTCATTGCTTCACTGTTTTCGGCTGTCGTTTTTATTTTCGTTTTCGTGAACCTGTCAATAAATATATCTTTTGTTGATAGGCAATAAATATATCGGTATATTGGGTGGACGTGCCGGAGTGGTTAACGGGCATGACTCGAAATCATGTGGGCTCTGCCCGCGCAGGTTCGAATCCTGCCGTCCACGTTTTGGTAGCATTTTGTCAACATGTCATTAGAATACTCCCAGACATGTTAAAGTACTGTTCGATCCAATGTATAACATAAAAAGTGGTTTTAGACTAGCCTAGGTAACAATATACTAAAACGCTTACAAATCAGTTAAATAATATCTATAAAGTTTCTCCTCCACAAATCACTTTAATAATATCATTTGTATTAAAGGGGTGCCACCCTTTCTATTTCTCGCCATCGTTTAGTTTTATAGGGTTTTTAATCATGTTTGTGGGGAATTGATTGATTAATAAGAGGTGTACCCGCCTGTCCCTACTCCCCTCCTCTCGTTCTCTCACTACCAAGAAAAAAAGAGAGGAGGCAAAGTGTTATTTTAGGGTCTCGAGTCGTCTTGTTACTTCTAGAGAAGTGTTCCCATCATGGGATACACAACTTGAGAATATATTATATCATCGAGGTAATTTTAGCAATTAAAAAGCCCATCGAAATAATTTTAGCAATTAAAAACCCATCGAGATGACATGTGAGTAGTATTGATTGAGGATGGTTTAATTTCTTCTCTACTATGATATGCCCTCTTCCATTATGATCAATGAAGGGCTCCATCTTCTTTGTGTCCAAGTGTGTATCCATATGTAAGAAAAGAAGTCAACCTCCATGATATATTGCCAACTTTGGAATTAAAATCTGGATATTTATTTCGAGTGAAAGAAGAAATCCATTTGGATATGAATTTTTATTGTAAATCGCACCCCCACTAAGAGTGCGCAACAACAAATTTTCCGGTTGTGTCTCGGCCATGGAAAAGAAAGTGAGTCGAGAAAATAAAGCGAAATTGATTGATTCATAGGAGAGTGCACCTTGCCCATCCATTCCCCCTCCTCTCGTCCTCCCACCACCTAAAAAGAAAAAGAGGCGAGCGTTATAAGTTGTCTTGTTGCTTTTAGAGAAGTGTTCCCATCATGGGGATACACAACTTAGGAATATATTATATCAACAAAGTAATTTTAGCAATTAAAAAGTGTATAGAAATGACATGTGAGTATTAATGATCGAGGTTGGTTTAATTTCTTCTCTACTCTAATCTGTGCTATTCCATTTTGATCAACGAATGGCTCCCTCTTCTATGTGTTTGGGGGTCTATTCAAATAAAAGGAAGGTGGCCAACCTCCATGATACATTGCCAACTTTGGATTTAAAATCTGCCTATTTATTTTAGAATAAAAGAAGAAATCCATTTGGATATGAAATATTTGTTGTAAATCGCATCCCCATGGCCCATTGAGAGTGTGAAACAACAAATTTATCGGTTGTGTTTTGGACATGGAAAAGTAAGTGAGTTGGAGAAACAAAGGCGCAATGGTTATGCCAATAATAAAATATATGATTGACATTTTAATGAAAGCTAGTTTAGAGTTTCCTCGAGCTAGCCCACACGATCAAAAATATCAACCATGCTAACATATGAATCGATAGTATGTGTGATGAAATAAGAGTTATTCATCTAGTCTTATTGACATTGATTTTCAAGGAAATCCTTACACCTGGTCAAATAGAAGAGTCAGAGAAAACCACATCTAAGTCGATTGGAAAGGGCTCTTATTCTCATTGATTGGATTATCAATAAGAGCTTTTAACTCTCCCTCTCCCAAGAATCGGCTATGACCATAACCCCATTGTTCTTAAAATGCTGGATCATGAGAACAAGCCTCAAGCTCCTTCAAATTTGAGAAAATGTGGTTGGATCATCCGGAGATTAGGGAGAGTTTCAAAGAATGGTGGAGTATTAAGGTGGAAGGAACTGATCGGTTCAGACTTATTCAAAAGCTAAAAAATGTGAAGAAACAGGTCAGAAGCTGGAATAAAGAAGTCTTTGGAAATGTCTTCACTCAGAAGAAGAAAGTGAAGGAGGAACTTGCTACTTTGGAAGGTAGGGTGGCTGACAAGGGCATGTCTAGGGAAGACTACTTCCTTGAAAAAAGACTCCTCTTTGAGCTCCATAATTTGTGCGCCAGGAAGAATCATACTGGAGACAAAAGTCTAGAGCATTATGGCTGAAAGAGGGAGATAGGAACACCAAGTTCTTCCATATGACAGCCCTCAAGCACATGGTGCTCAAAAAATCTTTAAGGTTACTCTTGCGATGACACTTCTACTTCCAATAAGGATACTATCAAAGAAGAAGTGCTGACATTCTTCAACAACTTATTAAATGAGCATTCACAGTCCTCCTTTGTTGCCACGATTGCCATGTTGGATGCTATTCCCAACCTCTCTCTTGAAGTTTTTGACAATCTTTCTCAAAGAACTCACTATGGAGGAACTACAAAAACAACTTTTTTCTCTTTAGAAGGACAAGTCTCTTGGACCTAATGGCTTTTCTGCTAATCTTTTTCATAAGTTATGGGATATATGTGTTGAGGATCTCCTTAAGACGACTAATGAGTTCTTTAGAATGGGTAATCTCCTTAAATAGATAAATAATACTTTTATCGTGCTGATCCCTAAAAAGGAGGGTGCTAAAGACTTCAAGAACTTCAGTCCATTAGCCTCACTAACGATATCTATAAATTTTTCACAAAAACATTAGCTATTCGGATCCAACCCGTCATGCCCGATTTGATTTCTAAGTAGCAAGAGGGATTTGTAAAAGGAAGATTGATTCAAGATGGTGTTGTCTGGTTCATGAGACAATTCATTCAATGGAGAAGAGCAAAAAGGTGGGGATGGTGGTCAAATTGGACATGAATAAGGCATTTGATCGGGTCTCTTGGGATTTCCTTGATAAAGTATTGGAGAAATTTGGTTTTCCTCAACACTTCAGAAAAATTATTAGGTCTTGTATCTCTTCTCCAAGGTTCTCCATTATTGTCAATGGCTCTCCGGTGGGGTTTTTCTATAGTAGTAGAGGCCGCAGCGGGGGACCCTATCTCCCCATTGCTCTTTATCATAATGGTTGACTCCCTCAGTCGGTCCATCACACAAGTTGTTTCTATGAATGTCCTCCAAGGTTGCAAACCTTCTTCCTTTGAGCTTACTATCTCCCATCAACAAACAGCTCGCTAATGATACCATTCTTTTCTTTGCTTGCCTAGCTTCTTGAAGTCAAGTCTATGAAACACCTTCTCATGTTATATGAAGATTCCTCTGGCCAACATATTAATTTTGATAAGATCTCTTTGTAATTTTTCATCACCCCTCCCAAAAGACAACAGAGAATCACTCTCATTCTTGGTTGTAAAATCAATTCCCTCCCCACTACCTATCTTGGCTTACCACTTGGCACTAACAAAATTTCTATGAATGTGTGGAATGCCTTGATTGACAGGTTTCAAAGAAATCTTGTGGGATGGAATGGTACAATTCTCTCAAGTTCTATAAAATGTATGCTCATTAAAAGTAAACTTTAGAATCTGCTATATTTGTATTATGTCTCTATTTTTCATCCTGCTACCATCCGAAAGGATAGAAATAATTCCAAAGAACTTTCTATGGACTAGGACAAAGGAGAGGAATAGGATTCATTTGGGGGCTTGGGACAAGGTATGCATGCAAAAAATATCAGGAGGCCTTGGTATTAACAATATTAAAGTTATGAACTCTGCCCTCATAACTAAAAAGGGTTGGAGACTCATAACTGAAAAACAACCTTGGACGGATATTATTAAGGAAAAATACCTATCTCAAAGTTCAACCATGAATCTCTTGAGTGAGGATACTCTCCCAAGGGCTCTCTCTTTTGGAAAACATTATTAATATTAGAAGGGGTTTAGAGAAGGGTAGTAAGTGGTAGCTTGGAAATGGAGAAGACATCCTTTTTTGGAAAGACAACTGGGTGGACTTCAACGAGATCAATAATAACCCATCCTAGAAACAACTTCAAGACAACCTCATTGCAGAACATGGACACATGGCCTATGATTACATGGAATGTGTTGATGGCAAGCATAAATGGAAGACACTTCATTCTAATGAACCTGTTCTAAGTAGTCTCACCACTGAGTTAAACATAATTACTTCTAGTATTCAAATTAGTCAAACTCAAGCCAAGGATGAGCTTGTTTGGGTGGATTCTTTTGATGGGACTTACATAGTTAAATTAGGATACCATATTTTCTCAAGGGATTTATAGAGTGAATTTAACTGGAGCAAGGTATTTGGCATAAGGAACTCACTCCAAAAGTCAATCATTTTCTTTGGAAGGTTCTCAATAAAAATATCCTTACCATAGACAATCTCAACAAGAGAGGCCACACAATGCCTAATAGATGCATTGTCTGCAAAAAAAGTTGTTGAATCCATTTTACATCTTTTGTTTCAATTCCATTTTGCTCAAAGCTTATGGGACTTAATATTTTCCAGATTTGAAGTCTCTTGGACTTTCCCTAAAGACATAGTACAATCCTGGGAGCAATGACACCCTCCCTTCAGACACTCTATTCTTAGGAAACTTTGGAGGCTGGTATTTTCCCACACCATCTAGAAAATATGGAAAGCTAGAAATTCTCTCATCTTTAGAGGTATCAAAAGTAGCAGAAAAATATTACTGAAAGAAATCACCATTGACTTGAAAGAGAACATTTTAAAATTTAAACCCCTAAAAATCAGGCCTTCCCTCCTAATGAAGAAAGATATCTCAAGAATTGGGGCATTGATATAAACAACACTCAAGTTAGTTATGCTACCATTGATAGATCCAAGGTTAAGTGGATTCCTCCTTAGAAACTTTGATGGGGCCTCCAAAGGCAACCTAGAAAACGTAGGGGAGGGGTAATTAGGAATCATAATGGCAATCTCATGGTGGTTTATGCTAGCCACATGGGGACTTAGTCTAACCATTATGTAGAGGCTCTTGTATTATGAGCATCGCGTGAAATTAAAAACTCAATATTTCCAATCTTATAATTGAAGGGATTCCCTAAACATAATCAACAACATTAAGGGAATACACACCCTAATTGGAACACTACAAATTTTATACATGAGGCCATTTAAATTTATAATAGTTTGAAAAGGGTTAACATCTCGCCACACGTATAGGGAGGGAAATTCCATGGAAGATCATTATGCCAACATGGGAGTAAGTGCTGTAATGATTTCAAGATTTGGAATAATTATAATAACATCCTTCAAGTGGCTAAAAAATTATGGAAAGAGATGCCGAGATTGTTGTACCCTAGGCTCAGACTTGATGTTACTCCCAGACGAATGAAAAATTTCCATCTCAACAATGTCACACGCCCAAGATCCTTACTCTTGAAATGAGAATTTCTTAGACATGATAAATATTTCTTCGGTCTCGTCGGTTATGTGGTATTCTTTCCACTGCACGTTGTTTCCTTTCTGCTAAATCTCGTGCTTTGGCGGTTAGATTATTTGTGAAGATGGGGGTCTGCATGCGAGGTTGAGCGGAGTTTGATTTGACTCGACAAACCAATTTTGATCTTTGGAATTCATGCGTTGGATGTGGATGAATTCACAAATTTTATTTAAAGGATTAAAGGCTTCAACTAGCACATTTCCATTCTCTTTGCCAAACAATGGAAGAACAAGGTTGTCAGTTATAAGGGAAAGGATTTTCCTATTACTGAGAACCTAATTTTTTTGTTATGGGTTTAGGGTCTAATGGAATCAAATTTTACTATAAAAAGTTTGACAAGGAGGAAAATGAGAAGAAGTTTTTGCGGGGATCGAGAGAAATTTGAGGTCACCAAGGTGGTATCCTTTGCTCATCCATCCTTATGCCGTATGATGAAGTGGCTTGTATGGTGGTCTGATACATCACATTAGAAGGCCGGTTCACTACTCTCCCACTGCATCATCTAGTAATTTTGAACCATTTTCGTAGAGATCCTAGGATTAGCTTGGCTTATTACATTTTGCAATCTTTAGAAAATTCCATACTGGAAGTGCAATCACACAAGAGGGTTGTGCCTCTCCACTAAGGGGTTATTTTGCTTTTGCACCTTTATTGCCATGAAATGGTTGCAAACAACCCTTCTAGTTCTTCTCTTCCCCCACCTTCCAAAAAACACAAAAGACTGAGACAACCCTCCCCTCCTCCTGCTAAGAGGGCCCTTTGAAGTATGGGTAGTTCTAAGGACCGTGATGTTGCTGCAAGCCTTATCAATATTATCAAGTCTTTGGATATACCCCCTCAAGATAGTTACATTGACCCAGTGGAGAAGCATGATGTCATGAATAAATTTGAGGGAAACATGGAAGAATTAAGCAAGAAGGTGAAGGCTCTGGAGGACACAGTGGATAAAATTGTCACAAAACAACTCAATCACCTGGCTATTTAGAAAGCCATGTTGGATTTTCTCAACACTCAAGTCAAGAAGCTATGTGACATTAGCGGGATATCTGAAGAGTTGTGGAAAGGAGGAAAAGCTATGTAGAAAGTGATCAAATCTAGTAGTAAAGATCCGATATGCAACCTGCTTTGAACTTGTTCAAGGCATTAAAGGAGGTAAAAATAGTTTTTCAAAAATGTCTCATCTAGAAGGTTATTTCCTTCTTGGTTACTATTTTTAGTTTCTAGCTATTTCAGTGTTATATGAGTTGCTGCTTTATTACATTTTTTTCTTTTTTTGCTATGTTCTAACACTTTGACACTGCCTTTGGCTTCTAAGGTTTTTTAGGTAGCTAAGGCCATTTTTCTAGGGAGTGGCCCCCACAGATAAAAAAACCACCTGTTTCTTCTTTGTTTCTTCTAGCTCTAGGATTCTCTTTTGTTGGGGTGTGGTCCCCTCTTCTAAAAACCACTTTTCTTTTCATGTAGATCTAGCTTATGAGCCTTTTGTATCCCTGGGTATGGTCCCATTCAAAAAACCATTTATCAATAATAAAATAAATAAATAAGATTTACTCGTGTTAGCGAAATACTTACAAGCCTCATCCACTAAACCTATGTGGTTGTATACAAATAAAACACAACCAAAGCTTGGGTGTTCTCTAGAGTGCTCCAATTGTTCAAAGAGTTTGAGAGCATCATTAAAAATCCTTTTTGTGCATAATTACAATCCATGGGTCCAAATTCTTTTGAGGTAATTTTTCAAACAGCTTCGTTCCTTGTGTATACTTCCACATTTTGCATACATATCTACAAGGGAATTTTCCACAAAAACGTCTAACAAGAATCCCTTTCCATTATATTTTTATGGATGTCCATTCCCTATTGTAAGGATCCAAATTTAGCATAGGATAGGAGGATGCTAGAAAAGGTTTGGGAATCGGCTTTACACTTGCCAAATGCATATGCTTAAAATTTTCAAAGGCCTTTTCAATAAAACCATTTTGTGCATATCTTGTAATCATCACAATCCATGAGACCACATTTCTTTGAGGCATTGCTTCAAAAATTTGTAAACCCTTGTCAAGAACACCATTTTGTGCATACCTTGTAATTATAACAATCCATGAAACCACATTGTTTTGAGGTATTTTGTCAAAAGGTTCTCGTCCCCGTGAATATACTTGTGCATTTTATGTACATATTTATTATGACATTTGTAAATTATTACATCTAACAAAATCCCCCTTTCCAAAGATAATTTGATATATATCCATAGATTTTTCTAAAGCTCACTTGTTAGCACATACTAGACTATGCTAGAAAAGGTTGTGGTGTCCGGGTTTATACCTTTCAATTGCATTTTCTTATAAGTTTAAAAGACCTTTTTGGAGGTTGAAAGTGTTTGATGTACAAACCGAGTTCACTATAAAAAAATAGGATTGATTCACAAGTGTGGGACTTGTGCAATGAATCAAACCTCTAGAGAGATGGTTCTCATCCACTTCTACTCCTAATGCTCTCACTAATCTACCAACCGTAGTAGCACAAGGGGAAAAGGGAGAAGGAAATAATGTAGAAAGAAAGGAAATGCACTATAAGAGAAACAAGGATCTTCTCCTTTCTTTGTGTTTGAGGATAACACAATATGTTATGTGAATGTAAGTATAGTCCCGACATACATAATGACAACATACAATAGGTAGGACAATCTATAAGAGATAAAGTAGACATAGAAGAGGATTATGATGGATATAAGCCACAACACTTAAATAGTTCTCAATTAAACACAATAGTATTGACTATAAAATAAAATGGGAGCTCAAGCGAATCCCGAGAGAGAGAGAAGAAACAACCAAAAATAAACAAAGGGAAAAATACTAGTGAAAAAGGACTAACCCCTAAAAAATAACATACTTTGTTCTTTATAGAGGAAAGTGGAGGGAAAAGAAGATTGAAAGAAAAGGATAAACATGAAGGACGTGAGAAAGATCATCCCATGATGTAATTTGTCCCCTTCGGATGCACTACATGTATGGAATTAGGTATATAATTATGTTCTACAACCAAATTGTGACATAACGAGCTCGTGCCTTTATTGTGGCTCCCAACAACATAAAGAGTGGTTGTGGACATGAATGTGAGTTTTTAGTGAACATCAATAGTTCTCTACGACATGGAAAGAGAGGAAGAGAAATCCCAAGTCAAAGGAAGAATGAAGGAGATGCTATGAGATTAAAAGGAAATTTGCATGGGGTTGAACATGTTAAATAAGGTGGAAAAATAAATTTTACATCTAAATGAAACCAAATCACTAATGCACGGGTTACTGTTATCTAAAATTCACCCCCCAGGGTTAATTTGATAACATGCATCAGAATTCTCAAGTCCCAGGCAAATGGATTGATTCAGGAAAAAAATCATGTTTTTAGGGTCCCCTCAGATTTTTTCTAACTCCCTTGGTCGAAGAAGGAAAGAGCAAGCTCTGAGGAAAGGTGAAAAAGCGGCAAAACAAGCTTGGAACAGGAAAAATCGTGAAAATTGGCTAAGTCCTAGTCCTCGCAAAAGTTGGAACAGTTGGGACATCAAGGCGCGGATCGGCCGAAAAGCCTCCAGGCGGCCCGCGAAGCAAAGGGACATCTGGGACAAATGGACGCGAAGGGCGCGAACCGCCCGGTTCGGCCGAAAAGGAAAACTTTCGCAAAGGAACAATCGGGCCGTCGGGACGCGTGGGATGCGGAAAGCCGGTTCGGCCGAAGGAGAAGAAAATCGACTAATTGGTCTGGGACATTTGGAACAAATAGACGTGAAGGGCGCAAACCGCCCGGTTCGGCCGAAAAGGAGAACTTTTGCACTAAGTAGTTGGGACATCTGGGCCACGAGGACGTGAAGGACGTGAAAAGGCAAAGCAACCGAGAGCAAAGGCCCATTTCGGGCAATTCGGAAGAACTTGTCCCATACCCGGATGGGACAGTTGGAACAAAAGGACATGAACCGCCGGTTCGGCCAAACAGGAACTTCTGCAGGATAGTTGGGACAAAGGGACGTGTGGGATGCGGATAGCTGAAGGAGCCGAAAGCCAATCAAGCAACGCCACGTGTCACCAGCAGAAAAGGGATAGGGAAGCCCATTTCGGGCGGATCAAAGTTTTGTCCCCAGATAAAGACTGGGACATCCAGACAAATGGGCGTGGTGGACGCGAAAGAGCCGGACCCATGCAGATCAATCAAATCACGACACGTGTCACAAGGGAAAAGGTCCAAAAGTCAAAGGGCGAGTTTTGAAGGGTCACCAGAGCCAATCGAGGAGGAGGACACGTGTCTTATGGAGCAAGGAAATTTCAAAGGAAAGCACGCAAAAGGTGGAGGAGAGAGAATTTCTCAATGAATCGAGCCTACCACATGTCATCCAAGTGGCAGAGCGCGGGGAAAGTTCAAATATTTTCCCGCCGACCTATTTTTGCCCTAAAATCTTTAGATCGTCATATCTTTCGATCCAGAGCTCGGATTTGCACATTCTTTATATCAACGGAAAGCTGTTGAAATTCTCTACATGATTCTGGGATCAATCTTACATTTTGGTGTATTCTGGAGAGAGAAAATTGAGAAATGCCTTTGGCATGAAATAATGGACAGAAGTAATGCTTCAACAACCAACTTTAATGCAGCAGATAGTTCGCCGCTTCTATTAGACAGCCCGCCGTTTTGCCAGGATCCGCCGCTTCTGCCATAATGAGATGATTTTAAATGCGACCTAGAAGTGGTTGGGGCAGATTCTGGATTTCCTCTCTTTTCCCTCTCTCATTCTTTCTATATATTGTAAAGAGGAGCTTCTTTCAAAAGGTCGAACATTTTCTGTTTTGCTCCTCCCTTCTTCTCCTATCAGGTGAATTTGTGGAGTTTGAACCTCTCATTTGAACTGTAATACGACTCTACCTCTTGGCATTCTGTAGTGTATTGTATCAATCTTTGGAGCAAGTAATACATGTCTGTGGATGATTCTCAACCCTCTCTGTGTTCATTTTACATCCTCCCCGGTCTTTCACCGCAGTTTTGTTATCTGTGCATGATCTTATATCACATTTGAATGGTCTGTGTTTACTGGAAAGATAGGTGTTCTTCATTCCTCGGTGCATCACCTCTATTAGCTTAGATTTATTTTTATGCATCTTCTTACCCTCTCTCCTCGCAGATTAGATTAGGTTTCGAGAAAACCTCTCGCATATTTCGTGTGCATCCGAACAGAGAGAATAGGAACCAGCCTTCTCTCGGAGAATCCTTTCTCACTTTTTCAAGTCCCACACTTGGAGAAAGGATTCAATGTTATGCAATCACACTGGATGATAGTATGGTCAACCTAGAAACCTGATCCGCATCCGGGGTGCTGTGAGCCCGCAACAACAGCTTTTGGCATGATCTGTGGGACCTAGAGGTCTCATTTTTATAGAAGCAGGTTGATGTGTATCTACTGCATTTTTCTTGCTTAAAAAAAACTATTATTTGCATATCTAGCGACTCCAAGGGGAAAAATCAACTAGTTTCAACAGTGCATGCCTGAAAACTTATGAGAAGAATCACAAGGTCAAGAGTTGGAGAAGAAGAAGTGCTGTTTGAATACCTGCAATTATCTCCAAGAAGAAGGCAAAGAGGAAGAAGGATTCAAAGGTCTCCATCTCCACCAAACAGAACTCTCTCAACTCCTCCACCTGGTAGGCCTTTCTTTCACCAACAAGGGTTTTAAGACCAATTAGAATGGCTCGTAACAACCCGTACGTCAACTTCATGGCAAGAGCCCACTTGCTCTCAATGCACAACATCTAGTCCCTATTGCAGCCTTGAAGAAGATTCCCTACTTCATTGGAGAAAATCGACTACTCCAGTGATCATGTTAAGAATATTGCTAACCTTTGTGCAATCCATGAAATCAATGAAATGCAAGTGGTCATCAAGTTACTCGCATCTTAATTCAAGGGTAAAGCATTGCAATGGTTTAGGAGCCTTGAGCTGGTTCTATCACAAATTGGAATCACCAGTATATAGCACTTCACGAGAAATTTGGAGAGAAGGGAGACAACTTGTCTCTTTTGGAGCAGCTGACAACTATCAAGAGAGCTTCCAATGAGCAGCTGACCGATTTCAACTTCAGATTTCAAAAAACTTGGGAGAGAATTCTAGTGGCAACAGATGACAACAACAGAAGGTGCTGCTTTTCTCTACTATCTCAAAGCTCTAAATTTTGATATTTCTATGTTGATTCAGTCCATGGGAGGCATAACTATCCCTATGGCTTATAGCATTGCCATTAGGGCTGAAAATTGTTTAATCCAAGCTGGCAAACTTGCCCCTAGACCTCCCATGCCATTGTTTCCAAGTTTAGAGAGCCCAAACACTAGTCAAGCACCTAATTTGGCTCCCTCTCCCACTTATAGAAATCGAGTTCAAATGAAGCTTCCACTTCATCTCCAAGTGCCCCAAATGAGCTTCAAGAAGTCATGAAGCAATTGCAAAACCTAGGCAATGAGGTAGTTACTCTCAAGAGGCAGCAAGCCCAAGGTTTCATACCTTCTTATCAACCCCAAGCTCAGCCTAATAGGCAGCCATACCAACCACAAAGACCACCTAATCCAGCTGCAAACATGAATCAAACAAGGCCTCCTACCAATAGACCATTCCACCCTATAATCCAAATGCCATATCTCGCCTCTAAGGCATTAGTGCCAACACAGTAACAACATTGTTCAGAATATGATTGGTTTTTTCCATGCAATGAGCCTCATAACCAATCCATGTGCTTCAATGGTGCTCTCAATCAAGCATTGATGGTGACAAGTATCTTGGTGTGGAGGGTGAGGGCGAGTCAAGGAAACAACCAACAACAAGAAACATTCCAACAAAGAATCAACCCCAAATGACACCACATTGGTGAACCGCAAGCGTAAGATTTCGTGGCATGAATCAAGCAGCTCAAAGTGTCAGCAGCCAACACAAAGTCAAAGAGAAGAAATTTGGGTGAAGAACAGCCATTAGCCCTAGCCAATCCACAACCTTCCATGGCTCCACAAATGATTGGAAAGCAAAGTCCAGTTTCAAATGCACAAGGGCAGCCAAGAACAACCCCTAGGCCAACTCAAATGCTAGTTGTGGCTGCCCACATGCAAGGAGTGAATGTGCAAACCAAGGGACAACAAAGAGATCCTTCATCACCATTCAGTATCATTGATCAGATGAAGAAGACAAACGTCAACATATCAATGTGGGAATCCCTATCTATCCTAGGCCAAAGAGATCTGCTGCAAGCTGCCATGAAGGATTGGCCAACTTTGAATTAGCAAGTTCAGATGCAAGACAAAGTGCTTACAAACGCTGCCTTGACACTGGGAAAATCATGGAGGACAACAAGGTAAGATGTTGAAGCCCCTCCTTTCTATGTTTCGTTGATCATTGGAAATCAACTAGTACACAATCGCATGATTGATTCCGGGAAAGTAGTTCTCACATGCCCAAACAAATAGTTGATCGCCTAGGGCTCCAGATGAAATACCATCCAAAGGGGTAGTGCAGTTAGATGGAACAACAGTAGCAACAGTTGGAGTGATTAGGAACTTGAGTCTTACCTTGCATGCATGTCCAAATGTTGTTGTTTTACAAGATGTATCAATCATAGACCTTCCACCACTCTTTGCCCTATGTTTGTCAAGGGACTTCACAGCCAAGATTGAAGGGTATTTGTCTGCTGATTGGTGACACATGCTATTCAGAACAAGATATAGAACTAAGGCTATAATTAGGTCTGAACCTATTGCAAACTTCCATATTGAGCCTTACACTCCAAGCCCAATCAATGCCAACTGTTCAACATTTGATCAAGAAGATTATCCAAACACAGATGAAGCCGACACCAAAGTTGGAAGCATTCCAAATTTGACTCTTGATGAATGGGCAAGTAAGGTACATGATTTTGATCCCTACCAAGAAGTAGAAGAATCTGAACTAGGAGTCTATTGCATACATGAAGAAAACCAGCCTATTCCTAGCATCACCAAACCAAACCATAAGGATGAAAATGAGGTATGGAAATTATTTTTCGATGGATCAAGGAGTAGGTAAGGTGCAGGAGGAGGAGCTATGCTTGTTTCACCTCAAGGCATCAAATATTATTCAGCTTTTTGTTTCCAGTTTTCTTGTTCAAACAACACAGCTGAATATGAGGCCTTGATTCATGGACTTCATTGGGCTAGGAAAAAGGGCATAAATAACTTACAGTGCATTCGAGGATAGTGAGCTAATCGTTAATTAGGTCAGGGGACAACATGCTACAAAGAATGACCTGTTGAAGAACTACAAGAATAGGGTATGGGACCTCATTGAGGATTTCAAGCTTTCAACATCGTGTCCATACCTAGGAAGAAAAATGAAGCCGCGGATAGGCTCGCATCGGTTGAGCAACGCTTTGATGTGGTTGACAACATCAAAAGGGAAAAACATAGCCACATATCCATGTGATTGTGAGGCCAGCAGCCCAGATAATAATATAAGTCGGCAATTCTACGAGAATAATCAAGAAATTGTTAATTTCCTACAAGAAGAAGCTGAGTTCTCCGCCAGAATCAAGACAAGCCGCATCGTAGTATGGTGACCAAGTGGTGCAACCGAGAACTAACAAATTACCAAAAGGCCTCATAACCTTGGAGTCAATCTTCAACCCGCATGATCAGTTCCGGAAGGAGAAAGTGAACATTCAAGTAAAGGGTGAAGATTCGAGCCTATTTTAATGGAAGAAGGAAAAACATTGCAGATTGGCAAAGTAAGTACCTCACAAGAGAAATCTGATTTTGTTCAAATTTGTCAAGAGTTCCCGATATCTTTTCTTGGACTTACAAAGATCTAAGAGGTTTCAACCCAAAGTTGGCACAACATACTATTGAGCCGGATTCGGAATCCAAGCCTCAGTTAGGCAAAAACAAAGGCCAAGAATCCCCATATCAACCTCTCATGAGAAAAGAGTTAAGCAAGCTTATTGAGGCCAGTATCATCTTTCCCATCAAACACTCAAGTTGGGTTGCAAACTTGGTGCCAGTGAGAAAAAGAAATGGAGAAATCAGACTGTGTGTTGACTTCAGAGACTTGAACAGAGCCTCCCTCAAGACCATTACCCACTCCCTTCCATGGAGCAAATATTGCAAGTCAGTAGCTAGTTCGTAAAGGTTCTCACTACTTGATGGATACTCGTGCTATAATCAGATAATGGTGAAGGAGGAAGATCAATTCAAGATGGATTTCACCACCAAATGGGGCACCTATGCCTACAAGAAGATGCCATTTGGGTTGTCCAACGCCGGTGCTACGTTTCAAAGGGCAATGGACATGGCATTCAAAGGCTTGATCAATAAGATAGTGCTGGTATACCTAGATGATATCACTGTCTTCTTAAAGAATGCAGCAAGTGACCATCTCTTCCACCTTAGGCAAGTGTTTAAGAGGTGTAGAAAGTTTGGAGTGTCCTTGAATCCCAAGAAGTGCATCTTTCTTGCGCATGAAGGAAAGCTCCTTGGCCATATTGTCTCCAAGGAAGGATTAGCAATTGATCCGGAGAGGGTTGAAGCCATAAGAGCACTACCATTGCCAAGTCACAAGAAGGCTCTTCAAAGCTTCTTGGGAAGGATAAACTTTGTTCGGAGGTTTGTCCTAGATTTTGCAGCCCTTGTCAAGCCCATCACCAAAATGCTGAAGAAGAGCATGGCTTTCAAATGGACAGCAGAAGGCAAGGAGAGTTTTGAGGCAATCAAAGAAGCTATCTCTCAAGCACCAACTCTCATCAACCCAGACTTCTCCAAGGATTTCGTCCTCTATGCATTTGGAGGTGATGACACTATTTCTGCCATTCTAGTGCAAAGATAACAAATATAGTGATGAGTAGCTCATTGCCTTCTTCACCAGAGCCTAGATGACTATGAGGTGAGGTACTCTTTTATTGAGAAGCATGTGCTTATAGAATCGAAGCTTGAAGAAATTCAAGCATTTAATCTCAAACAACAAAGTCCAGCTTGCTGGTCTCACATGCTTGGAGTTAAGGACTTCCTCCTCAACAAGGATTTGAATGAGTAAAGGGCAGGTTGGATCACCCGTGTCATGGAGTATGACATTGAGATTAAGATCACCAAGATGGTAAGAGGGAAAGGATTGTGTGAGCAGCTGGTTTTGGGAAGCAAAAAGATGTATGCAACAAAGAAGAAATTGTTTTGACACCCAGACAGCCATGAGTCAAGTGGCAATCATGAAGGAGACAATGCTTACCCCACTCCTTGTTGGACCCAATGTATTATACACTTCTTAGGCACAGTGCCTATGCCCTCTGAGATGAACAAGACCCAAAGGAGACACTTCAGATTGCAGGCTGTCCCGTATGCCATTGTTGATGGAGTTTTGTTCAAGAAAGATGTAAATGGAGTCTTCATTGAGATGCATTAGCACAAATCGATTCAAAGGGTGTTGAAGAGTTTCATGGTGGACCAACCGGTGGTCATTTTGCACCAAGAGTGACAACTCTAAAAATCATGAAGGCTGGTTATTATTGGCCTAAAATCTTCAAAGGATCGCTATACATGGATAAGAAAGTGCAAGAAATGTGCACTCTTCATAGGAAAAGAAAGATTAGCAAAGTGTTCCATTGCACCCAATTTTGGTTGACCAACCATTTATGCAATGGGGATTGACTTCATCGGGTCATCAACCCAAACTCGACCCAAGGCCACAAGTGGATTCTCATAGAACAGACTATTTCACCAAGTGGACCGAAGCAAGAGTGCTTAAAGAAGCAAATGAGTCTAACATATTAGACTTTTATGAAGGAATACTGACTAGGTTTGGTGTGCCACCACTATCATATCGATAATGCATCATGCGTTCATAGGTTCCGGGATTACGAATGGGCTATCAAGAATGGAATCTATTTGAGCACCTCTTCAAATTATTACCCGTAGGGTAATGGACAGCAGTGACAGAGTCCACAAACAATAATTTTCTAAGGATCATCGAGGACTCGGATGAAAACCAAAGGACATGGCATATGAAGCTAAAATCAGCATTATGGGCTGATAGGATAACTCCCAAAAGATCCACAGGTAACTCTCCATTTAGGCTTGTCTACATGGAAGAGAGGCAATCTTGCCCATGTCACTTGAGTTGCCAACATTGGAACTCATGAAGCAGCTGGAGTTGCTAGAGTTTGGGCCCATGGAGGTGAGGTATGCGAGTTGATGGAGCTGCAAGAGATCGAAATCGCATCCCAAGCAATGGAAAAGGATCAAGCTTTGATCAAGAAGACCTTTGATAGAAAGGCCAAGGATAGATCTTTTCAAGTTGGAGATCTAGTGTTGAAATGGGATGTGGACAGAGCAAAACCCTGGAAGGCATTAAAAATTTGATGCCATTTGGAGTGGCCCATACATGGTCACAAAGTGCAAGAACAGCAATGCTTTCCAATTGGCCTCATTGGATGGTGAAGAATCGCAGATTCCAAATAATGGAATCTATCTCAAGCGTTGCTTCTAGAGGGAAGTTCACTACCTCTATAAATATTAGATTAGATTTTCATTCCTCCAAGTGCTTTGCACATTGTCTTGTTGTAGTTAGGTTTCAGTTTCCCTAAGTGCTTTGGCACAGCTTGCTGTCCATGGAGATGTTTAGCAGTCCTTGCCTTCATCAGGTGACATTCCATCTTCCTCCTTGCACATTCTGAGTCAGTTGAGGTTCTAAACAGAATATTTGATGACTCCATGCCCAATGGACTGCTTCAAGTAACTGGTATCTTCTACCTAGCAGGTAGGTACCCCCGCTGAGTCGCCAATTGTTATCTAAAATTCACCCCCCAGGGTTAATTTGATAACATGCATCAGAATTCTCAAGTCCTAGGCAAATGGATTGATTCAGGGCAAAAATCATGTTTTTAGGGTCCCCTCAGATTTTTCTAACTCCCCTGGTCAAGAAGGAAAGAGCAAGCTCTGAGGAAAGGTGAAAAAAGTGGCAAAAACAAGCTTGGACAAGAAAAAATCGTGAAAATTGGCTAAGTCCTAGTCCTCGCAAAAGTTGGAACAGTTGGGACATCAAGGTGCGGATCGGCTGAAAAGCCTCCAGGTGGCCCGCAAAGCAAAGGGACATCTGAACAAATGGACGTGAAGGGCACGAATCGCTCGGTTCAGCCAAAAATGAAAACTTTCGCAAAGGAACAATCAGGCCGTTGGGACGCGTGGGACACAGAAAGCCGGTTCGGCCGAAGGAGAAGAAAATCGACTAACTGGTCTGGGACATTTGGAACAAATAGACGCGAAGGGCGCGAACCGCCCGGTTCGGCTGAAAAGGAGAACTTTCACACTAAGTAGTTAGGACATCTGGGCCGCAAGGATGCGAAGGACGTGAAAAGGCGAAGCGCCGAGAGCAAAGGAAGCCCATTTCGGGGATTCGGAAGAACTTGTCCCATAGGGATTGAGACAATTGGAACAAAAGGACGTGAACCGCAAAGGAATCCCATTTCGAGCAATTCAAGAACTTGTCCCGAAAGTCCAGGACAGTTGAACAAAAGGACGCGAACGGCCGGTTCGGCCGAAACAGGGAACTTCAGCACTGGGACAAATTGGGACAAAGGGACGCATGGGACGCGGATAGCCGAAGGAGCCGAAAGCCAATCAAGCAATGCCACGTGTCACCAGCAGAAAAGGGACAGGGAAGCCCATTTCGGTGGATCGGAAGTTTTTGTCCTAGAAAGCACTGGGACATCTAGGACAAATGGGCGCGGTGGACGCAAAAGAGCCAGCAGACCCGCGGATCAATCAAATCACGACACGTGTCACAAGGGAAAAGGTCCAAAAGTCAAAGGGCGAGTTTTGAAGGGTCAGCTCGAGCCAATCAGAAGAGGACACGTGTCCTATGGCGCAAGGAAATTTCAAAGGAAAGCCTGTAGAAAGGTGGAGGAGAGAGAATTGCTCAGTGAATCAGAGCCTGCCACGTGTCATCCAAGTGGCAGAGCGCGGGGAAAGTTCAAATATTTTTCCCGCCGACCTGTTTTTGCCTGTTTTTGCCCTAAATCTTCAGATCATCATATCTTTCGATCCAGAGCTCGGATTTGCACGTTCTTTATATCAACGGAAAGCTGTTGAAATTCTCTACATGATTCTGGGATCAATCTTGCATTTTGGTGTAGTTTGGAGAGAGAAAATTGAGAAACACCTCTGGCACGAAATAATGGATAGAAGTAATGCTTCAACAACCAACTTTAATGCAGCAGACAGTTCGCCGCTTCTGTTAGACAGCCCACCATTTTTCCAGGATCCGCCGCTTCTGCCATAATGAGATGATTTTAAATGCGACCTAGAAGTGGTTGGGGCAGATTCTGGATTTCCTCTCTTTTCCCTCTCTCATTCTTTCTATATATTGTAAAGAGGAGCTTCTTCAAAAGGTCGAACATTTTCTGTTTTGCTCCTCCCTTCTTCTCCTATCAGTGAATTTGTGGAGTTCGAACCTCTCATTTGAACTGTAATACGACTCTGCCTCTTGGCATTCTGTAGTGTATTGTATCAATCTTTGGAGCAAGTAATACATGTCTATGGATGATTCTCAACCCTCTCTGTGTTCATTTTGCATCCTCCTGGTCTTTCACTATAGGTTTTGTTATCTGTGCATGATCTTATATCACATTTGAATGGTCTGTGTTTACTGGCAAGATAGGTGTTCTTCATTCCTCGGTGCATCACCTCTATTAGCTTAGATTTATTTTTATGCATCTTCTTACCCTGTCTCCTTGGCAAATTAGATTAGGTTTCGAGAAAACCCTCTGCATATTTTGTGTGCATCCGAACAGAGGAATAGGAACCAAATTTCTCTCTCGGAGAATCCTTTCTCACTTTTTCAAGTCCCACAATTGGAGAAAGGATTAAATGTTATGCAATCACACCGGATGATAGTATGGTCAACCTAGAAAACTGATCTCGCATCCGTGTCTTTGTGAGCCTCGCAACAACAGCTACCAAATAATTTGTAAATTCAAAGAGATCACTACAAGAAGTAATGTTGTGTGATTTAGGAATAATGTCACATAACAACATAATGTTTAACAACATCTAGATAGAGCATCATAGGTGTTTGGAAAGGAGGCATGTCTCTATGAAGATCATTGCATGAAAAGTAGTGCATCACAACTTGAGAGAGTCTCCATGGAAAATTATAATACACCATATCTTGGAAAAGTGTTATACGATTTGATTTAGAACAACAAAACATTTTGAAATAATCTGCATCTTGGTATGTACTTCATGGTATTTGACCGGTCATCAACATGAAACAGATAGAAGAGATGTAAGATGAAAAATAAAAATGGAGGAAATTCAAGTGGAAGAAGGTGTAGACACTCAAATTTTGTAACTTATACTTCGAAATGAAATTTTTTGTTTGTTCCCATGCTAATACAAATTACCTCTTTCTAAGGCCAATTGACATGTTTTTCTATCCCTCTCTTGAATTTATCATCTCTGCACACTTCTCTATCATTCATCTAGAAAATAAATCCATCTACATGCATAAATCCTAGATTTGGCTCTTTCCTCACTAATTTCCTTTTTGGGACCATACAACACAACTATGGGTCATACTATGGTACGACTGACACTAGAAGGTCTCAAAGCCTCTTATATAATTGACTCTTTTTAAAATTGAAAAATTTATGTAAGTCAGTTCATATTCCCTAGGTCGGTGATAATGTGAATATATAACCTTGGGAAGCCTATATAAACAAGTTAATTTCCCTTTATATCTCACCTAGAATTCTCAAGTACTCCTATTGTAAAGATCAACACTAAATCACTCACATATCTCATAAATATTCATAAATAAGTTACAAATAATTTAGAGTATCCACTAAACAAGTCTCAAGCACTCAAACAAGGTTTAAGAGTCTAGTTTCTTCCATCTCAAAGCATTCAAAGGTCCTAAATCCATGTTTTAACAAGAGAAAGTCACTTCACACATTTCCAAAGGTCTTCAAGGAAAAAAATGGGATTAGTCTAAGCATTTGAAGCACACCACATCACACTAATACCATCTTAGGTACATTTTCTACTCTATAATTATCCTACTATATTTTTGTCAAGAGACACGAGGTCATACATAGAGGGTTGACTTCACCGCATACACTAATTTCACCTACACAAGGACTACTTTTGCTCGAGTGGATGTAGTGAAAAAATTGGATTGATTTCGCAGAGGTTAACCACCAAGGTTTATCTGGTCTCACCCACACAAAGTGATTTCTTTTTTTTTTATCTAATGCTTTCATGAAGCTTTTTTCGGTATCTAAGGCTTCTATTTGTTGAGATCATTACGTAGTTCCAAAGTTTTGTAAGTCCTAGTGACAAGTAATGACACTCATTTATAGGCTAGAAAAGGGTATGCAAAGTCTGTAACAACTCATTGTGAACACATACAAGGCCATATAGAACATGTCAACACCATATTACCCACTATAATAAGTTGTAAGGTCTTGTAAAGACAATTTTCTAGTTTCATATTCATAAACAAAGTATTTCTAGATTCAAACTAGCCTTTTTCACATAAGTATACACACCATAATCACTTCTATACCACCTTGCATAAATAAGCACTTATCCCCTTGTGTTTTTACACTAGTGTTATATCATTTTATCATAGTTACAAGTATTAAAATATTTATTGTAAATTTGTATGGTTAATGCTTATTAATTAATTTAGAATGATCAACCTGTAGCATTATTTAACATTTTCATAGTTCACTTTTTACATATATCTAATTAGGAATTGATTAAAACATATATTGAACCCAATTCAAGTTTGTGGCTATCAATCAAACCCTAGTTATCCTAGGATTTGTACTTCTTTTTTAGGTGCATGATCCTTTTCTTAACTCTAGGATTCATTTTTCTGTATTTCATCATGACTTATCCTTCTATATTCTATGATATTTAACTCAATCCTATGGGTTCATTCCCTCATTATGATATAGGCTACCATTCCATTAATCATGTCCATGCTCATAATCAATGTGAAAAAGGGGAACCACATGCTAATTCTAATCGCCTCATGTATCAATCACCTTCTTCCCACATTTATATACAATCTAAGATCATTCACTATGCTACACAATATTCTCCCCACTTTGCATATCCACCTATATCTCTTGAAGTTAATGTGGTTACTACAAGGTGTAATAAGAAACTACTTGGGATAACCCATATTTACCTCAACCACTTGTTTTTGTATCATCAAGTCTAGCACTCCTTCAAAAGGGTATGCTATATTATAATAATTATGTAGTACCCGTACTTTAGGATATCTCTTTTAGAATTACTCTATTTACAAAGATATTTAATATGAAGAATCGCAATCAATATTACCTTAGCTATTGATACTTAGCATGTTACCTTTGCATTTATTCTAGACACATTCAAAACCTTATATAATGCAATCAATTTTAGCCCTATCAATATCCCTTCTCAACATGGTGTAGATCAATAGCCACCATTTATTATTACTACTCATTTCTTGGTATTCCCCATCAAGAGTGTTTTAATTGATAATGGGTTTGGTTTGAATATCTTTCCTAGCTCTTTGATTAAACAAATGGGAATTTATATGATTGTAATTGATAAAAATACTATGAAAGGATTTGATAATATCACATGGTCAATGTTAGGAACTATCACATTATTAAATTAGTTGGTCCTAAGAATTTTCCTATTGCATTTCACATCATAAATAATTTTCTTCATTACAATATACTTTTAAAATGTCCTTGGATCCATGCTATGGAGGCTATCCCATCTACTATGCATCAATGTGTCATATTTATACATGATGGTTATGAATACACTATCGACAATCGATGTTGATCCCTTAAAATATTGTAAATTTCATACATCTCACTCTCATGTTTCTATTATTACTCCTTTTATGTAACCCATTCCTATAGATAAATTAGATACACATGTGGTTGGTGATATAAGAAATAGCCTTGATAATACATATTTTGGTCCACTATTGGTTGATTAACCGTCAAGTCTATATTATTATTTTACCATAGAGACCCTTGTTGATCCAATGCATTATATCATACCTCCTCGCCTATTGTCACTCCTCCTCCTAACTTATTGGCTAATGTTATAGTCATAAAATCATGCACTTACTATTACATTATACCACCAAGTATGTTATTTTATATATGGATCTTCCGCAAGAAAAATATTCACTAATGCCCCATTCCCCGGGTCATGTCATCGATAAGTTGGTTGTCATCAACATTTGTATTGCACCATCATCAGTTGTTTGCACAATTTTGGTCATCTCTCAGGGAGTCTCAGGTGTCATTATTTGGTCATTTTTCGTCTCTAGTATTTGACTAGGGGGCCTAGGGTAGAACTAGGGTGCCCATTTGGTGCCCCAGTCCTTATTTTAGGTGCCTTGGTCATGGTAGTACTTGCATCTGATTTAGAGTTTTGAGGTTGGTCTTTATAATTTTACCTTTCATTCCCCTAGGTACTAGTTGGCATGTTGGGTCATTAGTGTCGAAATTTGAGTAAGAGATCCCTATATAAACATAACATACTTACTATCTTATGGGGGAATATCTACTATTAAGGGATAACTATCTACTAAGGCAAGGGAATAAATTTGGGTATCATTACATCCCACACACTACATAAGAAATGGAAGTATACTTTATTCCATCCACCATTTTCCATTACATCGAGCTATTTGCTGCTATCTCTCGCATCCTTGATGCTAGAGAACCCTATGAAAATAATTGCACACACATATCACACAAAAATACATTGGGTTTAGAATGTAGTGCAACACTTAGTTGTGATCCCACCATTGTGGCTGATAAGGCCAGTATGACCTCTTCATATAAATCTTTCTTTTTTAGGGGTTTGATTCTTTGTATGGGGTTTTACAGGTGAATCTCCATTGCAGGTTTACAACGTCATCAACGAAGTTATCATGCGACAATCACATGACAAATATTAAGACATTGAGAAGATATAGAGATACTTCCGCATTCATGTCTCAAGTTGTTATGCAGACCCGAGTGTCCATACTACAAACTAGGGCACCCACAAACGCCCGATCCTCTTCTGGCACCCAAATCTAGTCAAATCTTCATCTACTATAATTTCCTGGGTCGTACCATCATACTCTACTTCATCCGCACATCATCCTGTTTAGTCCTAAATCACAATGAGGTAAGTCATTTTTAGGTTAGTACCTTTTCCCCTCCCATTTCAAATTATCTTATTTCATTTAAATATCAAATTAATTAGCTAGCATTTACATTTCAGTTTATACTAGTTATTTCATTATCTTGTTCCTCATTTAGATTAACTTAAAAATTCATATTTTAGTTAATCAAATGCAAAATAGAAAGATAACATTGTTGATTACCATTCATATAGAGATGTATATTATATTTAACTTACTAATGAATATTTTTGCAAGCTTAATTTTATTCATGTCAATGTAGATGATTCTATGTTTCCATCTCTTTTTCTTTCCACTAGCCCTAGATGAAATTGACTACAAATGATACTCCTACCACTACTCCTATAAAATAATTTATTTCCAATCCCACTTTGGGTTCACATTATAAAAATGATGCTCGTGTATAATCGAAAACTATTGACTTCATCTTGTGCAACATATGGTATTAATGCACTTGATTCCATTATCAATTTTAGTTGTGTTACCATACCAACTCATCTACACACACCGTAAGAACTATTATCTATTTGTCTTAATCACAACTTTCTTATTTTACCTCTTACATGCCATCACTCTACTAAAAGGTTGTCCCGACATCCGACACACCTTTTTGTGGGTATCAAAATATATCTAGACATGATGTTGATAATTTCCAAGATTCGATGGAAAAACTAATATACTAAAAGCCAATGGTACCATCACCATCCACTTTTAATAATCCTTGCTATTAAAATGATCATATAAATTGGATTTATATGAATAAAATAAGCACCCAAACATTGATAATTTTATTAGCACACTTTATATAAATGATAAATATTTGGAGCATACCCGCTTAATTTGGATATAAATAATAATATATGTACTTATGATACATTACACACCCTTGGTATTACTCCATCGTAGATATCATGTCGTTTCTTGTCCCATCTTACACTTTCCGTGGTTATACCATGCTCCTAAAAAAATAGATTATGAGTTATGAAAATTAAATTTTCAGTCACCCTTGGCCCGTAACAAGCCCCCTTTGCATGGGGTCATTCTTAGCTATGACACCTAAATGGTACTATTGATGGGCATAATCTTAACATTACTTTCACCCTACTCCACACTATGATTACTATTCAAAATGATATCCTCTTTGAATATCTAGACAATATGACACATAGAACCCATATTATGGTCGAATAAGGGAAAAGTGAAGAATATATCATGGCATTATATCACCTCCACGAAATAGGGAAATCAAACGACCCTTATTTTTGAAAGCTACACAATAGGGCTGAGCATGGGCACATCAGCTTTGATTATTGTATGTATTATCTTCTCAATGTCAAGTAAGCTCTTATGCTTCTTCCTTCCCTATACATAGATAGTTTGAAAAAAATCAAATAATCACATAATACAAATACATTCAAATATTCGCAAAAACTACAAAATCAATACCTACATATAATTTGATTTGTGAGCTCTTTATTTTACATATGTTGTTTGTCATATTGGTTTGATAGATAACATATTTTTCTATATAATATTTACACACATATGTTCACTAGGTATGCTGATCTTAATACATGACATACATAGATTGATACACAATGACATGTGCTATCTTGGACCCTTCACAATGATGTTGATCATTTGGGAGAATCTCCCACACTATATGAGTGTTTTTGTTTCATTACAATTACTTTCACTTCCTTATTATGATCAATTACTTATATATTGTATATGCTTTCTTTTGGGATAACATGGCTAACACTTTCGTCTTCTACAATTCCAACCTATCTTTCTCTATGTGAATTTTTAGTACTATTTGCTATACTTGATTGCTGATTACTTTATTAGTTGAATTCTTGATTACTTGACTACTTATTGTATGTGGCTTGAGCACTTTGATTATTTTGTGATGCCTTGTGTGTCCCATGTTTTTGGATTTATGTGTCTCTTATATGTGCACACTTATTTATATGCAACACATTTCACTACATTTTCCTTACGAAACTATGGTTATCCCATGTTTGTGACTCTCTGCCTTGATATAAATCTTTTACACACTATTACTTATGTTATCTTGATTTACTATTGATTTTACTCTAAGCTTGCTCATCTAGTACATGATTTATATTGTTATTATTTCTTATTGTTTTTCGTTTTATTTGTGAGGTATGGTTTCCACTATGCACACCCCTTTTGTAGAAATGGGATCCCGATGGTGTTAACTAGTATAGCCTTCCACGTGATCCAAATTAGATTATTATATATATTTGACACGGTTACCCATTTTCTTTTGAGACACATGCTTAAATGTTTTATCACATGCACCTTAAAAGATGGGGAATTCATTAGGGTATGTTATATATCTACAATGGTTATAGGAAGATTACATGACATAAATACATATTTATATAGGGTATATATCCTCAAAAAAATGAATAAATTAAAAAAGTGACATAATTCACATTAGTCGAGTATCGTCCATCGGACAAGAATGTAGTATGGTATGGCCATTTATTGGATTTTTTTGTCATGGGAAAAATTCTCAAAAAAATTTAAACATTCGTAGATTATTATAGACATTTACAAACTTATAGTAATTGATTCAAACATAGAATACATAGATCAAAATAAAATATATAGGATTGAGTAATTAATTCCTTTTCCACTATATTACTTAGATACAATTATAGTTACAAAGTTTGTGGGCATGAGTCTTCTTCTCCTTTACATTACTTAAAATCTACATAATCATACTATGTTGTACAAAATATAGTGGGGAATGAGTCATCCATTCCTTTTTGACCGTATGCTATATTTACAAAATTAGGCCTTGACCCATTTACAACAAAGTGTGGTCTGTGGGGTTGGAAGCTATCGAGGTAACTAAATATTTTTATTCTCGTTCTTATTTTCCTATTTCTATTTGTGTGGGAATATATCAAGGTTCCTAGAACTCTGTACACTATACTTCCATCCTAAAGGGGTTGGGACATGTGTATTCAAATTATCTCCTACTTTGGATTTTCCTTTGGTAGAAATTGGGGATTGTTAAATCCCAATCCTTAAATAAATCAACATCCCCAAAGTACAACAAGAACGAGAGATTATCCCTAAAGAAAATGAACATATATATTCCTTCCATGTTTTGCATCTCTTTACTTTTCTTTATACACGTTAAATATTTCAAAGGTACAAGTATTATTTACAAATCAATTTCTTCTATGGATGTTGATGACACTATGCATTATGTGTTTTACCATGGAACATGCCAATACCACTACATAGGACAAAAACAATCAATACAAGACTAAGTGTGTGTACACACTTAGGTATATTTTTCCTATAAGTATGTAATTTTCAACTCCAAACTTAAAGGGGAAAATGTAGATAGTAAAATATGGTAATTATCCCATGGAAATTTCAAGTTTGGCTTTCTTCCCATGCTAAGATAAATTCCCTCTTTCTAAGATTGATTGACAAATATTTCTCTCTCTCTCTCTCTCTTGAATTCATCATCTCCACATAATATTTTATTGTTCATCCAAAAAATATTATTTATCCAAAGTAGTAATCCATCTACAAGCATCATTCAAAACTTTGGTTCTTTCCTCACTATTTGCTTGTGCAGGAATGTATAACACAAGTTTTGGTTGTCACCGCATCTCTAGCTCACCCGTACAATCCCTAGCCCTTTTATCTAAGGATTTTTTTCTAAATTTAAACCTTATGTGACTAAGTTAATCTTCCCTAGGTAATCCATAATTAATTTAGTTACACTTTATAACTTACTTGTCATCTCAAGTACTCCTTTTGAAACTATATACACTAAAGCACTCAAGGATCTCCTAAGTATTCCTAAAGTAGTAAAACATCATTTGGAGAAATCACCACACAATTATGAAGAAATCTAACTAAGTTCAAGGATATATCTTCCTCTATCTCCAAGCATTTAAAGGTCCTAGAGCCATGTCTTAGTAAGAGAAAGTCATTCCACCTATTTCTAAAAGTCTTCACGGACAAAGGGGATTAGTCTAAGCGTATAAAGGAAACCAAATCACATAAAGTGGATTAATATATAGTTGTTTCCCTATATTTATGTCAAGATACATGAAGTTGTAAATAGAGGGTTGGCTTATATTGCATACACTACTTGCACCTACATTAGGAGAACTACACGAGGCTTGTTTCTACTTGAGGGGATGTAGTATAACACTTGGATTGGTTCAGTGGGGTTGAGCACTAGGGATAGTCCACCCTCACACTAATTTATCCTTCATTATCTAATGCTTTCATGAAGTTTGTTATAGGTATCTAGAATTTCTATTTATTGTATAACATTATAAGTGATGTCGAAGTTGTGTGAGCTATAATGGTAGAAAATGACATGCATTTCCAAACCATTGAAGGGAAAATAAATTTATAAAACCCCACTACAAACAATTATAAAACTGTACATAGCATGCTAGAGATGTATTGAACCCTAGACATGCCCTGGACTGAGTTATGTGGTCCCGATTATGATCATTTTCCTGCTCTAGATTCATGACGAAGCATTTCTAGAGTTAGAGTATCCTTTTCACACAATCGCACACCTATATGTTTTTACTACTCAACATAGGTAAGTACTTATCCCTTTTATGCTGCTTTTAAGCAATGACTATATTTTTCTATCATAGTTAAAAGTATTAAAACCTTTATTTTGAATTTGTATGGTTAATTCTTATTAATTAATTCAAAATAATCAACCTATAACATTGTTTAGCATTTTCCTAATTCACTCTTTATATCTATCTAATTAGGAATTGGTCCAAACATAAATAAAAAGGGATGCAAGAGCGATGAGATGGCACTATAAGGTTAGAAATAGAGGTGGACAGATTATGCACCATAGAACTTAGCTTAGTTGGGAAATTTGGGGAAATTGAGTGGTGCGTGGGTAGAAAGAAAGAAAATTTCATGCGGTGCAACATAGTTGGGCACTTCATGGATTGGAAAAGGAATTACAGAGGTTGGCATAATAGTTTGAGGATTGTTATAGTAAGCTATGACATTAAGAGAGGACTCGTAGAATGCAAAAGTGATGCATGACAAAGCATAGAATTTTGTGTTCCACAAACTAAATAAATTACCTAGTGTAGTAGTTGGTAACCCAGAACTAAAGAAACTACCTCCAACCTCATGAAATGAGAAAATTTCTCAGCGTCTTGGATACTTAAAATCCCAATGTCTAAAAAATTGGTACGAGCTTATTTTAGTTAACATTTATGGTGAATCATGGGGAAAATTTATTGATAATTGTAGAGAACAAGTGCCTTCCAACATCCATTAGGCATGGATTCTACATGGAAATCACTTTTGTTTTTCACCTTTATGAAACTCCATACTCGAAGGGATTCAAACTTATATACATGTAAATATTCATTAAATTCTTATGACACATACTCTATGACATGGAGTGTCCAAAGAGATCTCTCCAATTCCATTTTTGATAAAGTTGACAAGATCTAATTCCCTATCATGGATGTTAGCTCTGAGCACTATTGAGTTAGAAACAACATATTTGTTGAATTTTACATCAATTTTTGTCATTTAACATCTAAGAACTATTTCTCCTCTATGCACCGGGATTTATGATATTTTGTGTGCCCTTTAATAACTTTTGTAATGATTCCTTCAATTCCTATAAGGCATAAGAAGAGGCAAAAAGTTACTATTACTAAAGGAAAGTGCAAAATTAAAAGTTATTATATTGCACACATAATGTGTGCACTCTGATAACCCACATTTATTTTTCTATTAAAATTTTGTGCATTCTTGGTACTTCATGGTTTGTGAAGGGCCTGAATTATTACATGATCAACTATGGGAAATGTGTTCCTTATAAGAATGTCTAACACTTCATTTTTGTATCCTTTAGTGTATTGTGAATGTGTCTATATTATCTTCACAACATAAATATCAAGGAAACCAAATGCTAGGTGTTAGATTTTCCCAAGTGGGCTATCATTCATTCAATTATACAATTGTATTAAAGAATTGTGAAGTGTTTCAAGATTTTGCTCGGTGTGGACCAACTATTGGATCTTGGTTGGAAATTTCTTCTACCTATTGCTTTGTGTAATCTATTGGTGGGGTTTTTAGTAAGTTAAGGTATCATGAGCATTGGGAGGATGTAAGAATCATGATATGGATGTACAATGAAATGTAAGGATAGGTTTAATGTAGGAGACTCATGAAATATAGTGGGGTTAAATAAGGTAATAACCAAACATATTGTGATGTGTGAAGAACTATATAAGGCTATGTAAAAACCGTTGATCGAAGGTGATGATGTGAGATATTTAAGATACTATGAAATGAGGTTGTGTAGGGTAAAATGTACACGATGAGAAGGATGCAAAAATAAATGTACAAATATATGAAATGGTATGTGAAAAAGGTGCATGTAAATAAATAAATACGTATGATATTTCATAGATGAAGGAATGTTGTGTAAAGATATTGTAAAGATATATTTGAGGATGTGTATGGTGGAAATCACTTAGCTCTCAAAATGAGGTTCAAGTGAGATCACACGCACTTGAAAAATGAAGATTTTAACAAAATGATGGGCCAAGTAACACTATGAATGGGTCTAAGGAATAAAATATGAACTGCATAAAGGATGGGGAATTTGAATATATCATCTATATGGCTATTGATTTATTCCTAAAAATGTTAATTTGTGCATGGGGGATGTTCTATATAGTTATATCCTAAGTAAGGTTGATGCATTTCTCTTGTTTTTGTTTCATGTGAACTCTTGACCGTAGAAATTCCTACTAACTAATTTTGTGAGTAATGTGATGACGTGTGTAGGATAATAATGTGCATTTTTGCAATTTTGGGAAGTTATAATCAAGAAGCCAAGTCTTTTGCCATCACGCCATCATGAAGGATTTTCCATAACAAGCCTACAAACACGAATCCTATTTTTAGCTATATCATAGGATTTCAATGAGCTTTAATGAGGTTGTTATTGGTTGAATTCAATGTGCCTATAATCATGGCACATTTTGTAACTAATTGGGTCTATAAAGACACCTTCTTGAAGACAATTTCGTAGTAGTTGATGATAGTAATTTACAATACAATTTTATATCAGTTAGTATTTACTTTTAGTCTCATATTGAAATATGTTTTGGAACTCATTTGAATCAATATAGTCGATGTTGTTTTGAATATATTTTGGTGTTAAGAGTACCTCAATCCCAAGGAGAGCAAGGGCCCACTCAACCAAGGTGATTGGAGGATTGATGTTTCATGCATGCTCGTTATTTCTGATAAGTTCAAGTTTCAATGCTTTGATTTGAATGTTTATCTGAATGCAATTACTTATTTCCTTGCTTTAGTATATTTCTTTACTTTTATTTCAGTTCATGTGTGCATTTCAATTTTTTGTATTTCAATTTGGTGTGTGCATTTCAAATTTAGTTAAAGTATTTCCTTTGAAATACATTTTTATTACAACAACGTTGTTTTAGTAGCTTACATGTATTTCATTTCAGTAGTTTAGCATTGCATTTCCTTTCCATAGATTAGAGGAAAACAAGGGGACCACACCAACCAAAACCCCCAAAGAGAACCACCACAACAACTAAGTTGCATAAGACTTCATTGCATATAACCTAGGACACAACCCTGGTTTTATAATGACACAAAAATTGAATTGTTGTTAAATGATTGGAGAATACAATGACCCATCATTTTTGGCATTGTTTCGGGGACACCATAAGCACAACACACCATTCTATTCACCTTACATGTTATGGGTGTTAGTGAAGTTAATCTATGCAACCAATAGAAGTCCTAAGCCTTGTTTACATGACCAACATTGATGCACAGCCACGGGACACTCAAGGGAGATTTATACCTCATAATATTCAAATAATATCTCCAAACAAGCACAAGTAGGGAACACTAAAGTGACACTAAATCTAATACAATACCTAGAGTAATTCTAAATAGTCCACATCATCTTATTTAGAACTTGAAACAACTTTCAAAAATGGGAGACAATGGGAATGATGAGGACCAACCTTTGGGTAGAACCTTTACTTATCCCATTATCCTAAATGAGGATGAGGATGCACCCATGAAAAACATCTCTCCATCCATTCTCCCTATCTTTTGAGGAATGTCCATAGAAGACCCAAACCAATTCTTATTTGAATTCAAAGTTCTTTTCCAGACATATGACTACAAAATAGACAACCAAAAACTCAAAATTTTCCTTCCACCCTCAAAGACTCTGTCATGAGGTGGTTCATGGGATTTCCCTCTAACTCCATTCATTCATGGGAGGACATGGAGACATCCTTTTTGGAAAATATCAAGACTACTGTAGGGGAAGAGATAGGAGAGAAGAGTTCTTCCAGATAAAGCAAAAAGAAGATGAAAATATGGAAGATTATCTAGATAAATTTCTCTTTCTCCATAGAAGGAGTGGTTATGAGTTAAATGTAGAAATCACTAAGAAAATTTTCCTTAAAGGACTTGATGATGAAACCAAAGACTCCTCCATCTCATGGGAGGAGGTGATGTACACAAACTCACCATGGCACAAATTACTTGAGTTATGTAGGAGTTACTCTAGAACAAGAGGAGGTATAAGGTAAAGGAAAACATCAAAGAATGCCTAGGTACCTCATAACTTCTCAAAGAAATGGATAACATGAAAAAAGACATCTTGTCATAGTTAACTTCAACCATAGATGGGCTAAAATCCAAGAACAATGTTGCAAAGGAACCTTTAGATATATATTATCCTAAATGTAGGAAGAGACATCCTTTGAGAGAATTCCCTTTAGATGTCACAAAAATGTGCTTGATTTGTGATGTCTCTAACCATGATACCAATCATTGTAATCTCCTACCTCAACTGAAAGAGAGATTAAATTCCATAACTCAATCAAATGCAAAGGTAAACTTCATGCAACGATCAAATAACCAGTCTTCTTATGCCCCTAGACCTGCTTAGAACCCTTGGATGATGCCATGGCCCAATCAGATCCTCCACCAACATGGGGACAACCTGACTGACACCACCAAACTGGGTGGCTTATCCACAACCACCACCATGGGTGCCTCCATACAATCAGCAAGGTTGGGCACCACCAACCAATATACCACCATGGAAAAATCAACAATGGGCACCTCAACAGAATTCTAATCAGCCAAGGAGGTTTGCACAAAAAAAAAGCTTTAATGCCTCCACCACAAACAAAATTATCAACAAGGGAAAGTAACAAAACTCAACTCCCAGCCCATCCTGTCTCAAACCCCAAAAATCAACAAACAACTTCAATTAATGAAGCAGGATAGGGTGAGACGATGCAAATGAATGCCATTAATAATGTACAATTGAGGTCTGAAGAACAATAAACAATCCTCCTATAGTTATCACAAAATACCTGAGGAAAATGAGAAGATACTAGAGGAAAGTGAGGATATACCTAAGGAAAATAAGGAAACTGAACATGTTCCACAAACACGAGCCACTAGGAATAACCAAGAAAATGATAGGAATGTACATGCAACTCCTTTCCCAGAATGATTAAGAGAAACACAGAATGAGGAAGAAACAACACTAGTTCAGGAGCTGAAAAAGATGAACATTGAGGTCCCACTTCTGAGAGAAATAAGGGACATTCCTAAGTTAAACTAGACCATTAGAAGCCATTGCATAAAAACACTAGGAAGGAAGAGGAAGTACCCAAAAATAATCAAAGTAGAAGGAAATCTAGCTGATCTCGTAGTTGAAAGCTTCTTTCACCAAAATATGGGGATCCTGGGAGTCCAGTCATTACTATTTTTGTAAATGGTCAATCAATATCTAACATTTTGGTAGATCTTGGTGTTTCCATCAATGTTATAACAACAGATATGTTCAATCTTTTCTTTAACAGATTACAGCCAACCAATACCATTCTTCAATCAATTGGAAGATCAATCTATTGTTGTACCAGATGGAGTATTGAGGATGTTATGGTCACGGTTGAATCTTGGGAGTATCCTGTAGATTTTATGGTCTTACAACCTAAAATCTCGAAAGTTAGGATACCCAGTCATCTTAGGAAGGCCTTGGTTAGCTACTATTGTTGCATATACATTGATTGTAGGTCAAGGAAAAATGACTATTTTGAATGGGAAAAAAAAAGAATATTTCACTTTATCCTCCTACCCAACCATATGTGGATGTTTGTGAATGTGTATGGGTAGATTTTTTAGATACTAACAATATGAGTTCTTCTTATCTAGCCACCATTGTAGTGAAAAATCATATGGAAGAAATTGTTGAGCCATACACAATGTCTGATGAAGAGGATACCATGGCTAGGAAACTAGAATTGTGGCTACAAAAATCAAACTGAGGCTACGAAAACAACTATTTTGAACTCATGGATAATATCACCTTGGTAAGTGACATTTCTATTGAAAATTGTGAAGAAATCTATGATTATCATGAAGAACATATAGTCACTAATTTCCATTGTCCTTTAGCCAAGGTTATGTCCCTTGAAAACATGACTATTTTGCACATGCTACAACCTCATGTTTGTCCCTTGAATTCTTTGATTGCTGATGTAGAGCTTGCTATTCTAAAGATACTAAACAAGTGACTGTTGAAATAGGAAAAGAGCTGACCATTGGTAACAATTTAGAAGCCATCCAAGAGACTAGGGTTGTAGATATCTTGAGGGATCATTCAAAATCCTTTTCTTGGGACTATACTGACATGAAAGGGATTCATCCAAGCATCTGCACTCACCATATTTACACTGAGGATGTTAAACCTATTAGGAAGCCACAATGAAGAATTAATCTAACACTTAGAGACATTGTCAAGAATGAGATAGAAAAATTGTTGAAGGTAGGATTCATCTATCCTATATCTGATAGTCAGTGGGTATCACTACTAGTTATAGTTCCCAAGAAAAATGGTAAGTGGAGAATCAGATAGACTATAGGGAGATTAATAAAGCCACCAAGAAAGATTACTTTCCCCTACCCTTTATTGATCAGGTTTTGACAATCTATAGGTAAGAAATATTTCTCCTTCTTGGATGGGTTTAGTGGATATAACCAAATCAATATAACACCTATTGACCAGATAAGACCACCTTCACTTGTCCCTGGGGTACATTTACATATAGAGTTCTACCATTTGGAATTTGTAACACACCTACCACCTTTCAGAGAGTAGTTTTGGCTATTTTTGCAGACCTTACAAATGACTTGTGTTGAAGTTTATATGGATGATTTTACTATCCATGGTCAACTTTTGAAGAATCTTTGAATAATCTTGAAAAAGTGTTAACTAGATGTGAGCAACACCAACTTTCCTTGAGTCATGAAAAATGTTTGATAATGGTTGATCAAGGAATTGTCTTGGGTCATCATATTTCTACCAAAGGTATATAGGTTGATCCTAAAAAGATAGAAGTAATTACTAAACTACCTACACCAACAAATCAGACTGATATCAAGAGTTTCCTTGGACATGCAGGTATTATATAGGTGGTTCATAAAATATTTTAGTAAAATTTTGCACCCATGTTTTCTTTGTTGGAAAAATATTGTGTCTTTGAATGGTCTCCTCAATGTTAATAGGATTTTGAAGTTATCAAAGAGAAATTAACCACTGCTCTAGTTTTGAGAGGACCCAATTGGGGACAACCTTTCCATATTCACACTTGATGCTTCTAACACAACCATGGGAGTTGTTCTTGGACAAAAGGATGAGGAAGACCAAATGTATGCCATCTATTTCATCAACAAAAATATGACCCCAACAGAGAGGAATTACACCACTACGAAAAGGAGTTTTTAGTTGTTGTTTACTCTCTGAATAAATTTAGACATTATATTACTGATATAAAATCTTTGTGTATACTGATCATTCAACCATAAGATATTTGATGAATAAACCAATAGTAGGGGGGAAAAATTATTAGATGGTTACTTACTTTTGCAGGAATTTAACTTAACTATTATTGATAAGCCTAGAAAGGCCAATGTTGTTGCTTGAATTCCTTCTAGATTGAATGTTTCAGAGAAGAGGAGGTAGTCCAAGATCACTTTCCGATGAGCACTTGTTTACAGTATCAACACAACCTCCATGGTTTTCTGATCTTGCTAACTACCTAACTATAGGGAAGTTTCCATCTTACTTTACCAATAAAGAATGAAGAAGATTAGTTAAAAATAGTGCTACATACAAATGGTGTAATGGAATTTTATTTAAATGTTTTCCTGATATGGTTCTTCACAGTGTGTTTGAGAGGATGAAGTGTATGACATATTTGAGATTTTCATGATGAGCCTGGAGGAGGACATTACTCAATGAAGAGGAAAATTCACAAGGTCCTTGGAGTTGGGTACTATTGGCCCTCTCTTCAAAATTTGTCAAGAAGTACGTGTGGTAATGTGATGCATGTCAGAGAATGGGGAAGCCTACGTTGTCCACTGAAATGCCCCTCAATCCTCAGCTGGTCTTAGGACCATTTGAGAAGTGGGGAATTGATTTCATTGGACCATTTGATCCCCATCCTATGGAAAAGAGTACATGCTATTGTGTGCACTGATTATGTCATGAAATGGGCCAAGGTTCAAGCATTGGCATCTTCCAATGAGGATGTTGTAGCTAATTTTTGTATAACAGGATTATGTTGAGATTTGGCACCCCTAGAGCCATTGTATCTAATCAGGACCTCAATTTGTGTCTAACATGATTGAATCCTTCCTAGAGATCTACCAATCAAGCATAGGAAATCATCACCATACCACCCCCAATCCAATGGGTAGGTGGAAGTCACAAATAAAGAGCTAGGAGAACATTTTAACTAAAGTTGTCAATGCAGACAGAAGAACTAGGTACCAAAACTACCAGAAGTAGTTTGGGCCTACAATACAACCTAGAAGACCACTACTAGTTTCTCCCCATATGAACTAGTGTATGGGAAGAAGCCATTATTACCAGTTGAGTTTGAATTGTAGACTTGGAGGACAATAATGAAAGTTGGAATTGAGTTGGATGAAGCACAACATGAGAGAGTAATGCAACTAAATGAACTAGATGAAATGAGGATGGAGGCACAACAACAAACTAAATTCTTCAACACCAAAGAAAATCCTGGCATGATGCTCATATCAAGCACAAAAATTTTAATGAAGGAGATTGGGTCTTACTTTTTGACTCAAAGTACCAACAATTCAAAGGAAAGTTGAGAACAAGATGGTTGGGACCCTACCAGATCAAAAAGGTTTATGATAATGGATCTGTGAGACTACTTCCGATGGAGATAGAGAACTCTTCTGAGTGAATGGACATAGATTAAGGATGTATCAACGTCCTCTGAATAAGGAGACTTTCACCAAAGATATGTTGTTATGCAAAGAAATGGATTCAATGGAAGAGTTTGGCTCTTCCCACCAAGAATAGTTGTTTTTGAATTCAAATAAAGGAGATGATCATGCTTTTGATCCTCTTCCCCTTAGATTGTAGTTTTTTTTTTTATTCATGATTTTAATAAAGGTTAGGGATGTTAATTATTAAAATGTACATTAATCACATTTATTCTTGTGAATGCACAAGATGTGGAATTCTATGGTTATCGGGGAGTGAGCTGGAAAGGTTAAGTGCATTCTTCCTTTCTACGGATATTAGCTTTTTAGAACTCCCCATTGCATTTATTTAATATGATTAAATCAAAACACAATTCTCGATGCATTTATTACAGGCATAAATCAAAATATCATGCCAAAAAGTGGGATGTAATGAATAATAATGAGAAAATAAACCACATGTGTCACATTTTTGTGAAAAGGACAAGTGGCATTATCATTCATGATGATAGATGATGATTCAGTGTGATGAATTAAACCTTTCCATAAATTAAGTCCTATCAACCTTTTCCACCACCAAAACTTACACAACTCAATGTCAATTAAGAGCTTAAAGTATATTTCAAACTGCCATTACCGATATTTCATGCCATTGTTTATGTTTCTTCACATAAAACTTCCACTTTTTGTTGTAACACCATCCAGATTTTTCTACGCCATGGGGCAAAAGAAAAAGTCGAAACCTGAATCTGTAGAGATCCTCCTATGCAATGTTGTCATCTCACAAGTGTTCCATGACTCAAGTTGGTTAGAATTCATTAGAAAGTTTGAAGGTTTTGATGAAGAACTGGTTGATGAATTCTTGTTAAATTTTGAAGTGACATGTTCAAAAATAGGGGTAAAAGAGTTGAGATAAACAATCATATTATCGCTTGCCATATCCGGCCTCCCGAATTTTGGACTAAAATTGTTACAAATGCCCCACTGAAATATTTGATACCTTTATTTCATGATCAAGGGGAAGCTATGCCAGAGATAATACTCACTCCTAGGGTATTCAAAAAGGGATTAAGTGGAGAGTTTACTAGGTCACTGGAAAGAAGTAGCTAAATGGGTTAATAGATATTTTATCTAGTGATGGGAAACCATCAGTACTCGGAGGTGATACATTGAAAATCCTGACTCATCTAAAGAAGGGTCACACAAACCCTAAACTTAGGGTTAATCTACTAGAATATCTTGTTGTGGTTATTATAAAAGTGGGTCAAAAATACAAGAATGGAGCTGGTAAAGCCACCCTCAAACACCCAAGACTCATACATTTGATATGTGCACATCATGTGTTTTACAGGCCTAAGAGGAAGATAGAAAAAATGAGTGTAGGGGAAAGTTCAAAAAAAAGAGAAATTAAAAGGCTCTTGCCCTAGTCTCTTCAACACCACCTCCAAGTGCCCAACCTAAATTGGAGTCAACTCCTAAGCCTTCGAATGAGGTACTGGAAGAATCTACAAGCCAGATGCCCAATCCTCTGACCCTCAAATTTCCAAGAAGAAGGTTACCCCACCTACATCTGTTTACTTCATCTAGACCCAGAAGGTCTTGTGCTTCTAAGAAACCTGCAGTTCCTCAGTCTGCACCATCCCCTATGGATTCCACCCCAATTATAGAAGAGATTGTTGAAACTGATATTCCTTCTAATTTGGAAAATCAGTCAAATGTTGATGAGTTTACAACAAACAATTCCAGAGGAAAAGATTCCACATGATGATATGTCGATGTTCCTGTAGCTCCACATGATGATATGCCATATATGTTCCTAGCTCTGCAAAACTGATTTCAAGCTCTGGAAATTCCAGAAGCACCGAAAATACATAACCATAGCTCTAAAAACTATTGCATGGAGATTGGTGGTCAGAAACCGCATGGAGATGAAGTGCTAAGGTGTTACTAGGATGAAATTTCCTCTTTGAAAGAAAATTTGAAAGGTATGGAAGATACTAATTTGTCTTTACAAACTAAATTTGTACAAAGAATTGTAGAGAAGGTTAAGGAAATTACTACTTTAAAGGTAGAAGTTGGTAGTCTCAAAAGACAAAGGAATATTGGTCTCAAAGCATGGAATGATTTATCTACTCATTTTGACCAATTATCTCTTCAAAATAAAGAATTGGAAAAGGAAAATAAGAAACTTAGGGAAGAGATTGAGGCCAGTTCAAGTGATAAAAAGAAATTAGAATCTATTGTGGACTTTGTTTGTCCTATGGCCTACAAAACTTCTAGCCTGTAGGAAACCCTCCTCTTGTTTACAATATGTTTATTCAAGAACAATTTTATGCCTGAAAATTGATGAGGATGTGTAGTAGAGAACCCTATGAGGCCCTAGATGGAAAAAAATTTCTTGAAATCTATCAAAAGAGTACTCCTGAGATTCAAAATCTGTTGTGTGAATTTTACCTTCACAATATGTTGGTTACTAATGTTCCTGATTTCTTCATTAATTTTTCTGTGGGGGAATTTCAATTAAAGGATTTTCAATCATTACTTAGAAACCAAATTGTATGGGGTGAGAAAACAAAAATTTTTCAATCAAACAACCCAACTATAGGTTTCTACATCAGACCTACCCATCACAATGATGTGTCTATGAAGAAATATTTCAGTCTCTTTACTACCAGTGGTATAGGAAAGAATACTTCAAAGGTTTTAGCAAAATGTGTTCAAGATTTTGAGGTTTATAGTCAACAAAATTTTGGTGAAGCACTACAAGCTTGTGATAAATGGTGGGATACATTGAGCCTACCATTGAAAATAAGGGAAGTGATCTCTCCCCAAAACCTCAGTTGGAGCATGAGGAGGGGGGATGCACTTGTTGAAATCATCCGGCAATTGTCAGAGAAAGGTGAAAAGAGTATAATGATGAGTGGGTTGGAATGTAGTGAGACCACCCTTATCTTGAGTCCCATGACTACTTGGCTAATAATAATGCTTTCCCAATCTCATGATAGCTTTACAACATGGGAAGAGATTATCTTGGGCACTCGGGGTGTAAGGGAACAAAGAAACAATATGTAGACAATTTCAAGAATATGATATGGCACAACAACTTGGGACAAAGAGCAGGGGAAGAGATGAGTTTGCATGAGGGACATGCAAAAGGTAAAGTGTAGGGGAGATGATGAGTGCATTAATTGACTTATTATATCATCTATATGGCTATTGATTTATTCCTAAAAATGTTAATTAGTGCATGGGGATGTTCTATATAGTTATATCCTAAGTAAGGTTGATGCATTTCTCTTGTTTTTGTTTCATGTGAACTCTTGACCATAGAAATTCCTACTAACTGCTTCTATGAGTAATGTGATGACATGTGTAGGATAATAATGTGCATTTTCTTGCCAATTTGGGAAGTTATAATCAAGAAGGCCGAGTCTTTTTCCATCATGCCATCATGGAGGATTTTCCATAACAAGCCTACAAACATGAATCTTGTTTTTAGCTATATCATAGGATTTCAATGAGATTTAATGAGGTTGTTATTGGTTGAATTCGATGCCTATAATCATGGCACATTTTGTAACTAATTGGTCTATAAAGACACCTTCTTAAGAAAATTTAGTAGTAGTTGATGATAGTAATTTATAGTAAATTTTATATCAATTAGTGTTTACTTTTAGTCTCATACTGAAATATATGTTTTGGAACTCATTTGAATCAATATAGTCGATGTTGTTTTGAATATATTTTTGTGTTAAGAGTACCTCAATCCCAAGGAAGAGCAAGGGCCCACTCAACCAAGGCGATTGGAGGATTTATGTTTCATGCATGCTCGTTATTTCTAATAAGTTCAAGTTTCAATGATTTGATTTGAATGTTTATTTGAATGCAATTACTCATTTCCTTTCTTAGTATATTCCTTTTTTTCTTTATTTCAATTCAGTGTGTGTTATTTCAATTCTTTCAATTCAGTGTGTGCATTTCAAATTCAATTAAAGTATTTCCTTTGGATGCATTTTTATTACAACAACGTTGTTTAAGTTAACGTACGTGTATTTCATTTCAGTAGTTTAGCATTACATTTCCTTTATGTAGATTAGAAGAAAACAAGGGGAATCACACCAACCAAAACCCCCTCAAGAGAACCACCACAACAGTTTGAGTTGCATAAGACTTCATTGCATACAACCTAGGACATAACCCTAGTTTTATAATGACACCAACAATTGAATCTGTTGGTTAAATGATTGGAGAATACAACGACCCATCAATGTGCACATGAAGTTCATTTACATTTCCTTTAGGATTTTTGATCAAAGATGAATAGTGATCACTTAGATTGCTTACTGACAAGGTTTTATTCTTTTTTTTTTTTTTTTTTTTGATATTTTTGTAGGGGAAGGTTGAGGTATATCTCCACTTCCAAGTAGGATTATATAACCTTGAAAGAGATACCTTTAGTTCAGTCGCACCATTTCTATACTTCCTCAGTTTGTATAACCTCGATAGAGATTATCAAAAATTCAGTCCTCTCGACATTGAAACACTTTTATAATAAACATATCATTTTACCAAATTTTTGTGCATGTAGAAACATACCCATTAAATCCTTGATATATTAAAAAATTATGAAAAAATGAAATTAGAAATCAATGACCATGTGCATATGAAAAGAAATAGGGATGAATATTGCACAATGTAATTTCATCTTTATTGAGCACAACTAAAACAAGTAGGAAATTAGGAAAATGTAGATTACTTTAATGAAAAAAATATAACTAGCATGAACTAACTAATATATACAATTGGGGATGGGAGGGTAGACCTGAAAATTATGAGAGAGAAAAAATTAACTTAGGGGTGACATTAATCTCCTCCAAGTTTGTGTTCTTGTACGTGAAGAAACATTATTGCATTATTGAGATAAATCACTTCCAATTTTAAGCTCAAAGTTATAAATATGCTTAACATGTACATGAATACTAATTTTGAGTGTGGGAATGAACTTAAAGTATGGAGGGGGAAAAAATTTTCACCTCAAATTCAACCCAAGTAAAAGCACACAAGTCCTTACCTCGATGATTGCATTGAGTGCCTAAGGGGAATTGGAATATTAGATAAATACTATTCTTTATGGTGTACAAAGATTTCAAAAAAATACTTAGTTACAATATCTTCTTGTGTCCTCTCTCTTTTCTCATGGTTCTCTTCCACTTCAAGTGTCTCAATCTTAAATTCCTAAATTTCACCCAAAAGTGCACTTCTCTCTAAAACATGCTCATGCCACACTAAACTAGTTAGTTTCATAGATGTGTGAGAATGTGCGCCAATGTCGAGCATTGATAAAATATGAATGCACAAAGAGAGTAATGTTGTGAGATAGAGGAACCAAACATGAGCTAAAAGATAGCTTGTATTCATAATGTATTAAAATAAATTTACAAGAGGTGTATAAATATGAAGAGGAGAAGTGTAACCACCACCTAAAAGGTGGAGAGGTGTTACTCTCACCTATCTCAATGAAACCTATGAAACCTAAATACATGCTTAGAAAAATGCAATGGAACAAAACCCTACACTAACACCCCTTAAGCGTAACTTATGTGGGTTGAAGAATTGGGTTTTAAAATAAGTCATGATGAGGCACCCAATTACATAGAAAATCTAACATTAAGTGGAGTAAATGAGAAAACATGTATGAAAATTTATCTCCAAAAGAGAGAAAAGAGAAGTACATAGAAAATAATCTTAGTAGATAATCCCCTAGAAGAACATAAACCCCCATAAATAGAGATAAAAAAGAGAGGAACGAGTATCCTCTAGAATATGAGACGTCGAAACTCCCAAAATATCTCAAAAATGTAAAATTATGTTGTTAGAAAAGCAACAAGTGAAGAATGAAACTTGATTAGGAATGTAAAATGATACATTAAAATACTGTAGATTGAAGGTAGAGGAAAAATGATTACATGTAAAACATCCTAGAATTGTGATTGTGTATGCTGCGTTTGATGGATCAAAAACCAAATAATGTACATATGATAATTCTTGTCAAGGATAAATCATACTAGAATTCAGAATATAATAAATAAGTGGTCCAAAAGTCTAAGAGATAGAAAGAAGTTCAGACCTAAACATGGAAAATTTGGAGGAGATTCATAAACCTCTTATGCATGAGTAAGAGAGAAGTGAGGAATGGCGGGATGAGTGTAATCATCATATGAATCATGACTAGGAGATGAAGGTGGTGATTCCTCACAAGTAATATCATCATATAAACTAAAATATGAATCCTCATAATCAATACTCTCATCATCTATAATGGAAGAAGAATCAATACGAGTCTCCTAAGGTGAATCCAAATCCTTAACACAATCATGAATACCAAGTGAGTATAATGTGACTATAAGTGAAGTGTGGGGAGTTTAAATCAAAGATTTTTTTCATATGTAGATGGTTTATCATCAAGATAAAAGTGTGAGAATATATAAACTCTGGAGTGCTAATTCACTCTCCCCGCCGCCACTATAGAAAACTCGTCCAACTCCTTAATATCTATAGAATATGAAGTGAAATCAACCCAATTTCCTGAACTATGGTGTGTGATTTGATATACTAATATGATATTATTTGAAAATGAAGGTGTAGACACAAAATGATGCAATTAATTCTTACAACACATCGCTAAGTATGCTATTATATGCATGATTCCTAAGTAAGAAAACTAGACATTAACAATACTTGTTTTGCTTTTTATATTGCTTTATATTTTCCATATTCTTGTTATTTGATTTTCTAGAATGACCAATTTACTTGTGAACATTGGAAAATTTATATCCTTTTATCATCCTTGAAACTACCCGCCATTAGGGGCAAGAGTGCCTATGCACATCTTGTCCCTTTGGGCACTTTTGTCCTTTTCCCTCCTTTTCTCAAATTTGAAATGTCACATCATTTACTATCTTTTCTAAAATATTTCTTACACTTTGGGTGAGAATTTTTGGTTATTAATGATGAAATTCAAACAAGGGAACCATATATATACATTAATTACTCACTATTATTAGAGGCTAGACAACTTGGGCTATTACTTACTATCTACTACTTGGGCAAAGGAAAACATTCAAGGATTACATTTGAGCTGCATTATTCACTACATAGGAGGGGATATTTATGAATTCCATCTCACACATTCATATATGGGGTAAAGTAGTTGTATCATGCTATCTTCATGTGACTTACACAAGGGAAACCTAACTTCTAGGAAATAATTCATTCACACACACATTCACATGTGAGTGCGCGCGCACACACACACACACATTAGAAATACATAGAGTCTAAAATGTAGTACATGAACCAATGATCATGGGGTAACCACCAAAATTCACGCGTGAGAGTGCACACAAACAAAAACACACACACACACACACACACACACACACACACACTCTCACTAGAAATACACATAGTCTAAAATGCAGTACATTAACCAATGATAATCACATGGGGTAACCACCGAGGTCATTCATCTGAATCAACCATATGAATTTTTTTATTCAATCTAAGGTTTTGTTGATATTTTTACATGTATCTAGGATTTGTTTTTCAGGTTTAGGTGTGACACATAAACCCTACAATGAAGTGGATGCAAAAAATAATGAAAGGAATAAGAAAAGTATAGAACTTGAGAAAGATCGGAAGAATAGTTTCTGCCAGACACTAGTGTCCAAAGCAAGACTCTAACACACAAAAATCGGAGGTTTCAGATCCGAGTTTCCTAGATAGAGAATAAATAGTTCTTATCCAAACTTCTCATCCTATTTACCAACCCAAAATAAGTTCATATCTATCGATACAAACTAATTCACTCTTATTTCTCTATCGTACACACTTGTTTAGTTATTACATGATATGTATTTCTTGTTACTATTGTATTCATTTGATCTCATTCCTCCGATTAATATTTAAGATGTCATTAAATTAGAAGGTATAAAAAGAACATCCTAAAATATCCCATAATTTATGTCAACAAACCCTCTCCTTGATACCTTAATAGAAGTGTGATCACCCATCAAAATAGTTAGTGTAGAACATGGTTCTAAGGAAATGAAGGAAATGCACGATAAAACAATGTGGTATGAAACATCCGAGTCAAGAAACCTTGTGGTGGGAGGAGATACAACTGATATAAGTGTTTTTCCCTTAGATTTTCTCTTTCTATTGTCTTTTACCTTTGTAAACTTATGAATTGGTTAAATATATGTATCTAAACTAGGAGCTCTTAATATTATTGTTCTTTAGAATGTGTGTCGGAGATCAATTTGTTTTTGCATACACTTATGTTCATCATGTCTAGGTTTTCTACAATAGGCACATTTGACCCTCTCTTTCTTAGGTTTGGTTTTAGAATATGAGATCTCATTTATTATTATAGGTGGTAGGAAAATAATCCTTCTTATTATTATTGTCTTGTTTTTTTCTAATTATTATCCTTTTTATTTGAATCCTTTTATTTTTCCAGTCCAACATATAGGGCATGTGAATTAAAAGAATTGAGAGTATGCATCTATATAAGCTCATATTGCTCGTGGTCAATGCGATAACAAAATCATCTAGTGAAGGAATTTTTCTTGTGGCTCGAAGATAAATCCTAAGGACATGTAAGGTAGAAAAATTATGAATAATTAGGACCCAAATTAGCAAGAATAAAAAAATCAAATATTCATCCTTTTTTGCTAACCCACATTATTTCAATTACAATCTAAGTGATTTGGATTATGTGAAAAAGTCATGTATAGCGTCAAAGTTGTAAGGGATCAAACTAATGAGCTAATTCTCCAATTTATGACCCCCCATTACATCCTTCTTCCCAAAGAGTCCTTCCAATATGTTCCAAATGTCATTAGGTGTGCTAGAAGTTTCTATGTGAAAGAGAAAATACAAATATACAAAGAAATATAATAGAATACATGCCTCATCATATGGGCTAAACCAATTAGCTTTAGTCGCATATGATGTTGGTTTAATTTCAAGACCCATTGTGATCTAGTGTAAACCATTACTCTTCAAGAATATTTACTTTTTTATTTTCCACTCATGATTGTTAAATGATGTGAGAAGCAAAACCAAATTTTGGTCCATATTATAGAGACAAAATTGTAGAAAAGAACACAAGATAACCTTCTAAAATTAATACTAATAATCCCCTAAGAATGAAACTTTATAATATAGTGTATATACAATTATTCAAAGCCTAAAAAGGGTATCATACATACCAAATAAAGAAATAAAAGTAGCATCAATGTTAAAATAATGATAACTCACATGCTTTCAGAAAAATGATGCCTCAAACGGAGTTTCCAGAGGAAATTTATGCCTCTTACAAGTCTTTTTTAATTTCAAATTTCACTACTTACTCATGTTGCTTAGAATAAAAATCATTTTCAAATGATAATTTTTTTCTACATTTTATTTTCCACCTAATTTTTTTTTTTACCTCTCATGAGTTAAGACCCTTTGGGTTGGGCGTGATTGCAGGATAAAATCCACGTGACTATGGGATAAGGATAGGAAAAATGGTAGGGTGGCATTCTCTAGTGACAAATGCCTTATTTTGATCTTTTTCCTTATCAAATACATAAATGAGAGTTTGCCTAGTGTTAGTCACTTGAAAATAACTTTATGTCAGAGTAATGAAAAATGTTGTTACCTCTAACTATGTGTAAGGGTTGTGGATTGCATAATCATTTGTATGAAAGGGTTGTGATAATATGACCATCTATGTGCAAGGGATGTGAATCATACAAATATTTACGTTTAAGGGCTATAAATGGTACAAATATTAAGACAAAAGCCATGTGCACAATATGATCTTTTCCAAAAGTACATGCATAGCTTTATCTACACAACCAAACTGTAAGAACAATGAAATTGTAACTACATACTCAACTCATAGTTGGGTAAAATGCACGATAGAATGTTGGATATGAATGTTAAGACATGTACACCAATTGATAACCATAACCATCCATATTCAATGACCATCCTCAATAATGAATTTTATCTCTAGATCTTTCAAACTAAAAATCACCCACTCTTTTTAAAAAAAACCCATGCAACTCATTTTTTTTTGTGGCACAAAATACCACCAAATAACCGAGAAATAACATTTTTTTTGAAAAAGAACATATTTATCCTTCTTCAAAGCATACTTCAATTTATTTTCAATCATAAGGTTTTGGCATGATCTAGATTCAATGGCCTAGTTAGTTTTTCTAGAGAATATACAAAATGAAGATTATCTTGTGAAATGACTTATTTCATTTGTTCATTTTTTATTCTCTATGTATTTTAAAGAAATAATAGAAGATCATACTCAAATATCCAAGGGTATGTAATAATAAGATTGAACAATAGCATTTGATTACCAAAATGTGCTTTGATAACATGTGAGAAGTTGGACCAAGATTGAGAAATGATAAAATAAGAATGCACTAAGAGAGTAATGTTACGAGAGAGAGAGAAGAAACAAACATGATTTAAAAGATAACTTGTATTTAGAATACATGGAAAATAAATTTATAATAGGTGCATAAATATGAAGAGGATAAGTGTAAACACCATCTTAAAAGGTGGAAATATGTCACCCCCATATATCCTGATGATACCTAAGAAAGTTAAATACATTTGTAGGAAAAGACATGTAATGGAATACAAATATACACTAATAGGTTGAAGGATCCACTTGGACATCTTCCCATTGTCATACATGTTCTTTAAGTAGCATAAAATCAACTTCACTCCGAGTAGATAAAAACAATGTACAAGTTCTCTTTGTATGCACATCAATGTGAATCCTACAACACTTGGGCATGTACAACTATAAGATATTTATGCCTCTAAGAAGGGAATCACTACTCAGTTTGTGTGCTAGTTCATATGCACCATCGACAAGTGTAAGACATGCATCATTTGGATCATTTAAACTATTGCACTCAAATTTTGGGAAAGGGTGGTCTTCAAAAACTCATTAACCACTTCTTGATGTTTAATGTGGGGTTACATTCCACTTTACAAAGAACTAGAACACGTAGCTTCCATTGTCTCATTCTTTTCCTCTTCTTCCTTGTGCACTTCCTCCTCTTCTCCTACACTAACAAGTTCAATGTACATAAAAAAGTTAGAGTTATAACTGTTATAGAAAAATAACAATATTAGAATGAATGATATGATTATTATGAAAAATGAAAGTACTATCATGCATGGTAATTGAATCTTTTTGTCTCCATATTCTCAACATAAATATCCCGAACAAATTAGTCTAAGGGTGATTGTGCGAGAGTAAAACATTGGTTGTAGGTTAGATATAAAAGGCTGGGAATTTTTTTGAAAGGGGTGCACTACGCAAAAGTGTGATTATCCACTGACATGGGATAATAGGAACCTAACTATGTAAGTGGAGGGATATCTTGGATATTATAATATTGCTCCACTAAGACAACCTCATAGAAAACTATGGATAGAGAGGCAAGGACCACAAGGAACCACTTGATAAACATAGAAAAGTAGGGATATAATGCACACAAATATATTTCTAGAGTGATAGGATTAGTGATGGAAAAGGGATCTCTTACCTTATTGTACATTTGGGAAAAATAGGTGTTGAAAACATTGATGGGTTCAATTGCTCCTTTGTAAGTAGATACAAGATGGAAGCATGAGGTCTTAGGATCTATGTAGATAGAAATATATTTAAGAAAAGTAATCTCAAAGAAGATGTGATTGACCCATACCTATTAAAGAGATAACACTAGTGGGATGTATCACCCAAGGAATATGAAAACAAGTGGCAAGTGACGTCTTCATGGATGACAACATTTCTATGTAAGATGTCTTTGAAATATACAATGCGTTCCTCAGTAGTTATGGATCCTCCAAGATCATAATTTACAGACAAATCCCAAACCTCATTAGGTCGGTCATGTTGGACTACTGAGATATCTAATGGAAAATGAAATTTTCCTAAACAAGCCTTAAAATCATGGGTTATAAGGGTTTTCAAGTAGTGTGCGGTAAAAGTATGAAAACCTTAGCTACTTGGACATTTTCAACATATCACATAGGGATGCACAATATCACACTAGAACTAATCAAAATCCATCCTTCTAGCATAGATGATGTTTATATACATGAGTGGCACACCTATATCTCCTTTTAGGGCCAAATAGGTTGATATTGTGAAGGAAATAGGGGCGTGCAAAACCAAAAGAAACCTAAACATTGCTTCATGTAAACAAGTAGGGATACACATCACTTAAGGGAGGGTGCATTCTTGAAAAATGTCAATGAACAATTTTTATGTGGGGATATCCCCAAGTTTAACTCTTACTAGGTATTTGTGTCCATAATATTTTATTGGGAATAGTTCACGTGGACCGATAGTGTATGATTTATAAAGGGCGTTTGTTGGTTCATTCGTAGGTTCTAGTGAGATTGTGAACGAGTTTGTGTGATGGAAAAACAATGGGTTTGAGATAAAGGGTTAAGTATGAGTATATTTAAGGATGTCAGATCATTCATTCCTTGTATGAAATAGTTTCACATGTAAAATATATTGCATGATGAGTATAATGTGCAATCACAAAGTGTTATAAAAGTAAACCAATTGTAGAGCTTTAGTCATAGATTAATCCTAATCTATCATGGGTATATAAAGAAAAAAATAGAGAAGGGTAGGGTATAAATACAAATGAATTCAATGCCATGAAAGAGACCCATTTTAAGTTGGTGAAGGAAGATATGAGTAAGCTGTCCTCGTGCTCAAACATATATTCACTTAATCAAGCCATGAGCAGTGTAAGAGTTTGAGTTTTTTTAGAGAAAAGAGGTACACAATACTATTTTACACATAAGAAGTGAACATTAAATCCAATATATAATCAAATGATATAAATATTGATAAATAAAAGATATCAAAACCAACCAGAGATGAAAAAAGTACACACAAATGTCAAACATGGATGAAACACATAGTAGAAATAAGAAAACTAAGGAAAATACATTAACGTGTTTTGAAACTTCTTTTTACAAGGATTTGACCATACCAAGGTATTTCTACCGGGTATTTATAAGAAATACATAAATTACTTAGGCATAATTATTAGTGTTACAATAAATGGCCACAAAAATTGTGTAATGTAGATATGACAAATAAAATATATGTGAGCTACATAATAAAACCAAATTGATACCCCGAGAAATCTAGAAGAATATTAGATTTGATATCTAGTCTAGTTCATGAAACATTCAATACTCTATGGCATGTAGGGGTATCTTAAAGCACAAGTCAATATTCATTAAATTCATATGGAACTTGTTATATGACATGGAGTGTCTAAAGAGATATCTCTACCTCCCTTTGTTGATAAAGTGAAAAAGATCTAATTCCCTTATATGGATGTTATTTTTGAGCAATATTATGTCAAAAACGATGGATATGTCAACTTTTGTGATGATTTTTTCATTTATCGACCAATTAGTCTTTGTCTTCTATGCACTATACACATTACAATTTATGACCTTTTACATGTTCTTTGGGAAATTTTTCGATGATGCCTTCAATTTATACAAGGAAGAAGAAAAAGAAATTTTTACTATTGTAAAAGTAAAGTACATAATAAGTATACATTAAAATTAGTATCTTTGTGAGCACAATGTGCATTCTCATCTAATGGTCATTTCTTTTCTATTTTATATACAAGTTTGTGTATTCATGTTATTTCATGGTGTTTACACCCTTTTTATCTTATATGAAATATATATTAGTGAATTATGTACACTAAAGGATGTAAGGGGAGATACAAGAGGTTATTCTAATTAATTAACTTCCAACATTAATTATTCAATATCAAAATAACACATTAATACTTGGAACTAATGTATGCATCAAGATTTGAACTTGAAAACAAAAGGGGATGAGTGAACTTAGCCATTTATAGATGGAATTGGAAAGTTATGGATGTGTAGGTTAGTAGAATAATGAGATTTGAGATTGATGATGCTTCATTCCTAGAAATGTAAATAAAACCTAACCTAAGGATGTACCATACAACTCTATCACAAATGTCTCTATGCTCTTGGACCTACTTGGGTTTTGACTCTTCAACTTCTAGAAGCATTACTTGTATGGAAATGTTTATTTTGGTCAAACCCTACTTGTTGGTCATGGTGCAAATCTCTCTAAACATCCTAAATGATATATCAAACCCTAACCATGGGTGAGACACCCTAAAAATATACATTATTTTGGTAATGAGAACCCCTTTAAATTTCCTCCATTGGCACTACTCTAAAGAGGCCTTAAACTACATGTTAGTCTCCACCTAGCATGTGATATTTAAATGAACACAACTAGATTTAGCAAACTCTTTGAAAACTTTTGCTAAAATACTTGGAAAAGGGATGTTTGAGTGCTTGTATTTGAGAGAGGATGACTCCTTAACCTAGTAAGAATCTCCATACGTGTAATCATTTCCTCCCTAATGAGTTTGCATGAGATTTTGCAAGATTTAGGGAGCCTTGGGTTCCTTTTAAAAGAATAGGAAGTGAGTGCATCAATGTAGTGTCGTGCGATTTCTAGGTTTAAAAATGAGGCGAGTGTTTAAAATTTATTATATAGGGTTCCGAAGGTAAGTTATCAAGGAAAGGTTGACACGATGGATTAAAGGACCCATTAGAGAATGCCAAACCGAAAGAAAATATAAAGGATATGTAGGTACAAAAATTTATAAATAGATCAAGATCATATATAAATTCTTGACCAAACTATATGGCCTTTACTAGGGATGAGAAACTTGAAAAATATAGTTTGTATCTTATGGAGTTGTCTACAAATTTTATGTATTGAACTCTCATAATTTTTTAGAATATGAGTGTGTATGAATAAGAAAGCTAAGAAAGAGACATCTAGATGTACTAATTAGGAATAGAAAGGGTGTGTTTATCTTAACAAGAGTGCATTGTCAAAACCAATAATTTCAAAGAGTAAATTTCCAAATTTGAGTGTCTACATCTCCCCACTTTAAGTATGAAATGAAAATTACATGCTTAAAGAAAAATATTCTGAGTGTGTAGAAAAAATTTTCTCTTCAATTGAAGTTTATTTTATGGAGTCCTATTGTGTTGGTCCCGACATGATTCATGATGAAACTTGCAACATAGAGTGTAGTCATGTCCATAGTAAATAATTGAACTTTAACTCAAATGTAACATGAAATATGTAAAATTTTCATTTACATAAAATGAAATAAAGAGATGCAAAACATGAAAGGAATACACTGTTTTTTTTTTTGGGGAGGGAGAAATTTCCCATTCCTTTCTTGCACTTGAATATTTACATTATTGATATTTCTGAAGGATTGGGGGTGATCATTCCTTAATTTTACTAAGGAGAACTAGAGTATTAGGTGGATGCACCAAATCGGGAAATGAAGGAGAGAGAGAAAAATAGTGAAGTACCGAAGAAACCTATGAAGGAAGAATACAATGTATAAAAATTATTCAAGACCTATTATATATTCCCCTTTAAATGTAAGAGGAAGGGAAGGATTTCCTATGAAGATATTATCCACTTTGATACCTTCGGTAGGCCCATATACCACATCGCTATAGATTGATCTAGGCCCAATTATGTAAATAAGTACATGTAGTAGAAAATAGAATGATTTATCCCATGCCCTTCCCATACGCCACACAAATAAGTAAAAATAAATAGAAAATGTAATATATTGAAATGTAAATGAATAAAAGAGACCCATACTCCCAAGATTCTTGAAATTATAGTAGAAATTGAGTGTCATGGTTAAGGAGAGAAGTAGTTTGTGCCTCTTGTAACTAATATGGGTTGAGTGATGTGGATCTGAAAATAAGAAAAAAACTTATAATTGTAGGTGAAAATATGAAACTACAGAGAAAGTTGATGCAACTACCCTTGGAAAAAACCATGTGAAAGGGTTAAAATCGTCCATA